>BLJB01000194.1:0-53328 GCA_013423325.1 Usnea hakonensis | reverse complement strand
CTTCGAGAAATTTCTGATGCTCCTGTCTATTCCCTAGTGGTTCACACAATTTGAATGCATTTGTAAGACTCCCATCTAAATGCTAATTGAATAGAGGCATCCAGTTCCGATTGTAGGCCCGTTGGGACGTGTATACGGCCACTAGGGCATTAAACCGATCCACCTCCCCCATATACTTGTTGTAGTAGTAGAACAGCTTCGGAACCTGGAACTCCTTTTCCTAAGTGTCTTTTCCATTCTCCTTAAAAGCAGGCAAAACAACACGTGCATTTATACTGGTTTTACTGGGACGCTTCCTTTTTTTGGAGACGGAGTCATCAACCTCCTTGATACCATATGCAGTGGTTAATCCTAATACGAGGTTATTATCCTACTAGGCCACCATGAGGACGTCCTTCTGGACCACTATAGCAAGTATACCGTATGGAATATCCCTTGCAAACTCTTGTTTCATCTTAATAAGTAACTTTAGGAGATCTCGTCGGCCTGGCTTCATTGTCCCATATATAGCGATTCCCCGGTCTTTCAGGGCCATAGCAAGCTCCGGACAGGTGAAGTAGTTATCTATAAAGAGAATAGTACCTTTCGGAAGCGTATCTAGGGCCAATTTGAATACCATTGCCGACGTTTCTCCAAGGCCTTTAATTTTTGGCCTGCCCTCAAGTCCCTATACCGGGGAATACCAGGCGTAATTGTAGAGATAGCCGTTATTACCAATTGCAAACAGCTTGTATCCCTCCTTAATTGGCTTACCTGGAGCCATTGTTGAATGGGATGTACGCCCAGTCTCCTTAATTATGCACTCATCGATTGCCATATAAGAACTGGGGGTCCGCAAAGTCTTCCAATTCTTTCGGATCTCGCTGGTAAATGGAAGAAGCTTCTTATACCAGACTGGCTACTTCTATCGACCGGATCCAATGGTCATTAGATCCTCGTAATCTAGATTTGAACAGTGTATATACTTGCGGAGAAGAATATAGCGGTCCCGAGTTATTTTTTCAACAATAATCAGAGCAATAGGAGCAATCCCATCAGTCCTCTAGTAATTATAGATTATAGGAAAGTGAAAGACACCCATATAGATCGTAATGGCCATAAAGATCTTTAGTTCAGACATAGTGGTGTTGTACCAATAACAATCGCGAGAAGTCTGAGCAGACGCATATAAATTGGTATTATCCCGAAGCATTTCCCACACAGCAGTAGTCCATATGAGACCAAACATAGTTCGGGGAGTAAGAAACAAGTTACTCGGAAGATGATTAACAGCTGCCCGATGCTCAATTGCTATTGGTTGATACTCTGGAAGGGGTGGAATACGTTGGAGAAGATTATTACGTTTTTCAAGAAATGCATGTCTCTCTCTAGTCTTGGCACCCTTTTTTTGCAGTATTAAGGCCTGATCTAATTCGTCCTTATCAGGGACAGGTAAGGTCGCAATTTGGGCCATATTGGACTCCAATTGGTTGATTAATTAAATGATTTTGCATAGAGAGTGTTTTTTTGTGGGGGAAGAAACTCGCTTAAATTTGTTGCCAAGGCCTCGGCGGTTATCGGATAAAACCATAATGATGATGTTCGCCGGAGCCCTGTGATTAGGTTATACCTAATGTGGTACTCGGTACTTCACGGTAAATTTAATTTATTACTGTATGGCTGCACTTATCCTTTACGGTGTCTCTCCTAATCTTACTCTTCACAGCAACATCCTCACGGCATATATACCCCTAAGAGTCCTGTTGCCCATTGAGCTCATTCCACGAAGCGCCTCCTACAAATATCCCAAGCTGCTACCCCAAGCCTCGTCTGCCATTAATGAAACCGTACACTAGCACTAAAGTCCAGCTACTTAGAGAACAACACCGCACCGTAAACATAGGATATTGCCCCACAGCTCTATTTTCTCAATACTGAAACCATTCCCAGTCATCTCCGCGTTTGGTATGTACGTTTCGGATTAGATTGTCCTTCATTAAGTCCCCAATCTGAATTGCATGGCATTCTTGCCGAGCACTACTGAGATCTCCCTCCAAAAAATTGGCGGCGTCTTGGAAATCTCATGAGGTGGCAGAGGCTGACCGCGGATCATCAACAGAGACATGGCTCAGCAGCAGATCGGAACAGCAGACGCTGCCCAAGGTGGATTTAATGCCCTCTCACACTCAAACTTGCAAAGCCAGTCCGTGCACCTCGGCGAAAATTCTGTCGCCGATCACCCAGCATCCTCGACAGTTGAGGAAAGCGGTACTCACCTCCATACTTCCACTATGTCCGAGTCACATACTTTAACGCCTTCGCGTGGTGGTACCCTCAAAAAACGACAGTCGCTCAGTAGAAAGACTAGCATGAAGCGAAGCGGAAGCAGAAAGGAAAGTCGTCCAGGGAGCGTCAAAAGCTTGGAATTCGCAGACGATGTGGGTGGCCGCGGAACTGAGATGAGTAGCGCTTTCTTCACGCCTGTACCAACGACTGGTAGCCCGACAGAGATCTTAGCGAACAGATTTCAAGGTAGGTTCATTGTGCAGGTTGAACGTAATAATTACAGACAGGACATGAGCTGATGTGTCTGACTGTCAGTTTGGCGGAAGGTGCTTAAAGATCTGATCACCTATTTTCGGGACATCCAAAAATCCTATGAGGCCCGCTCCAAATCCCTTCATTCAAGTTCTAATGTCATTACTAACATCCCCACTCCTCCCCAATTTGTATCTGAAGGAGGAATCAGCGACGCTATGTATGTTTTGAGAGATTTCCATAAGCAATCGATAACAGAGGGCAATAAGGCCAAGTCCATCGAGGAAGACGTAATTGTGCAGCTCACAGGCCTTCGGAGTGATCTGGGCCAGAAGATCAAGGAGATTAAAGGGCTCTCTGGAGACTTCAAGAACAGCGTAGACAAGGAAGTTGAAGGTACCAGGAGAGCAGTGCGGGACTTGCATGACGCTTTGGGTGCGGCGTACACGGATGCGAAGAATGACCCTTATCTGATCAGACTCGGAGTTGATCGATCAGTAGGAAGACAGATTGAAGAAGAGAATTATTTGCATAGGGTATGTTTATAATGCATGGCTTTCGCGCAGACTTGTGCTCACTGATCAGGCTTTCTTGAACCTGGAAAGCTCCGGCCGGGAGCTCGAGTCGATCGTCATGGGAGAGATCCAAAAGGCTTACAGTGCATATGCTGGAATAATCAAAAGAGAAGCAGATGAGGCCTATGAGGCTGTCGAGAGACTTCGAAGCGGTCCTCTGGCTATCCCAAAAGACTTTGAGTGGAACGCTTTTGTTGATAACAACGAGCATTTTGTGGACCCCAGACTCCCAGTACGCAGGGTTGAGAACATCACATATCCAGGTCAAGACGATGCGGCTGCTTCAGAGGTTAAAGCAGGGATGCTTGAGCGTAAAAGCAAATACCTGAAAAGCTATACACCTGGATGGTAAGTATCTGCTTGAGCTTCCGTATGAATTGCTTTCATTAACCTAGCATAGGTATGTGCTATCTACTACGCATCTCCATGAGTTCAAATCGCCAGATCGGATATCTAGCCAAGCGCCAGTCATGTCTTTGCCACTCGCAGACCAGAAACTTGGCTCACATTCGAACGCGGAATCCACCTCCCACAAGTTCATGCTCAAAGGACGACAAAGTGGCGGTATGCATCGAGGACACGCATGGGTTTTCAGAGCTGAGTCGTACGATACTATGCTCGCCTGGTTTTCCGATATCAAAGATCTAACTGAGAAAACTGGCGCGGAACGCAAGGAATTTATCCGACGGTCTCATGCTCGGAGCGTAAGCGCGGGCAGCCATAAAGCAGGGTCTATCAGCAGTGATGGCGGTATCGATGAGGATGAAGCAGACGCAGTCCCATATTCTGCCACCGCTTCTCAAGCCGAAATAGTACCCCATGTGGAAAAGCTCCCGCAGCGCCCTAATCCAGGTGGGCGTTTTCCGAGTGCTTTGAAGACCAATCGAGACTCACAAGTGCCCGTTTCCCCTTCTAGTCCGTCGAGTTCCGCAGGAGATCGAGAATTGATTGCTGCTGCCGGTGCACTTCCAGGATCTGGAGTTCCTTTTAGTAGTTCCGAGAAGCAGGTTCAGGCTCGTGACGATGAGACAAATTTCACAGGAGGGTCAGACGGTGTATCTGCAGCTTCACTAGCCACAAAATCTCACTCTCCAGGATCTCCAATGGCGTCGAAGCAAGGCCCCGAAGGCCTACCACTGAACTCTGCGGCGGTAACAGGTGCCAAGGAACGTAGTTCTTCACCTCAAGTCCAGAGCATGTCCTTTAATGTGGATCAACAATATAACACTCACGGTGATTGGCTGGCCGGAGCCGGAAGTGGAGCCATTGGTGTCACTGGTAATGAACGTTACGGACACGATCTAAAACAGAAAGGACCCGCTGCTCAGTCAGGCCTGGAGAATGTTCCTGCCAACAATCAAGTTCCCGCTCCATCACCTCAGGAGTCTGGAGAACCACCTGTCCGGGGAGCTATTTTCGCAGCTTTCCCGTCAACCCTCAGCGGCACGGATGACATGACCAACAAAAGCACTTCGCCTATTACAGGTAAACCATCCTCAGATGTCCCTGATCCAGCATCACCAATCAAAGACTTGGCAAGTAGACCATCGCTAGGAAGCCGCGTAGCTACAATTAGCGAATTGCATGTGCCTGGGGAATACCCCAAGGCCTATACCACAATGAAGTCAACATAAGGTAAGGTGATGATCAAATGCAGAGGATTCTCCCGGGAAGCGTGCGTTTTTACAAAAGCATGTCGCTTAGCCCAGTAGCAGTCTGAACGAAGTATTAGCGTTAGATTCCAAGTTGAGCGTGCCAAAGTATGTCGATTTGGGCGGTTTATCTGATTCTCATATGCCCGCATAGTCGACTGTGCGGGCGCTGTTACAACCATAATAAATCCAACCTGCTGTTTTCGAGAAATGATCAGGGTGTTCAAAAATCCTGGTTGATTAGACAACGATTTCGGCAGGATCGGCGTATATTGAGATAATTTCTCTACTTATGCTATTGTATTCCACCCTTTGCGCGAAATACTGGCATTGTAGAATCCATTAACAATCATGTCCCCCTCGGTTCTTAAGCCTCACGAATCTGGGATCTGACCGTGATCATGATCTCTGTACTGTATGTCTTCATTCATACATATTTCAGGCTCTCGCAGAAGCTTCTGATAGCTTTTATCTGTAGGATCTGCGACCCCGTAGCTGTGTGGATCCCTCGTCTTCAGAAAATGTTGTAACCTCTCATCTCTATTTCCGAATCCTTGAGACTCTGTTCTTCGCCGTCGAATTGCCTTGCTGGCATCATCGTGGACCTTTTCGGCCTGTCTCTGGAAGGCATTCGAGTACTCTCCAACTCGGGTAGACTGCCCGAAGCCGCCGAGAAACACGGCGGCAAGTACAAGCATTATAAATCCCCCATTAGAGAAGTGGAGAGTGTCTTGCTTCGCCTTGTCTCTTTGATACCACTTTTCCCAATCCTCCCAGGTTGCATTCCTGAACGGTGAATCGTTTGTGTCAAAGCCGGACCATTTTGTTTCCCTATTATAGCCCCAGCTGTACTTTGGGGCTCCATGTTCCGGCCGGCCGTTCCAACCAGCCCCAGACTTGTCGTATGCGCATCGTTTAACGGGATCTGAGAGGATTTCGTGAGCAGTCACTATCAGACGGTAGCGCTCCATCTTGATTGACCCAGGCAGAACACTCGTATCGGAGGATCCGACATCGTGGCCATTCCTATCCGGATGATAAATTTTGACGAGTTCGTAGAATCTGCGCTTTGAGTAAGGCGAATCTTTCTTGAGTCTTAGAATCTGATACGGCGTAGGCACGGCATTGGGCGAAGATAGCTCAGGCCAAGGTGGGTTTTGGGGTGAGCTTGTAGGGGAATTGTCCGAGCGAACGGTGGCAAAGCAACGGAACGGCGGTCTCCGCAAACGAAGGTATCGTGACCGTTGCGACTTAGGAGATGATGTTGACGTTTGGATAGCAGTTGATGGATGGCAGAAAAGACAGTGGGAATTGCTGTAAATCGGGAACAGTGTGCTTGACTTCTTCAACATAATAATAGCTCAAGGCCAAGTGTTGTGTGGTCCATCCTAATGGACATGGGAGAAAAATTATGTGCACGGATGTTATTGGGAAGAGGGATCATGACGTTTCTTTGCGGCTGCTGGGACTGGCAGGGAGTATAAATTACGGGGACGATCTGGCTCTGCGTACAGTACTATATATTTACGGAACACGGTATCAGGTACTAAAAGTATATTAAAGTGGACGGTTTGCGCGTCTGTTTGGCAAGCATTTTCAGTCACAGCCATCAATAACATTGGAAAAGTTGCCTGTTGGCATTCTCACGCCGGAGAGTTTATGCACTCTTATGCACTCTTATGCACTCCTTGCTGCTTATAAACGTGCCCTAGAACATTGTAGCGCCATCACTGCAAATCTGTCTCAAGCGCGTCTTTCACGTACAATACGATGGCATGTTTACTCTGCTGATTTTGGATACCTTGGTCTATCAAGCCCTTTGAGGATGCTGGATTATGATTACGGAAATATGAAGAAGAGATTCGTGAACAGCGTTGCCCTCACTGGATCCAAAAATTACCATGAAACAAACTATGGAATCATCAAACATGACGAGTCCGGCCAAGTCTTCTCTGAGGTATCTTGTACCGGAGGGCCGATGACCTTGGACTGGGTATGGAAAACCAAAGGCAGTTCCGGCGAAGCGGCACACTTTAGGTCGTCAGGTCCCGGGTGTTCGTCCCTGATTCATATGGCGATCCGAAGCGCCGTAACCCATTCCTTCAACATCACTGCCGAGAGTCTCCAGGGATTGCCTTGGGAGGTTGCCCATCTTCTTTGGGAAAGACTCGTTGCTCTGTATGCTTTGCTCAACTTTGATCTAGTAATGGCACGTAGTCAATACTAACGAGAAATTGACAAGACAGCTCGTCAGTGTAAAGGTCTGGAAAGCCTTTGCTGTTGCGTACCGGCATGAAGGCTTCGATGGTCTCAAACGAAAGAACCATATCATTGCGAGACCCAACATGAAACTCGGCGATTACATTAAACCGCTGATCTCGCCATCATTCCATTGGATCACATTTTTGTCCTTAAGCAATCTTACCTGCGTACGTGTCACTGGAATCCGTATTTCCTAACTTGGACCAGAAACAGATCTTGACAGTGGCCATAGAGCGTCTACTTTGTGGGCGATGTTCAAGTCTCAATATATCCTCTCCAAAGGTCATTACTAATGCCCAATCTTCCACATAGTCTCGCACAGATCTTATCCAGCTTTCCCAGCTTACTAACCTCGGAGTCTTGACCATCGGGCAGAATCTTACAACCCCACTCGGTGGTATCGACGACAGTACGTTTACAATCCTTAGCGCTTTATTTTCAACCTAGGCCTGAGTTGAGTTTTGACACCCACGTCGAGGGATCGCACTGGTCCGCCTTGTTTTCTGTATCCGTTTCCATCTCATAAGCTGACTTAGAATCTTCAAGGCATCATCAGAGGCTGGGGAAGAAGTACTTCATCATCAGATGCATTTGGGCTCCTTCGAGTACTTAATTTCCGTTTGCAAAGGGACATCACTGCTAGCGTCTTCGCCCATCTTAATCAGTTTCCAGTACTAGCGCTGTTTAATGTTGAGGACTGCAATCTCGGTCCCAACGATGTACAAGTGGCACGAGACCATGGGTGGGACTATCGAGCGGGTAAAGATCTCGGAGACTGGCTCGTAGTGGGCGGTTCAACTGGAGCTAGATGGGATTCGATTATCCACACGAGCTTCAAAGTTGGCGGAGAGTTCAGCAAAAAGATATTGACCGCTGAAGACGTGCAGGCCATTGAATCAACACCAGTACTACACCTGTCTGTAGGAGCTATTCAATCAGATGCGCTGGTCGACGTAAGAGGAAACCGGAGCTTGAGGTCATTTACCCGTGGTGCACGTAAATTGATTGACTCTATTGGGTTCCCAAAGAAGCGACCATTGGATCGGACCTTTACGTCAAACATCGGGATGTCTTGCAAAAAGCCTACCTTGCGCGCTTCAAAGCAACAAAATATGGATGATGTTTTGGCAAAATTTGGGGGCTGAGGCTGTCCGAGAGGGACGAACGCCAAGGCCCACGAGCCGAGGCTAAAGCGACCTCTTGAGAAGTCGAGTACTTTAGGAGACCTTGCTCAGTCTCCCATATCATTTCAAGCAAGTATTCTCCCAGCTATCCTTCGATCCATCACGAAATTAACGCCAATGGCGACTCAATTACCGCAAATATCAGAAATTGAACGGATTAGCCCCTTGATCATCAGGATTCTGGGAGGTAACCCCAGCAAATTCACTCTGCAGGGTTAGATATGAAGGGGCATAATCGTGACAGAAGCTGAATTTGCGAAGGAACGAACACCTACCTTGTTGGTAGTGGTCCCTCGCGTCTCTTGCTCGACACTGGCGAAGGCAAACCGTCTTGGTCTCAGTGCCTCTCCAAAGTTCTCACATCAGAATCTACGACAATATCTCAAGCTCTTCTCACACATTGGCACCCTGACCATGTTGGCGGGGTCAAAGAGCTACTCTCCCTCTGTCCTAAGGTCATAATTCATAAGCATGATCCTGTAATTGGACAAAGGCCGATTAGTGACGGCCAGCTTTTTGAGACACAGGGAGCCAGATTACGAGCGTTCTACTGTCCTGGCCACACCTCGGACCATATGGCTTTTGTACTGGAAGAGGAGAACGCAATGTTCACCGGCGATAACGTCCTGGGAAATGGGACGGCAGTGTTCGAGGATCTAGCCGTCTATCTTGACAGCCTATCACGCATGCGGGAGCAATTCCACGGCCGAGTCTATCCGGCCCATGTAGGTATTTTCGGACTGTTTCATCAATCTTTTTGACCCAAAACCCGAGTGACGGTATATCTCCCGGCAGGGAAAGGCGCTTTTTGGCACCCACAATGACGTTGAGAAGGCGGCATGCTAACCCCGACTTGTGTGCAGGGCGTAGTAATCGAGGATGGAAGAGCTAGGATAGAGGAATATATTGCGCACAGGAAGCAACGAGAAGAGGAACTCTTGCAGGCTCTAAGGGGCATCGGGAAAGAAGCCACAACCATGGAACTCGTCAAAGTCGTGTATAAAGAGGTGCCAGAAAATCTGCATGGGCCAGCCGCTAACGGTGCAGTGCAAGTCTTGCGGAAGCTGGAGCGTGAGGGCAAAATAGCACAACGTCAGGGTGAGAGGTGGCAGATAGCTGATAAAGCCATATCCTGATGAACGAGCAAGGACAATTTCCCTGATACTACGGGCAGCTCATATACCAGCTTTCTAACGGCCCCGTCCCGGACCTTTTGATTCCAAAATAAGGCTTGCACGATATCAGGTATCACGTATGCTTAGGGTCAGCGCATTCTGGTTGTGATGCAAGGAGTTCTTCAGCTCTTTGACAGCAGAGACCATCGGATCCAGGATATGCTTGGATCTAAATTCTATGTTATTGTACCCCACATTACGCGCGCTGGACTTGCACCCGTGACAACAAGCCAAAAATGCAGCAAAATGTCATCAGACGCGTTGATGCATACACGAGTCCCTATGCCAGGGAATCATATCCCTCTAAGCCGTCACCTGTTATGCACCGGTGACTTCATTATCCTTCAACCCATAGTCCTCGGCTTGCAATCCCTGGAGCGCTTTCTTTCCGTCCTCAGTCAAATCGGGCTTCCCGTTGGCAGTAACCGCGTCAGTAAAGAATCTTGGCTTCCAGTCTTCGTTCTTCTCTTGCCTTTGCGTAGCCTTGTCACGTTGCCGTTCCTCAATTTCTTGTTTGAGCTTGGTCGCTTCCGCGTATTGCTTGCCCTTTATGGCCCTTGTGACGCCGGCCCAGAAACGCTGAGATTCATTAGGAAGCTGTTGATCGAGAGGGGGAATGATTTTGGCGGTAGGGAAAAGCGGTCTGAGGTCCAACAAAACAGAGGAATCCTAGCGTAAGGGTAGATAATCAGTCTTTTGTTGCTAGGGGGATCATAAGAAGGTGGCCTTACTTTCGAGCCTTGTAATGTGTAGAATATTTGGTCATGCCAACAGCCGTCAAGTCGCGCCAGAATATCTTTTTCGGGGACATCTCTGATACGCGTCTTGTTATCTTTATCAGGATCGTAAGTGTATACCACACCATTGACCCTATTTTGTGCCTTGCCCACCCAGTTCTCCTCAAGATAATGGAGGATGACTTTTATTTTGGTCTTGCGGCATGTCAAGAAGCAGCTGTCCGCAACTGTAACAGACAAAGAGCCGCGAAGCAAACCGCCAAGATGTGCGATTGGATGAGTCAGTTGATATTCCTCGTCATCCCGGTTTTTAAGATTAATGAATATTCCGAGGTTATGTGCTCCTGGCGAGACTCGTATACTGGTCCCTGTGAATTTGGCGCTTATTTGATCAAACCCGCGAGCGCTGATACCTTTCACCGGGCAGTCTACAAAAAAGGCGGATACAGGAGGATGATGCGAAGTCTGCTCAGTGATATATGATACTCTGACTTGCTTATTTTCAGTGTCGATATGATGTGTAGCGGATTCTTTGTGCGTCTCGCCAAGTAGTGGCGGGGCATTGTCTTCAACGTCCCAATTGCACTGACAACCAGGTCATTGGGTGCTGCTTTATATGCTCGAGAGACGCGAGGGACGTGACATACTCGGAAAAACTCCCCTAAGGTGGAATTGTATGGCTTGCACGGCTTCCCTTTGACGTATTTCTACGTGTCCCGTAAGTTTCGTATTATTCAGACAAGTCAAGCAACAAAGACACACCAAGTCTTTGGTGAACCAGAAGCGGAGCACCTCGAGCATTCGGCCAAGACCGTCATTCGAATCGCCGAGGCTGAATGAAGGTGTCAGCATGCTACTGAAGCCGTTACAGAAGCAGCAGCATACGCTACAAACGTCTCTGGCCGATCCAAGTAGTTCCAGTATTCTAGAAATCGCATCAGTGGACGTCGCGACAAGTAAACCATGGCTAGGTCCGTGAAACATAGCAATCGTCGTACCAAGATTTGGTGTAGGTTCGAGAAGTTGAGCTGGTAAAGAAAACCTAACCGAGGCGATATCTGAGACGCCAATGAATCTAAGATGAAATGTGAGAAAGGGTGATGGGGTTCTAAAGGCTCGAGTATGCCATGAAAGATGAACGAGGGGCCATATATCCAGACCTCGCCTTTTGTTCCAGACTTACTTTCGCAGTATGCTCAAAAGAGTCCTCAGCTTTGAGCTGTCATCAGGTTTCTCGGACACATATGCATCAGGTCTTGAAGTTGTAGTAGTATCAGTCGTGGACGCTATGGAAGTCGTGGGGGACGGAGCTGGCGATGCTTTGGGTTTACTCGAGGCGGGTTCACCGGAGGGTGAACTCATGTTGACTGGTGAATGGTGATATTCCAGTATGATAGGGTAGACTAGTAGAGGTAGGGGTTGGACGCTTTCCTGTTGGACAATGTGAGGTGAGGCTCTGGCCCTAGCTCTAGGGAGCCGTAGGAGCGTAGGTAAGGTAAGGTACGTATGGAGAATGAGTCGTCTCTAAAGTCAGGTCTTGAAGCCAAAATCAAGCTGAAGGTTACCTACCTTACCTTATTTACCCCTCCCCTCGTACCTTACTTGAACTCCAAGCTACTTACCGAGGTAGTACCGTAATAGTACAAGCACTAGTACTAGTACAATTTTACCTTACCTGCTTTAGTATCTCACATTCGGAATTTCAGTCTGCCTGCCCTTGTTCAAGATTCATGACTTGGGTATGTTGATAAGTCGCAATCTGACTTCGACCTTTCCGTTCCGTTGTTGCTTTGGTATCTCTTTTAAATTTACGCAGATTATATCATCAGGAGGCCTTTCCGTTGCACTCCTATCTGTGGGCTGAGGTACCCGTGGAACAATTGGCGCATCGGATTGGATGGCACTGCACGTTTTGTACTGCCTTGTGCTTTGACTCTTCCTTTGTTGGAACACTGATTACCTTCAGCTCTTCGTGTTTATGTAGGCAACTGTCATGATAGTAGCAGGAACCAGTGCAGTGCCAATCCAATCCTGCCATGGCGTTTGATGATAGACTACTCTATTTGAAAGGGCGTACTCGCGGACTGCACAGTCCTTTATGTACGCCCTTTACCTCAAGCGAAATCACAATTAGATAGCTCCCTACTCTACAAAGAGTCGTTGCGGCCTGAATTGCGGAAGCCTCGGCGAAACAGGTAAGCTTGACTCTCGACACTTCTATTCCATTGCGTCCATGTAGTCGGTTGCTATCATCGATGATCATCTCGCAATCTTCAGGCATCAGGCTCACGACTGACCTGTGTTCGAGGACGATTTCACGTCCTATAATGCTTCCTTCTTCTGCTGGCTAGCGGCACAGAGCAACCCTTTGCAAGAAAAAGGTACCATAAAATCATGAGCATTGCGTTACACTTAACTGGTGGGATAGAGAATAGCTCGGTTTCGTGCCTGTTGGTCCCCTCAATGTAAGGTACATGTTCGGGCATCAAATTACGACTATCACTCAACGGTAAGTGCTTGAAAATTACATATGGCTCTTCCAAAATTGCAAGTCGATCTCGCCACTTTTCCCAGGGCGATGACGATCACATTTGCTCTAGATTCTACCGTGGGCGACGACGACGAGACGGTGACTGTGGCTGTGCAAATCTTTCAGCCACAATTTGCCTCTTGCTCCAATCGGAGGAAAGTGAATGACGCAGAGTGTGGCTGAGTTGGCTTTGCCAAGGAATTTCCCGCATAAAGAGAACGATCGGCGGTTCATCCTCTGGATCAGAAATCCCATGACGAAGGCAAGTCCACCCCAGTGAGCTAGCAGTAAGAATGTTCGATGAATGACCCCCACGGCTAGAGATACGTGATGTGGGAACGAGCCAGAGAGACAAAACACTCTCAAACGTCTGCAGCTTCAGGGGTGCTCCGGGGAAGGGAAGGCGGGGCTCTAAATCTTTGCCATCCCATTGGCCCATGCTCTCTGCATGCGCTGACGCTGACGCAGAACCCAGGTGCCCTCTTTTTCATGCGGGAGGGTATGGGAATCTTTCGGCTGGACCGATGATACCGGTAGATTTGGGGGCAAAATCTCATACTGGGGGGATGTGCACGAACTTTGGTAATTTCATCTTGGTCGGCCGATTGCTGAATGGGAAATCCAAAAATGAGAAGTTTTCATCATATCAATGTATTGAATTAAGTATAATACAGAGGTAGTAGTCGGTTTACTATGAGAAGCTGAGGAGTGAGTAGAATACGGAGTTACTGCCGGTACTATGATTATCATAGGAGAGGCGGGTAAGAGTGCACGGTAGAAACTAGTGACCTAGGTTTGATGAGGTCTGTCCGCTTCACCTGCGAAGTACTGCCACATGTGATCTCAGCGTGTGAAGCGCCTAGTCTTCTCAGGGTCTTTCTTTAATCTTTTCCCTCTCTTACTTTTCACTACCTTAGGTACCTTTTCCTACTACCAAGTCAAAGTAATTATTATTATTATTACCTTAGGTACGTAGTCCTACTTTTCCCGCAACGAGCGGGAGTGAAAGTGTGGCTGAGTCTTACACGGACTTAGGTTAGAAGAAAGGTAGAAAGGCCCGAGAAGTGCAAGGACGAAATATTTGCCCTATGGGTGTGTACACTGCAGGGGGGTGGGGTAAGAAGGTCGGCCAACGCCACAGGGGGAGACAGAAGCAGCGACGGAAATTGCTTGTTGTAAAGGATAAAAGTTAGTTGGACTTGGCAGTGTGGCAGAAGGAAGTTTAGCGATACTGCGATCTACATTGAAACCTCTGTCGGGGGGTTTTTAGCGCCCAAGGGGAGTGGCTTCTCGACCTCCGTGTGGCGTAAAAAAACAAAAGATCCCTGCATGGTTTTTGGTTTAGTTTGCATCTGAGACTGTCGTAGACCGGAAGATCCACATCATATCCAGGCGTCCAGGCCTCTCCTTCTCTTTATTTGTTCCTCACTTTGTTACTTTACTGTGTACGTATTTCCAAACCTTGACGCTTAACGCTCGGGTGTCATTAATTCATACTATGCCCCGTTTTACTATTATTATTATTTTTATTTGACTACCTTACTTTACTATTTACCCTTTATCCATATCCCCATCTCATATAACCATACCAATACCAGTACCAATTACCCGTACCCATGCCCATGTCCACGCCAATATGCTGCCAATCCAGCCCCAGGGTACTCATCTTCAGACTACCATTACGCACACGTACACGCATCGGTCAATAAAACCACTTACGGACTCTTAGTCACTATTAGCCACTCATCGCTTCCAAAGCGATCTTACTAGTGTAAGTGAAGGCTACAATCACCATATTTACATACCTACCTTGTTCCTACAACGCACGCTTTGAAAAAAAATCATACTACCTACCTTACGTATGCTTCACCATCTGCGCCTATTAGACTCTCCTGGCCTTACACTTGCTTCTATATACCTGGTCCCTACCCAATTCTTCCATTGTCCTTTCCTCATACCATCATTGCACCCTACTTTCCCCATGCCCTCCTTCTGGACACGACGTGCATATATCTAAAAGCGTCCTGCACAGCCACTCCTTGCTCTGCCAGTTACATCATCTCCTTATAAACCTCCTCAGAGGAATCACTGTCACTTCATGCCATGTTTCGCAATAGGTATGTACCCGTCTACTCCTTCATCCTCCGCCCTTCCATGTCATTGCGCTCGGCGTGTGCTGACTCTTCATCTCTTTCACAGAAAGAACTCGCAGAAGCCTGCCAACGAGCTCTATGCTGCCTTTAAGCAAACCTTTCCTCATGTAGGGCCCGCCGTTGCACCATCTTCGGTACCATCGTCAGAGTCTGCGATAGAGACCTCAACTTCGCTCACGAGCATATCAATCGACACAACAATGGATCAGAGGTGCGACGATTAATCTCCTTCGTTCTTTCCAGCCCCCGAAAGGCTTCTGTCTCTTGGAACACCACCAGCTGCATACCCTTGTATTGCTTATTCTTGGGCTTGTTTGGTCTGCCGTCTGATGGACCAATCGACTGACCACGCGCTTGTTGCCTTTGAGTGCAGACAATTTGGTGATCAAGATACAAATAAAGACCAGGACTCCGGGTTTGGCGAGCCCGACCAGTGGAGATTTACCCCCTCCATTCTTGATACCAACTCCTTCGCCTTCGCTTCCTTCGCGAACCAGCAATCCAGCGATTTCGGTTCCACCCCGGAAGGCACGAACCATGTCTTCCACAACAATCAAGCAGGTGACTTGCATACCCCAGGTATGGGGTTTCAATTGGGGACACCTCTTTCAGTCCCAAATTCCGCAGGCCAAAGCGACACAACAGCCGCGGTAGACATGCACGGCTTCCACGCCCATCTACTCCACTCACAACCATATCAGAATCCCAGCCGCTTTACACAGCAGTTGTCATATGCACCTAGCTCCTTCATACATCAAGATTCGGGGTACGACACGATGGAACACCCTGGTCATGCTATGGGCCCCCACAGACCAAGTCTAGACGAAGGACTTTTGAGGGATCCTGCATTTATGGGGTTTTCAACAGGACGCTCGGGCAACGCGCAAGCGCATCCTGTGCCAACAATGGAAAGGCAAGTTCGTTGATATCTATTCTATCAGCACCGCAACTAACACGTAGACTGTCTCCAGTTTCCGTTATCGCGTCACGCTCAATGCGCCCACAGCAATGATCAAAGACTCTGATGAAATTCCTGTCACCTACCTTAATAAAGGTCAAGCCTATGCAGTATCCATAAGCGACAGCATGGGCTTGGGCCCCGCAGCTGGCCCGATCAAATATCGAACCGTAATCCGCATATCATTCGAAGACGAACAGCAAAGACAGCGGCCGTCAGCGTGCTGGCAATTGTGGAAGGAAGGACGAGGCTTGGCCGAATCCCACCTGAGGGGCGGAAAGCTGCAAGCAGTGGAGTACGTTGACCCGAATCAAGGAGGCGACGAGGAAACTAAACGGCCTCGTGTCGAATTGGAGGCGGCATCATTCGACTCCTTTTCCGTGACTTGGACTCCATCGGCTGGCTCAAGAAGCGCAGATTGCTCGGTAGCCGTTCGCTTCAATTTCTTGTCCACTGACTTCAGCCATTCCAAAGGTGTCAAAGGCATTCCCGTTCGCCTATGTGCAAAAACCGAAATTATCTCTTCCGGTACCCCAGATTCCCCCCCCGCCCCGACCGCCGAAGTCTGCTTTTGTAAAGTGAAGCTTTTCCGAGATCATGGCGCAGAACGAAAGCTTTCGAACGATATAGCGCATATCAAGAAGACTATCGATAAGCTGAATCAGCAGATTACTCAGGTTGAGAATGGGGTCAAAGATGTTGGAAAGCGCAAAAGGAGTGGCGCGGACAAAGGCGGCAGTCATCGACCGGGCAAAATTCAGAAGCACAAAAGGACTTGGTCGATCTCATCCCAGGGATCAAATGGTCGGCCTCCTGTCGAGGAAGACCTTCACATGAAGCTTGCGACCATGCAAGACATGTTCACTTCGACTCGCCCAGTCAGCGTCCTCTATCTGAAAGGGTATGAGCAAGATGATCCAGACCTCTTTCCAGTTGCCTTACCGGGGGAGCCCTTGGACTTAACCAAGGTCAGCCATTCTGACCGCAGAACTTCTTGGGACTGCAAAGTTCCTACCGAGTCGACTCCCACAACCTCTTACATAGCTTCACCCTCGCCCAGTTCACGATCTGTGCCATCCGACTCGCGGCCCTGCGAGCCGGCAAGCTTTCAAAAACCCGTACCTTACATTCCAAACCAGCAGCTGTCGAATGAATGGGAACGATCAATTGCTCGTCCCCAATTCACAAACGCGAGCATTTCCGATTATTCTTCTTCCAACACAGCAACCAAAGTGCCAAAGGGGCACATGGACGAGACGATGTCGAATTGGATCAACGCGTTTGAAGTCGATCCCTCATACAAAGCTCCACAAGAAAAGCCGATTAAACCTATCGCCTGCTTTTACGTTCTCATCAAAGTACCCGGGGACAACCCCGGAGAAGACTACTACAGGGCAGTCTACTTAATGGAAAGGACGGTCAAAGAGCTTATCAATAGCATCGCCATGAAGTGCGGAGTCGATCCTTCGGATGTCACACGAACATTGAGACTTAATCCAAGAGGTCTCAAGATCATGGTCGATGACGAGGTTGTTCGAGAACTCCCCGAGGGCCAAGACATGATTGTCGAATTCGCCCAAATGGACGCCAGCCCTGGCTTCAAGCAGGAAGCAGGCTCCGGGGCGAGTACTCCCAAAGCTGCCCAAACACCTACCAAGAGCACCAGCAATGGGGCTCTAGAGATGAGACTCTCATTCTAGGGTTTGCAATCTGCAACCCTTTTCTGATTTTTATGATACCCCATACTTGCATTACGACGTCTACGATATGCCATGTTAGCCCGCTTCCCCAGACTCGACCTCAAAAGCCTGTTCTGTCAGCATACTCTGCAGAAGGACTATGCCATTGAAGCCTGATGGAAGTGTGGACTCATTTCTGTACAACACTGCCTCAAAGCCTTTATGAAGCCGCGTGCAACGAGCCGCGACTATTTGTTCTAGATTGATAGCTACTGCATAAGCATTTCTTTGTTCAAGTTCTCTTCTTCGATACCCCGCCCGTTTGGCATAAGACGATATACGTGTCATTGTTGCAACATGTGGATGAACATAGGAGGGGCTGATGGTCGTTGTTACCTTTTTAATTGCGATAATATCTTCAACGTACACGATGTATTTAGCCATTTTGCCGCGTTTCCTCGACTGGTTTACAAGATACCCAAATCGAGCCGCTCGAATGTCGATGCAGGCAGCAGCAATACAGATACATGAACATGTTCTCAAACACGTTGAGAGTCTAACCTGCGACGCGAGCATTGGGTGGACCAGATGACCAAGCGCAACCATGGTTCGCAAAAACGGATTTAATCACGAGGCCATGTTGGAGTTGTATAAGTGTGAAATTCGATCGCATGGTATGGCGTGTGACATAACATACATCGCTGTAGACCGGAAGAGAGGAGGAAAAGAAAAAGAAGCGAGGGAGAAGGGCGAATCAGGCGGCATCGGGAATGTAGTATACGGCTTGACCGAAGCGCTCAGCTGATTGATGGACATCCACGGTTGCACATCACAATCGGCATGGAGCTTTCTGCTTTTTGGTAGTCCTTTTTTGTCGTCTTCTTTTTTTGGTTCTTTCTTCTCCTTTTTTCTTGGGTAGCATCTCCGGAAGCATCTTCGGAAGCCTGGACCTCTACATGCGCTGGCACCGAGATTGGCAAAGGTAAGGTAGGTCATCTCCGGCCATTAATCGTGGCGTTTAGCCTCGGTCCTCATGGAGGGTGTGGCTTAGACCGTCGATCATTTCCTCTCGACCTTTACCTTGTATTAAGGTATTATTAATATCTTACCTTTGACAAAATGGGGCGCAGAGTCGGAGATTAAAGGTACAATACAATTGCGTCTGCTCGTAAGATTACACAACGTGAAGGTGGCATTCTATATTAATTACAACTATTGGCTGTAATATTTCTTTCTTCTTTTGATCTTCTTCTTGGCTTTGACTGCTTTCTTAGACACCTATTATTAGGTCTCCCCCCTCCCCACCCTCTCAAAGCAGATGGCGGTCCATTTCCAGACTAGGAACCGGCGACTTGCCATGGGTAATATCCTGGCGATGGGTAAGATGTACTTTGCACCAGTTCAAGGCATGGCCTGATCTTCGCGGTAAAGACTGTTCCGTTGTTAATCGAATGACTTGGTGCTTGCTTCTTCCACTCGCAGGGCAAAGAGATGGTATAAGATTATATACTGTAAAGGAGCATACTCTGTGGTCCTCCGGGAAATGACCAGGCCGAAGTAGTGAAACATTGTTTATGAGAAATGTCAACGTCTTGTCATCCGCGCCTCCCTGTGAATCAGCGCAGTCATCAGACATGGAGCCCTTAAATACCAAGACCAAGCAACTTCATCGCCTCATACACCTCTAAGCTTAGCTGTCTAAAAACCCGTCCCTCCAGGCCATATCTTCGTCATGCTCTCTTCTGAGCCCCGTTGCTCACCAGCTGTCTTTTCTAGCAGAAGCAACATCTTCAAGCTATATGGGTGTGGCCATATATGCCACTCGATTTTGACTTGAAAACCGTCACCTTGGCTGGCAAATGCTATTATGTCTATTTGTTTGATGCCGACCCGCTGCCCAATCACCAACGGAAAAACACCCACCCAAATGCGTTTATGTTTCCCTCTCGGGAGTCGATTGACAATAAGAAAGACGATTAAGCGAAATTTCATGCAGACAGATCCTTGCCACTGCTTGTCCCTGAGCTACTACCTTGCGATGATGAGCTCAAATCCGTCCACCCATTGACCGCAAGAGCCCGATACACCAGCGATGCTGTAACCTCGAGGTGGTATTAGGGTGTGTCTGTTCACGGATCACTTAGCGGGCCCGCTTGAAGTAGTTCGTGGAGCGATAAAGGGAAACATACCCAGATCCACCATTTGGATTACCAAAAACACCTGATCGTCTGCCTAGACTCGTCAAGATTTCAATACCGTCAATCCAGAGTCCAGCTCGCAGATAGAACCCCAACAAGATTTCGCCTCTTCGTGTATCTAAAGACTGATGAGCGTTTCTGGTCGCAACGTGTTGAGTATGCGCTTTCAACATACCAAACATGAACTCGCTGCCACCCGGCTGGCCTCCTCTTTTCCCAAACAACTGGCTCGTTGAATCTTCATACACAAACTCCATGCCATCCAGCGCAAAGCCGTGATACACCTTTACCAATGTGAGTAGCTTGGTTTGTATATGAGCTGTTTGAAGTATGACCTGCTCAGGTTGGCTACCTTCCTGGCCAGACTTCCCCAGCTTGCAACCCTTGAACCCCAATTGCCCATTGGGAAGTTTCACCACGTGGGTTTTTGACTTCACGAGCGCGCTGAAGTCGACCACTTCATAATTACCTTGCCCGGCAGAATAGATCTTGATCCTTAGCTTCTTACTACTCTTCCTGTCCTCTGGTAATCGAGCTTTTAGATCGTTTTCGGTAAGCACGATCTGTCTTGGCGGACCGCCTGATTGGACATCGCCATTACTGTATTCCAGCCAAGCGCGGCAAGTATCGTCTCCATCTGGGAATATTTCGACAAAAGAAATACCTGTAGGAGCTGTTATGAGAGCTTTTCCTTTATCGGCAGGCCATACTTGGATGCTCTCGTCGGGATTGAGCGGCGCGTCTGTTGGTAGTCGAAAACAGGGATGGTACTTGAAGCGTAGTGCATCAAGTCTGTGCCAACCGCACTCGTCTTTCGGTAAACACAACCGGACGCCCGGGGATTTTGTGCGAGTCGAATATGGTTCCCTGCAAAGAAAGGTACGATTCAGACGCACGTAATCCCGCAGCATGATGCCAGACTCTTGATGTGGACAGCCGAATAAATGGCCCGTCTCGTGAAGATGAGCACCTATTCCTATATTTGCGGCTTCCCAGTTGCTCCCTGACTCATTGCAATCGTTTGCGACAAAATTGGTATTGGTTCTGGTACAGTCAGAGAAGGCAGGGACTACCTCCTCAATACTTGCAGGATAGCTCTGAAGAGCTTGGGAGCCGAAGATTGCGAGCTGCACCTCGTCAGCCCCTCCGCCTAGAGCTGCGTGACCGGTGATGGTCTTCGCCTTCGTATCCCAGTGCGCGTCAAGCAACAATAACGAGATGTACTGCATTTGCCCTTTGACGGGTTTGAAATGCTTGTTGACTGCTTCCATCGCAATGCTATATAGCTCACCCTTGTGAGTCGCATTGTCGTACTGTTGTGCAACATCTAGATTCCGAAGCTCTTTCACCGTCTTTTCTGTCCTTACGATATGCACTTTGGCTTCATTCCTCATCTGTCCCATCTCTTTATCCCGAAAAGTCAAGGAACCAGTCTGCCATTCTTCCTCAAATCGAAAGCATCTCCTTCCAAAGCCATTGCGGTACATTTGTTCCCCAGTGAAGGCTTGCCATAAGTAAGCCGCCATACGGAACTTTCGGATTGCTATGTCCAAATCATTGCCTTCTCTCTGCTTTCGCTCCGGCACGGCGTCGAAAGTGGCTGGAGAGTCCTTGCCTAGCAGTATAACAAGTTGGAGTGGTGGTGAGTTGATCAATGGAAGGAAGTTGACGTTCATCCAGGAAGAGTGGGCGGGTAGGGAAGAGTTGTTTGACGCTACTTTTGGAGACATAAAGTCGAAGCGTAAGCGGTTGGGACCAGGGGTCAAATGGACCAATGCTTTGAAGTGGGAGTCGCTGACAGGCCACATTGTTGCAGGAAAATTGTCTTGATGATGGCACACGGTCAAGGTACCGTCGAGTGGTTTTTCCGAAGGGTCGCCTATTTGACCATATACGAGGAGCACTTTTTGATGTACCTATCCGAGAACATTAGCGAAGCTCATACAGGACGCTCGATTGGCTGAGTAAGGAAACATCTACCCAAGAATTGTCAGAAACAGACAATATGCGTGGCGCAAAGCTTGAGGTTGGCATTTTGGGTGTAGTAGTTCCATTGATGGATGGCGTGTTTAGTCCCTACAGTAGACACATCAGCACGGACCTTCGACTTCCATCAACTTTGGTAGCATGGAAGTAGGACCTCCATTGCCAAGCGAAAGCAAACGTACCATGAAGCTGCTTCTGTTGCTCACTGAACTCAAGGGCATTGGCCTCTGAGGCAAAGGTGTCATTGCGCCGGTTGACTTGCTCATGACTAAGTTTGGAGTGGACTGTTGGGGTTGTATTGATGAAGGGGGCGTGGAGGAAGCATAGACAGAATTAATGGTAGAGGAGGATTTGGTGGTTGGAACAGTGCCATTGGTGCCATTAGAACCATTCGAGTGGTTGGAGCTGTCTGGGGAATTTTCTGTCTTGGAGTTTGTTTTTCTGCGACGAAATTCCTTAAAGAAAGGCATTGTACGATGTAGATACAGATGTCATGCGGCGTACCCCAAGACAATGTATGTCTCTAAATGTCTCGAAAATGACATGTGCGCTCATGGAGAAGGGCGTACAGTGGGGATGCTGAATGCCAAGGAAGCTTTTGCACCGGAGCTCATGCCGAGAGTTGCAAGGCGTTCTTGAAACGAGTGATTTGGAGATTGGCAAAGAGACAGTGGAGTTGGAGCTTAACGACAGTCAATAAGTGTTGAAAGAAGAAGACGACGAGGAAGGAGAAGAAGAAAAGGAAGGAGGAGAGAGGCGGAAGACGTTTAAAAGAAAAATGGAAAAAAAAGTACAGTAAGTAAAGTAGGTAGGTACTTTAGTCTACAGATATACGGTAATCGTGAAGTAAACTAAAGTCCTCCGTAGCCTCACACACTGAATTCTTCTCTCTCTTCTCCTTCTCTCTCTCTCTTTTCCTCTGTCTCTACTCCGTACAAGTATCTCTAAAAGCAAAGCAGATTAAGGTAGCCTCCTCATTAGCGCTCTAATATCTGATTGATCACTCCGTACTGCTGTCCCACAACTTACTCTCAATGCACTGCGAGACTGCTTTACCAGCCTGCATCGCTACCCTGTCTTTTAATCTCGTCCTTCCCATCCAAAATTAGACGAATGCAATGCAAAAGCTAGACATGCCCACAGATACTTGTTAAGTAAGATACGGACGCTATGCAGGATGCGTTTTCAACTGTGATAAAACCACTCGTACATGGAAGATCAGCATGTCCAGTTTTCACCAAGGGCAAAATTTGATGAAGCTGTCAAATTGAAGTACCTACCTTGAGGCTTAAAGTAAGATACTCTACTTTATGAACTTGACCAGTTGACTTGCGGAGGTTATACCTAGGTTGTTATGACTTCTTATGCCATGCATAACCTCTCGAACAAGTAAGGTAAGTACAAAGTTTAAGCATCACGCTATGTCCACGCTATGTCCACGCTAATGCCGACCCAAAATAAGAAGAAGATAAGCCACCGTCCTCGGAAGGGTCCTCCTTCCCATTTCTCTTCTCCCACTTGCCACTCATATCTCACCTTCTTTACCCATTCGAGTATCGAGTATCGAGTACTGAGTACATCGTAAGCTAAGGTACTTTACTTAATTATACTTTGGTGCACATACCCAGACACAATACCTTACTTACAGAACAGTCTCATCCCACCCATCGCATCCGCCATCTCGGCATATAGATAGCCGCCCTCGATTCTCTTCCTCACTCCAAAAAAACTGCCCCTCCTCCCCTCTCACGCCTGCTCTTCATTTCAAAATCACACAATGTCGACTACTTTTGGGCAATCTCCTCCCACCGAGGTCGTGTCAAAGGTCCTGAGGAGGGCCGAGGTAGCAAAGGTAGACCCGCCGTCGACTAGAGTCGTCCACAAACCCGAGACACCCATCTGGGGGCTAATCTGCTCTACACTAGTTGGCTAGAAAACTGCAGGATCGCCTTGCTCTGGCCAGCTACAAAACTCAGCACGGCCAGGAGCGCCTCAGCTTCAATGATGTTGAAGCCCGCCTTGAGCAGACTATGAAGCGGAAGAGATCTGGCTCGAGTGCTGAAACGTCCTCGATTTCTTCGTCAAGTTCATCAGAGCATCAGATCTTCTCTGGCGGTCTTGCCTCGTCACCCTTAACCGCCCCCATGTTTTCGGACGACATCCGTAGCTCCGGAGACAAAACGTCTCAAAAGAGGAACATCTATCACTCCACAGCCATTGACCTTACTATGAAGCCCGAGAAACGAATACGATCTTATTCCATGGCTCCGCCCCAATTCGAGACATCTCGAACATCTTGGAAAAGCGCTCATAATCTACCAGAGTCGTCCCCAGTCAATCACCGGCGAGAGTCTTACCACCACTCTTCGATGGCTCGCGGCCAAAACCTCTCTTTCACATCAGTTTCTACTGTGCCTGGTTCGCCGCCTTTCGGCCATGTCTCCGAAGAAGAGGACCCTGACCTGTCAACGCGTTCATATCGGATGGGTTCATCAGTCCATCGTTCTTCGCCTCCTCGTACTCCTCCTCCCACCAGACGCCGCACTACTCGCCAGAGAAAAGGCAATGCGGGTGGTGAAGAAGGAGCAGATTTACTCCTATACCTTGCCACATCACCTTCGCCTGCGAATCCGGGTGCTAAATCATCTCGAGTTCTGGCTCCCTCAACGCCACCTTCCAATAATCAAGCGCTTCCTTCGTCTATGATGTCCACGCCAGGTATGGGAGGCTTCAATACTCCGGGTCAGCAATTTAACTTCGCCGATTTCGTAAATGTCACTCCAAGTCCTGCCCAGGGTGCATTTCTTGGAAGTCGCACCCCTGGTTTGCCTAAAACACCTCTGGCAGCGATAGAAGCCAGGCGAAGACTGAACTTTGATAGCTTGGTCCCGCCAGGTGGAAGTCCGAACCTCAGCAACATCGGGCGAGGATCCATTTCCAAAGAAAACGGTCTTGGTATGGAACTAGGTGGAGAATTGGTCTCATGAAAGTTGGATCCTCGGCCAACGAGTAGGCCATGAGGGTGGGGGAGCTCCCGTAAACATCATGAAAAGAGGTCATGAAATCATGCAGTGGTGGTGACTTAGGCTGTGGGGTTCTCGTCACAGACATCGGATAGATGCACTGTACCACTCATTGCAATTCCATGCAATGAGATGTGCCAATTCATGTGGGACCATTTCACGTTTATGAGGCAATTGTAGATCTGTCAGTTTGGATGTAAATAGAGGATCACATGATTGTACTGGCTTGCAGGGAAAGCGAATAAAGCATTGTTATTTTCTCATGGAACCCTCGGGAAGCGCACGCCAATGCCACAAAACACAAAGAACACGCCAAACACGCGAAACCCCGTGCTCTCCGGTGTCCACCCCGCTTTCGCACAAGTAGCAGCAACAGAGATTGAAGATTGATTCTCACATTTTCCGACAACTGTATTTGTGACAATGGCCGCTTGCATCTTCTGCAAAATCATCAAAGGTTTCATTCCCTCGGCCCCATCCTTCTGATTCTCCGAGTGAATCTGACTGATCGGCCAAAAGGCGACATCCCCTCGTTCAAGCTTTTTGAAAGCGAGGGAGTACTCGCCTTTTTGGACATCCAACCGCTAAGCCAAGGCCATGCCGTCCGTGCTCGCTTTTCAAATGCTTCCGTGACTGTGTACGCGCGGTTGAGCTGATGACCGCCATGTGTGCAGCTTGTCGTGCCGAAAGTCCATGGCTCAAAGCTCACCGATATTCCGGACGAGCAGTTGGAAGAGATCTTGGTATGGCCCGCCATGAAAGCCTTTCCTTTGGAAACTGCGGTTTGGCTACGTAACATGTTCCTGCTGACTTGGTCTCCAGCCCGTAGCAAAAAAGCTTGCCAAGGCAACAGGCTCGGAGAACTACAACATCCTACAAAACAATGGGAGATTGGCACACCAAGAGGTTGACCATGTAAATACTTTTCTCACCCTGCAACCGAGCCCCCAACTTTCAGTCCATGTACTAATTTTTTCTCCTTGGAGGTTCACTTCCACATAGTACGCAAAGGAATCCTACTTGTACATTTCACTGTGAGCCCGACTAACGAAGACCAGATACCCAAACCGAACCAGCAAGAGGGTTTAGGAATTGGCTGGCCAGCAACAGAGACTAACATGGAAAAGCTGAAGACGTATTTCAATGAGGTCAAAGCGAAAATGTAGAGGCCTAATCAAACAGTGAAAGCTGTAGTAAATAGACTATGAATGTGGGCTTGACAATGATGGCGATGATTACTGTAACATAGCGACCCATTACTTCGAGGGCGTGCAGGTTTGTGGAAATGCAGTCTTCCTCAATTGTCCTATTCAGACTGTAATTAATTAATCCAGGTCATCCTCGTGTTGCTCTGGCGGAGATATGCCTTTCTGGGTCGAATTATGACCAGCATCCAAGCCAGTAGCGCTGTTGCAAGACCCGTAGTACTGGATCTGCCCACCCTCTCGTAATACCCCGGTACGATCGTATAATGTCCTTGCTCTGAGATATGGATCAAGATCCCAGTACCCAGTCCGTAATCGCTTGCTTAGCTCGGATCTTTTCTGTTGAAGTGCATCCGCCGAGATAGGATCATGAATCCATTGCTGAGTTGTAGTCTCGTAGTCCTTAATAACAGTAGCTCGCTCGTCCAGCAGTCGCTGCCTTGTTACACCATCCAAAAGCAGTTTGTTTTCCCCAGCGATTGGCTCGACGTATTGGTAGGTCCAAGGATCATCTCCTCCTAATTCTTTGATAATGTGGCTTCGCTCGACGAATTCTGCCAGGTCCTCAACGTTCCTCGTAAAATGGACTTTGCTCGCTACCACTGGGTCCAGCCAACCTCTGATCAACTTCCAGATGCCTACACCGTTATCATCTTGCGTCATCCCTTGGCTAATGATAGCTTACTTTGAAATAACCAAGGCGACTTATGGACAAGAACGACGCCTAGACTTTCTGGATAGTTTGCCTCGAAAACCTTGATCATAAATTTCACTGGGCCGTAATCCTGATGACCTGGTCAACAAAGATATGGCGCTTCGACAGGAACCCACCTACCATATTCGCCATGGAGAAGTCCGTCATATCAAAGACTATGGCCTGCCAGTAGTGTTCAGCGCTCGGCCAACAATCGGTCGTTGTGATACTCACTGCAGTGTCCACGTTAGAAGAAAGGAGTAATCTAGCAGTCTCAATCGTATACACCGTAAATCTTTCCAGGCTAGCTTCACTTTGCTCTCCTTGTTTATGCAACCTTACCCTCACGAAGGTAAGTGGCCTTCCTTCTTTGTCCGTGCCATGCAAAAAGCTCTTTCCCAGTCTCATTTGCTCCAGAAAATCATGACCTTCTTTCTTAGTCGAGGCGTTTGAACCAACGCTATCCTCCAAAGCACCGCCCTCACCTCTTCTTACTACGTCGTCATCTACATGCATTTCTTGCATTCGCCAGTGCATTGTGGAAATAAGCATGACCAGGGCATTTTGAACGTTCCATTTTCGCGCCCGAAGAAATCTCAGGAGCAAGCCATCAGGATCATCATGCTTGACCATGCTCCAGAAGGCCGTACGTATATTTTCTGGGGACTGGCTTTCGAGAACTTTGTGAAATTCCTTTGTCTGGCCGTATTTGTCGTTTCCGTCCGTTACAGAACCAGTTCCGGCGTCCTCGGTAGTAGCGTCATCATTATGTTTTCTGCGGAACAAATTCACACGCTTCTTTTTCTTCTTTTCCGAACCAACTGCTCCAGCGTGCTCTGTAGATTCAGATTCTGTTATTGACGCAGCGTCACCATTGGTGCCATCTTTGAAGCCAGGCACGCCGAAAACCTTCAACGTCGCTATCCACATCTCCTGTAGTTTGACTTCCTGTTCTTTCGTGAGGTTCCCGGGTCGACCGGGGAGTACAGCACCAGGCATGATTGAGTATTTCTCCGTCTCTTTGCGGGCTTTGGTGCTCTCCAATGCGTTCCCGTACACGGAGCGATTCGTAGAGCGGTATAAGTAGGCAGATCCGCCGACTATACTCGTCACGAGAATGATGATAGTCGTTGTGCCGGAGAGGCTGCTTTGCACAATGCGTCTACCGTGTTCGAGAGGATTGTGACAGGATTGTTTCCAGGCTGTGTGCGGTGAATGAAAATTTCGGTAGACAGACCCAGGCTGAGAAATGACGGGATGTTGTTGGTGTTTGATGGAGAGAGAACGAAGGGTATGGCGGGAGTACATAAACACAATTCCTATGAGCGAACCAACGTTGGGCAGCCGGGCTTGGTCATAGGGATCTTGAGTTAGATGATGTGCTCAGCGGTTTTCTAGAACACCATGCGAAGTTTCTCAAACCGTGGGAAGCAAGACCTACATACACTCACTCTGTATCTACTGTATCAAACAGCGCTTTTAGAGTTTAAAGCTAGGCCCTCGGCATTTTAAGAGCCCGATTAATATGCGGAGAGATGGCGTACCCTGCTCGTGACGAACCACAATCATGGATCATCTTTCAACCATAAGTTTGTTGACCGTTGGTCTTCACCGTTTGATGTCTTACAAGAATAGTCGTGGATGCTGAAACTATGGATCTTTCCAATTCCAAACGCTCCACTTCCGCCTCTCGAAATAAACCCCCTTCTCGACCCTCCACCCCTCTACGCCCCAATTCGCGCACATCTCTCCGCGATAGTCAGACCTTCACACCCAAAGCTGGCTTTTCCGCTCTTCCTCTCGAGTCTCTCGAGCCTGCCTTTGCCGAACTCTCAGACTCAATGGCGGACCTGGAAGCCAACTTCATGCATCTGCAGTTGATGCACGAGAGCTTAAGTAGATTCAATGAGAGCTTTGCGGGTTTCTTGTACGGCATGAACATGAATGCTTTCTGCGTGGACTTTCCGGAGGTGTGTTTTGTCTTTGCCAGGGAATTGCAGTGGCATTGAAGCATCATAATAGGCTCCCATATCGGATTCCTTCAAACGCGCGAGGCAGAATGAAGAGATTGGTCGATCTACGGATCATATTTCACGTCCCGAATTGGGTGAGGAAACATTTATAACAACCGATACCTCCTTCGTCGAGAATCCGCCTTCCTCTCGAGCCCCAACCAAGTTTACAACACCGGCACAACCACGTCCAAATTCGGGGCTCCACAAACGCGGAGATTTCGAGGCTCGGCCAAGAGGAAGAGGAGGAGCAGCGCGTAGTATTTCCAGAGGCAGTGGTATCGCAAGAGGGAAGCCGAGAGGTACACGTTAAGATGATGACCTCGGGTTAAGGCGAATAATCCTCCAATGGCGCTGATGTATGCTGTGCAAGTTACCTGTGTGCATACCTTAACCTAGATCAAATGGTATAGTGCTAGCTCCATCCACTAGGGGGCCGAAGGTAGTATGTAAAGTAATACTTCTACAGAGGTACGCATATCGTGGTCCAGGTAAGCATCTCAATTCACTCTGCTGGTAGTGTTCTGTACAAGTTGGGCAGAATAAAAGCATAGTTAGACGTACAAGTACTTTAGAATGGACGCTTGCTCCGATCTCTGCGGTCTTTTGATACTCAATGGGCACTGAAGTTTTGTTCCTTGCTTGTAACAATCGGTCAACGCTTCTTGAGTACACCAAGGACTGGACCCCCACTGAGCAGTCTAGCATTTCTCTTAAGCGTTTACGCATTTGTCCCAGTCTTGGTCTGCACCTCTGCGTGTCTTGCCATGGTATTTAATGCACTGCCATCTTTGAACCACGCGATCTGGCTTTCATTGAAGGTGTGCTGCAGTGACGCTTCCCAAACCTTACCATCTTTGGGATGGACCCTCAACGTCAAGGGTTTACCGACGGCCAACTGCGTGCACATGACATCAACTTTATCGTCGGGGTTGATTTTATCATAGTCGGCAGGATCGGCGAATGTCAATGGCAACAGACCTTGTTTTTTGAGGTTGGTTTCATGCTGAAGGAGTGTTGATTAGCGACCTGATGAGACAACATGAGAGCAGATGTGAAGCAAGCCATAGGTAGAACTTACGATGCGGGCGAAACTGCGAGTGATGATGGCAAGGGCACCAAGATGTCTTGGCTCGAGAGCGGCATGTTCCCTAGAACTGCCTTCGCCATAATTCCAGTCACCGATTACAACCCATTGAATACCCTTCTTCTTGTAGTCTCTAGCTGTTGCTGGGACTGCACCGATCTCACCAGTTACAAAGTTCTTTATCTTGTTCGCTTCCCCGTTAGCAGCGTTGATGGCTCCGATTAACATGTTGTTGGAAATATTGTCGAGATGGCCACGATATTTGAGCCAAGGACCCGCCATGGAGATGTGATCGGTCGTAGTCTTGCCCTTAGTTTTGATTAGGATTGGCATGTCTGTAGCATCCTTGCCATCCCATGCTGGAAATCCAGAGAGGATCTGAAGTCGGTCACTTTCTGGGGACACAGCAACAGAAATAGAAGCTCGGTCCTGGGGTGGTGCTTGGTAGGTACCTTGCCCTGGGTCATAGCCGTTTGCAGGTAGACCATCACCGGTAGGAGGAGACAATTTGAACTCATTGCCGTCCTTGTCCTTCAAGGTATCGGTCAAAGGGTTGAAACTTAGCGTGCCAGCCAATGTTAGGGCCACCACAAGATCCGGTGAGGTCACAAATGAGTGTGTTGCAGGGTTTGCATCGTTTCTCCCGGTGAAATTACGATTGTACGACGACAAAATGGAGTTAGCCTCGCCTTTTTTGACGTCCCTTCGATCCCACTGCCCAATGCATGGTCCACAAGCATTCGCCAAGACCATAGCACCAAATTCCTCAAGAGTCTGAAGCTGACCGTCACGCGCGATAGTAGCACGAATTTGCTCGGATCCAGGAGTAACCGTGAACATTGATTTGGCCTTGATCCCATGATCAAGGGCATCGCGTGCAATTGATGCAGCGCGAGACATGTCTTCGTAGGATGAGTTTGTGCAAGAGCCAATCAGTCCCACTTTTAGCTCCTCCGGCCACTTATTAGCAGAGACGGCTTCTTTGAATCGGGAGATAGGGGTCGCCAAGTCAGGCGTGAATGGCCCATTGATGTGCGGCTCCAGTTCTGAAAGATTCAGTTCGACAAGCTCATCGTACTGAGCCCCTTCGTCTTCATGCAATTCCGCGGCGTATGCTCTGGCAAAGTCTCCAATAGACTTCCGCTTCGTCGCCGCCAGATAATCATACATTCGTTCGGTGAATGGGAAGACGGATGTGGTTGCTCCGACCTCGGCGCTAAAATAAGGAATGTCAGTAATAAGATCATATAGAGATTTAAGAAAAGGTCCCCAGTCCAAAAAGTGGCGTCCCGGTGGTCAATTGGAGGCCGAAGGACAAACAAGGTAAAAAACTACCCACTACATTGGAGGTCAGCGTGGGTCCTTTTCAGCAAACACTCAAAGACAAGACATATCAAAAGGACATGAAGAGGACATTGACACAATTCTTGCCACCAGAACATGACATCGCCCCGAAACGCAAGGGGGTGTGGAGGAGCAAATGAGCTTTGTGCTCCTAAAAGTTGGACTGTGGCCCCAATTTGGTACCAAACAAGTACGCATGACTGCGAAATTGACGTACCCCCATATTACCTATGCAAATCTCGCGGTCAGCGTGGTTCTATTTCGGTAAAGACCCCAAGGATGAGACATATTAAAAGGACATCGAGATAATCCAAGTCGCCGGACCACCAGATTTGATTGCCAAACGCGCAAACAATGTTGAGGAGTAAAGAAGTTTGGTGCTCCCAAAAAGTTGGACTGTGATACCAACCAGGAACGAATTAAGGCAAATTGTACTTACATATCGTCCCCATACCTGTGGAAGACAATGACTTAACACCAGGGCCACTGATTGTAATTTCGAAGTCAGCCTTGGTGCTATTTTGAGGAGGTATGGCGAGCCTTGGAAAAACGTCCGAAGACGAAAACTGCCAAGATATGTCTGGGGACCTAAATTTAGGCTCAATGGAGGGAAAATGACTCCGAAAACACATACTGGTACTCTATGATAGCCCCTGTTCCGCCTTTGACGGTCAGGATACCGGCAACTTTCAGGATGATGTCTTTGGGCGCTGTCCACCCAGATAATTCTCCAGTCAACCGTATACCGATGACCTTTGGCGCTTTAAGCTCCCATGGAAGGTTTGCCATAACATCGACTGCATCCGCACCACCAACACCAATGGCACACATGCCGAGACCTCCCGCATTTGGTGTATGCGAATCAGTCCCAATCATCAGACCTCCGGGAAAGGCATAATTCTCCAAAACGATCTGATGAATGATGCCCGAGCCAGGTCTCCAGAATCCGATGTTGTACTTAGCGCAAGAAGACGATAGGAAGTCGTAAACTTCTTTGTTGATATCCTGAGCTCTAGCAAGATCCTTTTCGCCACCAATCTGGGCCTCGATCAAATGATCGCAATGAACAGTTGTAGGAGTGGCTACCGATGGCATATTTGCAGACATGAATTGCAGAATAGCCATCTGGGCAGTAGCGTCTTGACAAGCAACCCGGTCAGGTCTTAGCTTTAGGTATGACTTCCCGCGTTCAATGTCCTGTCCATGAGGGTCGTCGAGATGTGAGTAGAGGATTTTTTCGGCGTACGTCAGAGGGCGATTAAGACGAGACCTGACAATGGAGAGATTTTCTGACATCTTCCTGAAGAAGAAGAGAGATTAATAATGATCAATTTACGGCTGACGTTCTGGCGTCTGAAACTTATTCAAGATAGTGTGTAGAAGCCGAGCAGTACAGCATGAGGAGGTAAGTACGTACTTGTAGTTAATATAATGACCCTGTGAAGCCATATTAGCATCCTATTAAATGGGTAGCTTGTAACACGTGAGTCTGTGAGTGCCAGTACACACAGGAGCCATACCTTTTCCCAGTTGGTCATCTCGACCTTCCCACCTAGGGGATCGTCTGTAACTGTGGCGAGAGTCCGAGACCTTGAGAGCTACAAACGATGCAGGTAAGCAGATCTGGCAGCGAAATGTTGTCCAAGCGATGTGGAGCCGCAACAACCCTGTGGAGCAACGATGTCGAGAAGAACATACAATTCTGACGCTCGGGACCTTTTGACGTTCTTGTCAGTATCATATTTACATGGAAAGCAACGTTGCTACGACTATGCCAGTGGGCAATGGGATGAGTAGTGGGGCGGAGGAAGGGATGAAGAGCTTACCAGCTTGCCCAAGCGGGCGATTTGTTTTGTTGCAATCATCGTGCTGCAACGTGACTCGACGAGAGAATTGTGCCAGTCCGTTTGCACACGTTTATACACGTTTATCGTGAGTGAGTAGGCGGGGAAATGGAAAAGTGTTGGCGGAAGCGTTAGGGAGAGGAGATCCAAGATAAGTGAGACCAGAAGAGACTAAAGTAAAGTACCTTACCTTCGTATTTAAGTACTTTAAGGTGAGTACCTTATCTTATCACTTGAACGCAATCACCCATCGCCAACCTCTACCTTGGTCTGTGCTAACTTGTGACGGAAGCTGACCAATCAAAATAAGGCATTTACATTACTCATCGCCACAGCCCACAGCGAGCAAAGTACTTATCGCACCTTTCAGACTTTATTTTGATGATGGGTTCGATTCGAAGAAGCAAGACGAAACGTAGAACGAGGTTCGGTCTCATTTTGAACTCTGTATCTTGCTAGCTAACCATTAAATCCTAGGGATCTCGATCAAGTTCATGCGGATATCAAGTCTATCAAGCACTTGAACCAGCAGAGGAGCGCGAAGCCAGCTACAGAATCACCAGGCTTAGGCCAATTTTATTGTCTTGAATGTGCGAAGTGGTTTGAGGCAGAGAATGGCCTGGTCCAGCATAGGAAGGGAAAGAACCATAAGAGAAGGTAAGTTTTATCTATGCCTTCAATACGCCGTCTTAACCTTGCTGTCTTGACTGAGACTCCTAGGGTTCGTGCGCTGCGCCTAGAACCATACTCGCAGAAGGAAGCTGAAGCTGCAGTGGGGCTTAGGACCGACAATGGCATCAGAGACAACGTATTGACTGCAACAACTGAAAGGCAGCCGGCTGCTTAGGAATTTGAGACTACAGATTTTTGAGGAGATCTAAGGATGAGACGAGAATACAATGTTTGGTGAGATTAACGTAGGGTTAAGGTACGACTACCAGTTACTGCCAATATAGCCAATTCACCAAATCGCGGAGCTCATGACGGAATCGTGAAAACGAAGGACGAGTGACAGCTTCATCCAGAGATGAGTCACACAGACGATTGCATCTGACGTGGATGCTACCTTATGTATAGCAAATTTACGATGAATATCATAAGTCTTGTTCCAAAAGACTTTGTGCTTCGGCGCGTAGCTTGAAGGCATTCAATCGGAGCGAATCCTGCTAGATAGAGTGCGATTTTCCGGGAATTCTCGTATGCAAAATTGAAGCCAACAACGCTTCCCTCGGACTCTCTCATCACATGTGATGATGATAAGTCAAATGCCTCGATGAAATATCGCAGCCCCACCACTGTGCTAGAATCTGCTAGTTCGAGTACACAAGTAGCTCCCAAAATCGTGTAGCGTTAGGGCAAGAATCTCTCAAAGTCAACCCTCGAACCTGCAACTCTCTCATCAATTCATTGGTCCACCCTTTGGACATCGTTGAAGTCTGTCACTCAATACCTCCTTGACCATCTTTCAATGATTCTTTGCAGTGTCTTGTGAGGACCATCCCAAATGCCGCCAAAATCCAAGGACGGCGTCACGTTCTCAGGAGCATGGATCTCGTGGGCTCATACAGTGGTGGCATATACTGCTTTTCTAGGCGCGCTGATTACAGGCCTATATCTCCATTACCACAAAATTGTTGAGAACGAGTACTATGTGCGTCGTCAACACAGCGAAAGCTTGCCCGCTTTCTTCAAGCTGACCCATTGCTTAAGGGTTACCCGGATGAATGGTTTCCTTCGGTCTCTGCCACCATTGGAGATAGATATCCAGAGCGTTCGGTCTTCCAACTCTTCATTGCCGTGACCTCCGGTACGCTCTCTCGCCTCGAGTTCTCCAAATTGTCTGTGCTTATGATTGTCGCGCAGGCCCTCGGTTTGCTTTGGTATTCCTCTGGTATATTCTAACAGAACGGTCTGGATCAGTCCTGCCGATTTTGGTGGCCAGTACCGGCGTGTTCCGTACCCTGACGTGCGGTGGATGGACATACGTGACTTCTACGGATGATCATGGGTGGCACGACGTCTTCATGATATCCTATCTGGTGGCTACATTGCCCTGGACCCTGGGCTGCATAGCTCTTAGTCCGAAAGTAAATCAAAAGGCTTTGAAATACAGAAAGGTCCTTGCTGGGTGTTTTTTTGGGACACTGGTGCCTCTGATATACTTCTTCATTCAACACAAAATTCACAGAGTTGCTGGAGGTCAGATTCGCTCTATTCTGTATTTGCGAGTGTGCGCTGATTTTCACAAGCCTACACTACGTACGCTTTCTTTGAATGGGCTCTCATACTCTTGGACGTTGGATTTGACGCTGTCACGGCGCTAGATTTCCAAGGCTTCGAAATTGTGATCAGAGACGTCCAAGGATCTAGCAGAGGGTATGTCTATTGGCTTCCTAAGTATGCAAATGTAGGGAGATTACTTTGCTTTCCCACTGGCATTGATCTGACAAACTTTTCAAATAGTGAGGACTTTCGCGTTGTCGACGCTGTGCTGGAGAAACGGTATGAAGACCACCAACCGCTCTAGAATGTGTGTCTCATTTTCTCACAGGAAAGATAAGCCCGCAGGTCAAATGTTTAGCTCGGGAGTTTCCTGGTCTGAAGCAGCTGATGCTGCTGCAGATGTATACAATGGAGTAGGCTCAGCTTCCTTAGGTGATTCGGTAGTACTTCGCTGACATAATCATGTAGTTCGTCTTTTGGTCGATGTTGACGTCCCTTGGATTGACCGTCTGGTGTGAGTCCGGCGCCAATAGCTTTGTGATTGCCGTCGCTGACGTTGATCCTAGATTTTCCACTCTGGCACATGGGCATTTCAGGCTACGAAGTCATGGTCATGTCTACGATATCGCCGTTTTTGCTTTGCTCTTCGTCACTGTGCTCCTTCGTCATCAAGAACATTCGCTATGTTCATCTTCTATCTCTTACAGGTCTTTTAGCCTATCTTGTAAAGGCTCCGGAGCTTCGTCTATTCGCTGTAGGTTTCGGTGTTTCGATGACCTGCCTCGCCTGGTCAGCTACATGGTACGCCGAAAGATCCCAAGCTGTCCGCCTTGACGCAAGAGCCTTAGCCTGGAGTATTGGCTTGCTAGCCTCCAGTGTAGCGAAGTTTGCTTCACATACGAACAACCCAATCTGGCCCATCATGCATAATGAGAACGGCGGCTGGAACAAACTAGGCATTGTCTTAGCATTCGCCGCTATTCTACGTTCTACTAGACAAAGTACAGATAACAGAGGGGGGTCCGAGACCGTAGGTAGCCCAGCCGGCTCTCACATGTTAGCTGGCCTTGGCCTTGGTGGCTTGTTCTTTGGTATGCATTCTTTGTTGTCGGATTCCAGCACCATGATCCTTTGGGGGTGGGAAGGCTTTCCAATCAGTGGACCGATCGCCGCCAATGGAGTAGTCACGCTTCTTGCTATGGGTGGTGGTGTCATCCACTTCATTTGGCTTCAGGAAGGAGCCGCGAGCTGGCTCAGCTTTGCTTTGCTTGGCAGTGGAGCCTTTCTTCTCACCACTTATAGCAGTTGGATAAGTTTTCTTGGCGCTGTCCTAATGGCTATCGAATTGATGTCACTTGCCCCTTGCTTGATTGGGTCAGCCGCTCGTCGCGGTCCCGCGGCGTTTGGCTTGGGATTCTTGATATACAACTTCTTGGTGCTTGCACATGTATGGGTGGTTGCCTACGCGTTTGTACCTGGAGGACCCATCATGCGCGAACATACTGATTGGGTCATGACGGCAACAGTACTCTTCATCGGAGCTGGTCTTTACACTATGCCAGCATCAAAGAACAGTCCTAAAACACGCCACAGATCAATGGGGAACGGGCGAAGTAAATTCAAGTCCTACTACCTCTATGCTCTAGTGTTTCTTGAGCTACTGGCTATCTCTGTCTCCTACCTTCGCTTTCCAACCAACGATTATACTCCGTACCACAAAGATGAAAAGGTCATTACCGCAGGCGTTTGGACAATCCACTTCTCACTCGACAATGATATGTGGTCCTCCGAGCGACGGATACGTGATCTGATTAAAGAGCTCGAGGTCGACGTGATTGGACTCCTGGAGACGGACCTCCAGCGAATTATCATGGGCAACCGAGATACCACTCAATACCTGGCCGAAGACATGGGGATGTACGTCGATTTCGGGCCTGGTCCAAACAAGCATACCTGGGGCTCAGCACTTCTCTCCAAATTCCCCATCTTAAACTCAACACACCATTTACTTCCATCACCCGTTGGAGAATTGGCCCCAGCCATCCATGCAACCCTTGACGCTTACGGTGAGCCCATCGACGTTATTGTCTTCCACTCTGGTCAAGAGGAAGATGCAGAGGACAGAAGGCAGCAGTCTGAGTATTTGGCAAAACTCATGAAGGATTCGCCGAGGCCATTGATTTTGTTAAGCTACTTGGTCATCAAGCCGCTGGAAGGCAACTACAATAATTATGTGGGGGAGAAAAGCGGAATGAAGGACATTGACCCAAGCGATTGGGATCGATGGTGCGAGTACATACTATACAAGGATATCAAGAGATCGGGATATGCTCGTGTGAGCAGGTCTACTATCACGGACACGGAGCTTCAGGTAAGCAGCAAAGCTTCGGTTGCTTGACCGTGTCGGCGGTAATTGCTAATCATGGCCGCTGTAGGTGGGCAAGTTTATTGTTGGTGATTCAGAAAGCAGTGATGAAATAATTCCGGAAGAACAGGTTCCTGAGGGGTTGCGTTTCCCTTCCATGTTCCGAGGTGAAGGTGTGCGAGGTCATCGGTATCACGTCTTCAATGAGCCAAGGTATTTCAAGTAGAGTGTCAAGATTCTGTACAGTAATCGTCTTCCTGTATCCAACCTCAATGGGTTGGAGGTGCGGTGGGACCATTTGTTCGAGCACGTCCTGATTGGAAGGGGATATCTTCTGAACGAGATGCGTTGCGTGCAGCTCTTGGGCTCTTGAATAATGATCACCAAGTGCAGTCTGGCTGTTTAATGTAGGGTGGGTAAGGTACGAGTACTCCACTTCGGCAGTAGCTTAAAGCGGTCGCACCATTTCGAAACGGGCAAGGGAAACATTCTTTAGGAGTTGGCGCCTAAGTGCTCATTGGACGACCAGCCTGGACGACTCGCTTGCAAAAGAAATTACGAGCAGCATAGCTAGCCAGTCTTACTTTTGAACTCCGTACTCCCTAGAGTAGAGCCTGCCTAATCATAAAGTAAGGTAAGGTACCCATCTGCCCTAATAATAATATTAGGCCTAATATTTCATTCGTACACGAATTTATTTTTCTCTCTTAGCGCCGGCCAGAAACAGAAGCAAGCCTATCTTACTTCCTCACTCATTCTCTCTCTCTCCTCAATCATTCCATTCGAGCAGCTCCGTTGTTTAGTCGACGAGCCGCCGTCATTGTCATCTCTCAGCAATACCTACTGATTTCAATCATTCTGAACATTCGCCAGTCATTCCGAAACACCCACTGTCGTTACGTGCTCGCCTTGCTTAGGGGTCGCAGAGAAGCTTGAACTCGACAATCTTGCCTGCTCTACATTTCCGTCACCAAAAGCCCATTGTCTGCAAGATCGCGCAACAGTTCTCGAATCTTTCAATCTTGCAAACATACATAATCAGTCACAGATACAGGATCAACGAGCTGCCGGCAGTTCATAGTGTCTGAATAACGCGTCCTTCACCTAACTTGAAATAATAGAGAATCTCATCCTCCGACATTGCCATAACGCTTTAAAATCGACCTTTATCGACCCCGTCACTCCTTCATCAAGCTGTAAAGAACGTCACGAATTGAACAGTCTTTGTCTGAGCTCCGACAAAGAGAACTCTTGGCCTTTGTTGAACCACGCAACCAGCCACAGTATTATTCACTCGTCACGTCTTTGAACGTTTTGTGTCATTGATATCTCGAGAACAATCAAGGTAAAATCTCCCATCCTAAATCCTGTTTGCCTTTAGTATCCATCCTACAACACCACGTGCAGGACACTTAAATTGACGCATGTTTCAACGATAGACTTCTAATAATAATCCTTCATTCGTACTCTCTACCTCATTTGAATCACCAATACCAATAAGACCATGAAACCGACACCGCTGAGGGCCGTCGCCCTGCCTCTGTTTTCCGCTTTTGCTCTGGTATCCGCGCAGTCTTCTTCCAACCTCAAGGCTCTTGTCTATGAGGGTTGCTTCAGTTCGTCAGGCGGCATGACGAATCTAGGCTCGTATACGTACCAGACGCCAGGATATTGCCAGCAGCAATGTGTCAATCAAAATAAGCCAGTGATGGGCACGACCATGGGGTCGAATTGCTGGTGTGGCGATCTGCTTCCCGCGTCAAGCTCTAAAGTCTCGGATTCGGAGTGCAGCTCCAAGTGCAATGGATACCCCCAGGATACGTGTAAGTTGCTGTCAAACACGTCGCTTTACCCCTCGCTGACTGCAGTACAGGTGGTGGGCAGAGTTCTTGGGAGGTCCAGCTAACTGGACTGAGTAATAATGTTGCAAGCCAAAGTTCTAATTCAGATTCAAGCTCCGATTCCAGTTCGGACTCGAACTCGAGTTCAGAATCAAGTGGCAGTGCAGCATCATCATCATCATCATCATCAACGTCAACATCAACATCAACGTCATTAGCCGGAGCGTCACCAACCGAAAATGGATCTCCATCGGTTGTCACCAAGGCCAGCACTATAGTAGTAACTGCTGCCGGCCATACTACTGCGCAACAGACGATCATTACTACAACACAAGCTCCGTCCTCGAGTGGGCCTAACAAAGCTGGTATCGCAGCCGGCGTTGTCGTCGGAATTGTCGCACTGAGCGCTATAGCTGGTGGAATATTTTTCTTCCTCCGAAATCGCAAAAGAAGAGCTGTCGAAGAGGAGTACCGTCGTAATGTTGTGGGTGGTTACGGTGCGAAGCATCCGATTAGTTCTGCTGGATCAGTGTCGGATGCCAGACTAGAACCTTCAGTCATGATGCAGAGACGGCAAAGTGATGGCAGCATAGCAGACAACCAAGATTATACGAGAAGAATACTAAAGGTACGCACGCTTTCTCGCGTTACGTGCGTTTTTACTGATAATGCTCCAGGTTACGAACCCTGACGGAACGTAGCAGCACAAGACGAAGTCCTACCCCGAGAATAACCCTCGTCTCACTCCAGCGCTCTGTTAGCAAAAGATGTTGTCCCCTGGGCAGCACTTACTGTACACCAAGTGTATTCGATTCGGAGCCACGGCGTACAGGGTGATATGAAATGACAATTAAAGGTTCTGCTTATCTTGACTGCAAAATCAAGGTCATCAGAATCGACTTGGTGAATAGACACTCTTACTTTGTCATTCCGGATTAGCATGTATTCCAGTACATAAGCATACCCATTTTCAAGATTTACGAGTTAACTGGAGGCGCACACATATCGTGGTTTCTCCAGAACCAGTATCATCCCCTGAAACTTTCAAGTCGTCTGGAGATTCCCAGTGGATGGGTAAAAGCGAGTGGATCGTTCTCAGAGGCTGGTGTATGAACGGCCTCTTGAGCTCGAACTTGAAATTAGAAGAACGTGCTATCTACCAGCTATGCCTTTAGTGGTGCTCGTAAACGAAAGTAGAATTTGCATGTGTGATATCCTGGGTACTGGGTACTTGATTACTTGATTGTCGCGGTCAGCAATACTTGAATTTTTGGTGGGTGTGTAGTGAGAACGCTAAGCGCTTTTTGCAAACCAACTTTGGACTTGCACTTTGCATCCCTGTGTCGTTTGCTTAGATACCTAGACACCTAGACATAAACAAGGCATCCTTCGAGAAAGCTAATCTCTCCCATTTTCACACTTCCTACCTCGACAATGTCCCTCCGCTCTGGCGTGGATAAGAGAGCCTCAAATACACCTCAACCAAGTCTGTTGCTCTCTCCCGCGAAGAGCTCTCGACTCAGTGGTCAGTCAAGCATGCTGAACGGTTTACAGGTCAAGAGAAGCAAGCAAGGCTTCTAGTATCTGACACGGGCCATTTTTCTATCATCAGGTCCAGCATACCTTGCCTGCTTGTGATGTATTCTACTCAACTTGGTTCATTCTGATCCTCGTTCTTCACAGAGCTCTCCATCTTGCCGACCTGATCACTGAATTGAACGGTTAGTAACCCTGCCCTTCCGTCGCAAAATTCCTCCGTGCGGTTTCTCCTCACGTGTCGTCTTCTATACCACCGCTGATACTCAGCTATAGGCTTCTGCGGTTTTATGTCCATCCTCTCCTCCATGCGCTACTGTCTTGGCCCTCCAGACTCGTTCGGCAACATGTGGGCCGCCTTGGCATTCATGCCATTTGGACTTTTCTTCGACTTCATGGACGGCAAGGTTGCCCGGTGGAGAGGCAAAAGCAGTCTAATGGGACAAGAATTGGACTCTTTAGCAGATCTGGTACATTCGCTTATTCATCCTATCAGTCCGCATATTCATACCCCAGAAGATCCGAAAATGCGCCTGCACTATCGATACACCCGTCCCATTATATCGTGTTAATGCTGATCCCCCTCGCCTAGATTTCGTTCGGGGTGGCACCTGCAGCGTGCGCCTTCGCTCTTGGCCTTCGTACTCCACTTGATACTTTGTTTCTCTCTTTCTTCGTCCTCTGCGGGCTTACCCGCCTTGCCCGCTTTAATGTTACGGTTTCCTCTCTTCCCAAGGACAGCACAGGCAAAAGTAAATACTTTGAAGGAACCCCTATACCCACCTCTTTAGGCATCGTATCCGGCATGGCTTGGTGTGTCTGGAGTGGTATGGTGGAGGGCGGCAGTCGAGGTGTCTTGGGAGGGGTCTGGGACTTGGGGTTTGGGGGAAGGGTACATCCCATTGTGGGCATCTTCTTTGGGTGGGGTTGTGCGATGGTAAGTAGAAGCATACATATCCCGAAACCGTAGGACGATATAGAGCGTACGAGCATCGGATAGGACGAAAGTAGCTGCAGGCTCACTCTACTCTTGTGCCTTTTTCGCTCCAGAGTGACGAGTCCCTCAATCCGGTGCACGATTCGTCATCTAGTGTCTAGTTCCCTCCAAACCATGTCATTGGTGAGGAAAGCCAGTTATCCAAATGGGTAGTTGTGACCAAGACAGGGCGAAGCAGAATGCAAAATTTACTTCCAGCTAAGAATCACCCAATCTGGTGTCTATCTTACATATTCAGTCCAACTCAAGTCCTTTCCAAACAATTGATCCTTAGTAGAACAAGGACACTGGTCCCATGCATGCCATTAGTCAACCTCCAAAACAATCATCCCAGCCAGCGGGTTTGATAGCACCGATTTCTCCTTACACTTCCATTGTCGCTGCTCGCTTAAGAATATATACCGTTTAGTGGAATCTCAGCATCCCTTAACTCATTAGCCATACGTCCTTCTAACCGCCGTCCCCACCCCGAGCGAATCCTAAATCGGGCCAGTGAAAATGGTATCCAGAAGTGCCCATCCCCTGGTGCCCGGTCTCCAACGCCTGGAAGGTACAATGCCAATCCGGGCATTATACCCCCATTCAGCAAACAGCGCAAGAAATTATAGCTGCAATCCTCTGGTAGACATCACCACCCCTTCTTACGCGCGAAGCGTTTGTTAAGCAATGCCAGAACCTTTGTCACGTTGAATTGGACATATTCCAGATCGAGCGCCTCCAGATTGTTCTTCTGCATTTCAAGAAGATCATCGAGCTTGAGGTCCAGTTCGAGTAAACCGCGGTTTCGTCCTGCCAACAACAGCGTCAGCAACTTTGAAGCCTTCACTGTTATACAAGACAGTAATTAACTCGCCTTTGTAATGGAGACTGATAACAAACGTTCCCGGCAGCGGGCTGTTGAAATTGAAAAAGATGTTAGCTCGGCGGTTTTCGGGCACATTACTCCGTTGAATAACGCCTTCTTTCTCCAATTGCTGATGCGTGAACTTGTATGGTCCCAGTGCCTGTACCTTCTGCTTGCCTCTGCTCTTGCCCTCGCTCTGGCTTCGAACATTGTGCAAATAGGACTTGTAAGTTTCTAATTGCCCTACGAGGTAACTATTATGATCTCGAATCGTCCGGAAGACCTCTTCGAGCTTCTTGGTTTCCTCCAGCACCTTCTCTTTGAGAGAGCCAAGGTGAATTAGTTCAGATTCGACTTCGTCCCGAAGAAGCGAGAAACCGTCCGATTTGTCAATGACGCAAAGCTCCTGCAACTGGCTCAGAAGTTCCATGCTTCTGATACCTTTACGTACCATGACGGCGTCATTTTTGAGCGTCGCAGCCGCTTCAGCAACGCGGTCGAGGCGTAAAGGCCGTCGGCCGACCGATGAATTAGAAGGAAGGGACCTCAAGATTTGTACAAAGGTTGCCTTTGCTTCCATGAAATAAACTTCTTCTTGGGTGATATCAAGAGCAGCTGTAACGTCGTCGATGGCATGTTCCCATTTACTAAAAAGAGGCAAGTTGATGGCGCGATTTTCTTTCCTTGGTAGCTGAGTTGGGGCTGATCCAAGCTCTTGAAGGATGACATTCAGATGGGAGTCGTCGTCTCTCCCCAGCGCAGCACTGTGTTTTTCGAGCAGGGCATGTGTGGCGTAGACCTCATTAAGCGTGATTGACAACTCGAGGTCCTTTTTAGAGAGAGCAACGTAATTATCCATTTCCAGGCTCTCATAGAAATCTTGCACCTCACAAAGGTCCAACATAAATTTGTTAACGCGCTCTTTGTTCTGATGGATGAAAGGTTGAAGCTTCGACATATATGGCTCCTTGGCGTATGATGGCTTATTCGCAAGATTTTGCAGCATCTTGGCTATGTAAGTCAACGTCCGCCTCGGATTTTCGGCGGGCTGACCGTCAATGAGCATGTAGGATCTTGGGGTGACAATAGCAGGATTAATGAACCTAAGAAAGAAGAAACCCCCAATCAGTGTGCAGACTGTTTGATCGTTTGCATCAGGATATTTCCTCTTCGACAAGCTTCGAATCTGTTTGCATATCCAACGTATACCGTAAGGTGTTTCGTCAAGCCCTTGAATGACTGTCTCCAGAAATGAGTTCGCAAGCTGCATTAGCCTAACGAGTCTTGGTGCAATAATCTCCTGAACGCGGGGATTTGCTGCAGCTTCTTCGGCCGTCACGCCTCTCGGGAGTGAGTCGGAGACACTGCCATTGGCTTCCTCTTCATTCTCAATGATATTCGAGTATACTTTTAGGGGGTTGATTTCTAGGTCAAGATCTTTGAGTTCGATCACCGCATTAATCTTGTCTTGCAACACGACCTTCAGGTAGCTTTGTCCCGGTCCGCGCCTCGTGTAAGTAGTCATCATGCGCGAAACGGGAGTATTAGCCCGCAACAAGGAGGAATAATCGGGGGTGTTGTCAAATTGGTATGTCAGTACCGATTGAAACATGGTCAGCAGGAGATGTTCTTCCCGGCTCTCGTACTGGTTACCGTATATCGTGAACATGACGGTTTGCAGTAAGGAGTCGATTTCGGTCATCGTAACCAGCCTACAAAGGTGCGCAATATGACGAGGCTCCGACTGTAAAAGGAAGAGCAGATTGCCATACTTTTGTGTTTTCTCATCATTAGGGAAGAAACCTTCCTGTAGATCTGCGGCATCTTCGAGATGATTTGCTACCTCGTTTTGCTAACCGTTGGTGTCAGCCTAGGCATAAATGGTGCGGCCTTCCATAACGTACTTCTTCCAATGCCATACGATTTTGGATCAGAAGTGCTATTCTCGAATCCAGATATCGAACATCCTTTTCGAGTACAAAGTTCTTCTTTGACTGACTAGAGATTTTCGCTTTATAGTCGCGCTGGACCTTCTGGGCTTTCAATCCGTCAGCGAAGAGCTGACCATCTTCGGACTTCTTTCCTACCTCTTGCTAAATCATCTTCAATCTCGAGATCTTTTTCCTTTACTGACATTGATAGATACAACGCAGTCGAGTATCTTTTCGACTGTCGCGCTGAGCGTCCATCGCTGGAAGAGACTGTATTCTGACGGGAGATTGGGACGTGGGATGAGGATGAGGACGTCGAAGCCCGCGAGAGGCGAGGCATAATTGCTACAGACATTCTCCCGCTGATCTTGGAGGCAGACTTTACGATTTGAGGGTTGAAGTCAGGGCTATCGCCCAGTGCCGATTTATAAGTGTGGTTGCACTCGCATAGGAGCTTGGTTCAAGATCAGTACAGGGACTTTGTGTCGGAGCTCTCAGAGGAAATTGTAGCTCGTGGTGAATGGCCCAAGAGGAATATCTTTCGCCTTTGTAGATTCACTGACAGCGCTAGAGTGTGCACACGTCCAGAGCTAGAGAGCAAAGAAGTGAGGGTATACGCAACGCTCTTGTGCGAAAGCCGTAAGAGCTTGAGGCCAGGTCGTGTAGACAATCGTAGCTTGGAGATTGTTTTTCAAATGTCAAGGACAAGACTAGTGGGCAGCATCTAGGAACAAGAGTACTGAACCGGAACTCCGACTTTGGTGTATTCGTAAAGAGAGGAGCGGAAGGCGGTGCCGCAGCGTACAGCAAGATCAATCGGAGACAGGTTTCAGGAGCTGCGATGACAGCCAGTATAGATGACTGACATGGCCAATCAAGGGAACGGTGGTCATCATCATAGGATGGCGCTAAGGTAAGGAAGCAAGGGCATTTAATTGGGAGCTGTTGTACTTTGTACTGTAAATTTATAATACGTCGTATATTACGGTCGCAGTTTGCCCAGAAATCGCTTTTTTGTTCTTCACATTGACCGCTTGCTTGAACTGGAGTGATGGATGATGGATGATTTTGACAGCTGTTGATCGAATGACAATTGAAGCTAATCTAATTTAGAAAGCGATCGACGTTGAGCAGCAAGCGTAAGGTATGAGGACTGTGGCGGTGATAGAGTGCTGATGCTGGCTGGTATCCACTCTCTCGCAGCCTTCGCCATACAAATCATTGGACTGCACTGAATCATGCCTTCAGTGTTGGTCGATAATTGAGCGTTAAACCAGTCGTGGTAGATTCCAATGTCACCTTCAGTGTTCTACCTATCTCTTTTGTACAATTAATTTCATCGTTGTTCTCAACGGCGTTTTGTCTAGTATTCAGCTACACACGCAAACCCGGCTGATTTGGAATGGTAGTCCATGCTTTACAGTTGAGTAAACCGCCTGATCGAGGCATCACCGCAAAACTCTCTGCTTTCGAGCTTCGGTCTTAGTAGCTGCAGTCTGAATTCATTATGTTGCGCATGGTATGTAGATCTCCATTGCTACCGAGTACGTGTAGCCAAGCAGTGATCGCTGAGCAAACAATCCAGCATAACTTCGTCATTCCCAATCCGCTTGTATCGAGAAAGCGTCTGGGTACGCAGTATTAACCCATAAACGTGAAACTTTTTCCTTCTTGCTGCTTCCTTGCCCTTCGCAGTCCCTTGGGAGAATCACTTGATTTGGTGTAGGGATTGGTTTCCTTTCCAATTACCATCCCATTGCTCTCTCTTCGGGCATGTAGCACCGAGGGGGCACTTGCGTAATCGAATGGCTCTACTTCTCTAGACTTCTGGATTCCGGCATCTTCATCCCCTTGAAGCCTTTCCGTCTTCGGCCGCTTACTCTCAAGTCTCCAAGCTCGCTTGTTTTCTTTTGCTTTATTCGACGCTCTGCTATTCTGATATTGTTGCTCGTTGTCGATGTTAGGGGCCGTGTCGACCTCGCCAGCCTTTTCTTGAGCGTTATCTGCGCAATTGCTTTCTTGGCTCGAATACACTGCGTTCGGAGAGTTGTACGAATAAGGGGCCTCAGGTCTACGAGGGCCCCTAGCTTCTTTGGCAACGAACACATCCCTTACTGTCGACTTCCTATTTCCAACACGGGCGGCAGGACTAGTTTCAGACCGCTCATTAGCATTTGCACCGGCCACCTCTGTAGCTTCAAATGTTTCTGCGGTAAGCCGTGCTACTGGTAACGCCAGACAAGGACTTTCCATGGAATCCCCGTCCACTACCCGACGATCAATATTGTTTGGAGCGACAGATCCCCAGAAATGCGAGTTTCTACCCTGAGCTGATGTTCTATGAGGCGACAGGGCCATCTTGGCAGTGGCAAGTGCTGGGACTAGTTGCTCTGCTCGATTTGAATTCGAGAAGCGGCCAACAGTCATATTCTGCACTGAATTCATGAATTCTCTCATATCAGGGTCTTTGCCGCCCTGTGTTCTCGCCTTTTTAATTACGGCAAGTAATTCTGACTTGCGGTTCTTGAAGCTTTTGGAGATGGGATGAGAGCAACCAAGCAGGGTAGGCATGTCGACAGGCATCTCTCGAGCCAGGTTGTAGAGAACGTGTTTTGGCATCACGAAATGAACACTCTCATCTTCCTCTCTGGCAATCCGATCTCGCCATTGGTGTACTTCTCTAAAAACCGCAAATTGCTCTTGGTTTAATAGTGCTGGTGTACGACAAAGCATGTTGTACCATCCCATTGGTCCTGATCCACGTTGTGCGTCATAAACTGGACGCTCATAACGCTGGAGCGTCTCCTCTTTCGAGCGGTCCATGACAATCTCGATAAGGTCACCGTCAGGCTGGGAAAGATTCGACTTATCGATCAGCTCATTGCGCATATTGTCGTAAATGTGGAGAAGAAAATGGGTATCAGAGCGAGCATAATTGAACATTTCTTCCGGAAGTGGTCTAACCCGAAAAGTCAGTCTGATATGGTAGACGCTCGATCTAGTAGACATATGCGGACCGTATTCGCCAATCCGCCATTTGGTACTGTTTTGCTGCGTCAAAATTGGCAAATCGTTTTAGCAGATACGCCAGCCCGTGTTTTGGGTATCCCAACGATCTGGATGCATGAAAAGTGTCGAATAAGCCAACTACGTACAAACCGAAGTCTCTTTGCAGCCAGATCATGTCCATCGACGACCCGTGAAAAATCTGCTAGTGTTAATTAGAGACCGTCAGGTGAGTCTTCCAGGCTTACTTTAAGTATGCTCGGGTCTGTGAAGACTTCGTTGAGCACTTGGACCTTCTCTCGCCATGGCTTGAGAGTATCAACTAACCAGTCCTTAGCTCTTGTGCTTATTTGCATCAGCGAGACTAGACCGATATAGGAATGCTCATCATGATGCTCTACATCGACTGCAATTTCTCTTGCCAATTTAAGCTCTTCCAGCATCGAAAGCAGCTTCTCGGGTGTATCGACTAAAATAGCTTCTGAAGATTCGAACGGCAAGAACGGTATTGGATCCCCCTTAATACGGGTCGTGACAGGATACTGAGAAGTCTTGATCTCAGTTTCGTATGGGTGACTATACCTGGAATTCGAGTCAATGAGACCCTTGGTGTAATTTTTTTGGAAGACAAATAGAATTGTGGGTCATACTGCATCAATCCGTCTTCAGCAGCAACGAGCTTGAGACTGTTATCAAGCGTTACCATAGCATTAGGTTTTGTGCGCAGCAATGGTTTGAATAGACCTGTCTCGTCATTATTTGGGACGGTAGTGAATGACAGTTGAGGTTTTGCAATATTCTGTGTTCGATAGGCTTTGGCAGGCTTTTGCTTCCCAGAAGCAGGCCCAATTTTTCTCATATGCTCCTCTTGAGATGGACTTAATTTTCGTATGACTCCAGTATATTCATCAAGACAAGCATCGGCCTTCTCAAGGAGGTTGTCAATTACATCTACGATTTCTCGCCAATTATCTTCAACAGAGTCTGCATTGACAATTTCAGGTTCCGTAATCTCGATCCCAGAGACCGCAGAGCGTGCTAGCCTTCTCGCAAGGCCGAGAAGTCTTGAATTTTGCTGTTCAAAACGAGATACGATTGAGGGATTGGAAGAACGATGGAACGCGATATCTTCGTTTGATATTTGACTAGCAGTCCGAGTTGTGTCAATCAAGGCCAGAGAGATGCTGTTCGTCAAGTCCTTGAAAGTAGTACCTAAAGCCATTGCTCAACGTTCCCGGCAGGTAACGGCCAACAGCAAAAGTAGTGTCATGATGAAAATCGCCTGAAGCTGATGTCTGTAGAGTTTGTAACGTAAACTACTTTTAGCGTGTGTTTCTTTGTCATCGCCCACGTACGTTAGTCAGAAATGGATTAGTGACTTTATGATTGAAGCACCAAAGCTCGACTTTGGAAGACCTCCTCTGAAAGAGATAAGGAATCGGTTAAGATTCGCAGAGAATGTCCTCATCTCTTGCACCCGAATGCAACCTCGTGAAGGAGTGAGTTCATCCATTCAATCTGTGCCTGTGGTTATCTGATATGGCCCTAGGCGCTACGACTCTTGTTTCCTTAAATGGTACAGTGACAGTGAGGAGTCCCCGTTGTCTACATTTTTGCTTTCTTTTAACTGCGGAGCAGAATACTTACGAGGAGAATCAACAACTGATGAGTGCCAATCACTATTGAGAGACTACAAGACTTGTCTTGATGTAGGTAGAATCGGTACACAATTTGGGCTCGAGAGCTGACATTTCCCAGAAAGCCTTGAAAGAGAGAAATATCGATTCCATGCTGGAAGATGCTAGAAATGATAACAAAGATACTGACGCTGAGCACCTCAGACGAAAATGTGAATTTCCTCAATAGGTAATTTACATAGGCCGTGGGTCTGACAGTCTACAGGAAGCTTTAGACCATAATCTCATTAGTTGTGATATAGTCGAAACCCTCATCTTTGACCGCAAATGTCAAGGTAGCATTAATTGAATCTTCACTATACTTGACGCGACCAAAATGCCGTGGTGGTCGAACTTCTAAGAGCCGACCTGAGTTTTGTATATCAGATGCGATCTAATTTTTCATCGTGAAGTAGCAGTCCGAGGAAAGATCGTTCTGCCAGACTCAATGCTTGGAAGCAGTATGACGAGGTGAAACGCTGAAACCTACAGGGGTGATTTCATTGGGCTTTAGTTGTGGTTTTGTAATTTACCAGTACTAGTTACACAACCAGTAATCCCATGCGTGAATAAATACGAGCACGCGGTTGACGCGACACACGCGCCGCCACTCCACTATTTACATCAAAAATTGACAACTTCTAATCATGCCACACTCTACTGCTCCAGAGCAAATGTTATCTGATTGTCTATCAGAAGATACCGTCCTCCCGGACGCGCCTGAGGAGGCACGTGGCCAATTGAACGAGGAGGGAAACATGGAAATGAATGACGGTGCATCGCCTTTAGATTGTTCTACAAGCGAGGCGACGAAGACGGATGTGAAACTCGAAGACCTGTTTAATGACGTGGATGACGATGAAGAAGATGAATTTTCGGGCTCAGCAGTCTCGAACATTAACGAGAAAAACATTTTACCAGACGCACCCTTGTGAGAATGTCTCCGGTTCAAGTGAATGCAATTCTCTAACCCCTTTTAAGACAGTGTGTTCCGTTTGCGAAGTATACAGATCCTGAAGTCATGCTAGCTTTCTATCAGCGTCTTTTCCCATTTAGGTACCTTTTCCAGTGGCTGAACCACTCAATGAAGCCATCGAATGACTTTGGTCATCGGGAATTCGCATTCACTCTGCAAAATGATGCGTATCTCAGGTACCAAAGCTTCGCCACAGGAGACCTGTAAGTATCGTTGTACTACCTCGCCGCCAAAACTAATGTCTCGCAGCCTTCGGAAGGACATTCTTCGCCTCAACCCGTCTCGTTTCGAGATAGGTCCTGTCTACACAGCAAACCCTCGGGATCGCAAGACTCTTCGTAAATCCACCGCTTTTCGGCCAGTGGCAAAAGAGCTAGTCTTTGACATAGATTTGACGGACTATGACGACATACGTACCTGCTGCAGCAAAGCAAACATCTGCCACAAGTGTTGGTCATTTGTTACAATGGCCATCAAAGTCGTAGATACAGCGCTGAGAGAAGACTTTGGATTTCAGCACATCATGTGGGTCTATTCTGGGCGGAGAGGGGCACACGCCTGGGTTAGCGACAGAAGAGCAAGAAGTATGGACGACCACAAAAGGAAGGCGCTCGCAGGGTATCTCGAGGTGATAAAAGGTGGAACTCAAAGTGGTAAGAAGGTCGATGTGAAGCGGCCTCTCCATCCTCATCTAGCGTAAGTCGCAAGGTCCTCCATGACCGTGTGCCCACCTGATGTTTGGCAGCCGGAGTCTCGGCATCTTAAAAGAACACTTCCAGCGCGATGTTTTGGAAGACCAGGACCCTTGGGCCGATCCGGAAAAGGCAGAGCGTCTACTTCAAATACTCCCTGATAAAGTGCTGAATGATTCTCTACGCAAGAAATGGGACGCAGCCCCCGGTCGGTCAAGCGTCAGTAAATGGGCTGACATAGATACCCTTGCGAAGACAGGAGCTAGCAAGGTCCTGGATGGCAGAGCTCTTTTAGAAGCAAAGCAGGACATTGTGCTAGAGTACACATATCCGCGCCTGGATGTTGAGGTTAGCAAGAAGCAAATACATTTGCTCAAATCTCCTTTTGTCATACACCCGGGCACTGGAAGAGTATGTGTGCCCATCGATACCAAAAGACTATCGAGATTCGATCCTCTCAGCGTGCCAACAGTGACGGACCTTTTGGGTGAGATCGATGCGTTTGATAGACAAGCGATAAGCCAGAATGGCGATGTCATGAAGACTCATGATTATGAGAAGACGAGTTTGAGACCTTATATAGATTACTTTAGGAACTACGTTACAGGGGTATTGAGGGACGAGGAGGGTGTGAAGATGGAGCGGGACAAAGATAGTGCAATGGAATTCTAAGTCTTTCGTCACTTTTCTACCGTAGCTAGATAATGTTAGCATTAGGTTCAGGAGAGCCCTGTACCAAGTGACTACTTGGCTAAGGCCTAACGTGTTAGGACTGCAACCAGATCAAGTCAATGGTGGTATGTAACTAGGATTCAATTGATGAGGAGGTAAAATCTATATATAGGTATAAGAAAAATATATAGATAGAGAGGTACTAAGGCGCTAAATCTAAATAGGAAGGAGGTTATATATCTCTTTTAGCCCTATAAGTAGTTATATGTTACGAGTGTGACAGCTTCCATGGTCGTGCACATACGCTTAGCGACCTATCTTGGCCTAGCGTGTCTTGGTAAAGTCACTGCGGCCCACAAATAGCTTTCACCACTGTATATAGATTTGCTCCCTATCAATTGAATCCTAGTTACATACCACCATTGACTTGATCTGGTTGCAGTCCTAACATTATTCAATTGATCCGTCAATCGTACGATATCGATAATCTACTTATCATTACGCTCGTATCTCCAGGCGAGCTTAAAGAAGCTGGTAGGGGGGTGTCACCGAGCACCCAGGTATATCCTAAGCAATATGGAGTGCCCTAGTAACGCCCAAGCAATACGGTACTGCTATATTTCGGAGTATGACTGCCGGGAGTAGAGGGGGTATGGCCGGAGCCTGCCGTAAGACCTTGCGGGGCCGGAGTATGGTATACCTATATGTGACTGGGGTGTACTAGTGAGCCTGCTATAATGGCACGGAACGGAGTATGGGCATGGCCGGAGCCTGCCGTAAGACCTTGAGGGGCCGGAGTATGGTATGACTGCGTGTGACGGAGTGAGCCTGCTTCAATGGCAAACGCGACTACGACCGACCTCTTCACTGAGTATGTCGGTAACTGCACGTCAAATAGTGAGCCTGCTACAATGGTAACCCTTCTACAAAGTGAGCCTGCTTTAATGGCAAACGCGACTACGACCGACCTCTTCACTGAGCATGTCGGCAACTACTAGTCAAATAGTGAGCCTGCTATAATGGTAAACGCGATTATGATCGACCTCTTTACTGAGTGTGTCGACGACTGCGCGTTACAGAGTGAGCCTGCTACTAAATGGCATATTCGATTCTTTATAATATATTGATGGTAAGAGCTTGGGATTATCAGGGTAAATCTCCAGTGATACTCTTAGGGTAGGCTACTAGCGGGTGTTGAAGTGGACTCTGTAGTGTAACTGCAGGAATGTGGTTCGGATTCGGTAATTCCTCTCCGGTCAGGTTAGATAAGATCTATGGATTGTGAGTTATGCGGATATGGCTTTTTAGAGAGGGGGGTAATATTACGAGTGTGACAGCTTCTATGGTCGTGCATATACGCTTAGCGACCTATCTTGGCCTAGCGTGTCTTGGCAAAGTCACTGCGGCCTATAAATAGCTTTCACCACTATATATAGATTTGCTCCCTATCAATTGAATCCTAGTTACATACCACCATTGACTTGATCTGGTTGCAGTCCTAACATTATATTTATAATATTACCCCCCCCCCCTTAAAAGATATATTCGTATATCTTAAAAAATAATATCTATTATATATATAATATTATATTATTTTAGGGCTTCTAGTATAAAGCGATTTAATTATAAATTAATAAAATAATTAATAAAAAGATATTTTAGTATAGAATAACTATTTAATATTTAATTTCTTGTTAGGACTGCAACCAGATCAAGTCAATGGTGGTGTGTAACGAGGATTCAATTGATGAGGA
>BLJB01000193.1:0-10067 GCA_013423325.1 Usnea hakonensis | reverse complement strand
GGTTTCCCTTATACCATTGCCATAGAGCTTCCCGTAATTATCTTTCACATAGTTAGATAGACACGAGTATGAATTCCAATCCAATCCAATAATTAATAGTATAGTAATCGATTAAATTAGTAATATAGTTAAAATTATTAAATTATAGATAGTTCTTTTAGGCTATAAATTACCGCCCTAAATATATTAGATTTAACGTCTTTAAGTTAGTCTAATAAGCTAAATCCGCCTTAAAGTAGAGGATTTTAAAGACGAGACGAATATAACTACGATAAAGATAAGTAGCTATAGCGGTAAAGTTACTATTAAGCTATTTATTAAATAGATTATAAGACTAAAGAGATAGATTATAATACTAAAGATTAATTAGTCTAAATATATTATAATAACTATTATAAGATATATTAAGGTAACGCTTCTAAGCCCTTAGAGTACTATAAGGAAGGTTTAAATAAAGATTACTATAATAATAATTAGTATTATAAGGCTTTTACTAACTTTATCGATATCTATATCTTTTACCGTAAATATAATAAGTCTTTTATATTAAATAATAAGCTATATAAGTGCCTATAGTTAGGCTACTAAAAGGCTTTAATAGATATAAAGCTATTAAAGGCTTTAATAGATATAAAGCTATTAGAGCCTACTACGATAAATAAGTATTTTAATAATATATCTTATTTAGATAATAATAAAGCCTACTAAGTTACTATTAAATAAAATACTAATAGTTAAAGTATTAATAAAGCCTTTTATAACTATATTATATTTAAAGTTATTAATTCTAATTCTACTAAGATATTAAACGTAGATACTAAACTTACTTTTTAAGGCTAGAATTACGCTTATATTCTTATTCGTCTACTTATTAATATAATTAATTAAGAAATTTATATTAATACTAGTTATAGCGTTACTCTAATAGATAAATTATAGTTACTAGTACTACTACTATATATTAAGATACGCCGAATAGTATTACTACTTTATATTAAAGGCTTAGGATTAGCTATATATAATATATATTACTAAATCTAAAAAGTTTATTTCCGTAAGAATTCTACTAGATACGTATAGAAAGAATAATTTAGTATATTTAGTAAACTTTACCTATATTAAACTCTTTACGCGAAGTTAGTAAGTCCGCCTTACTATTCGTATAATCTATAGGATCCGCACGATTCGCAAATTCGCAAAATTTAAATAATTTATATAAAGTCCTCTTAAGACTTACTTAATATAGTAGTCTTTATAATATAAGGTATATATAATAAGCTTAATAATATAAGTCTATAACGCGCGTATATAATTTTTAAAAAAATTTAATTTAGACTATTTTTAGAATTATAGCGCTAGAGACTACCCGTTATTCTCGTTAACTTTAATTTTAGCGCTAACTTTAATTTAGCGTCTCGCTTATTTTTTTTTTTTTTTTTTTTTTTTTTTTTTTTCCCTTACTAATCGCCTAAATTCCCTAAGAATAGCAAAGTTACTATGCTAATCGTGCGTATTTTCTGCTATTAGCAGGGTCGACTTGCTAATCGTACGGATTTTTTACGAATCGCCCGAATCGCGCGATTCGCAATTTAATATTTAGTAGAAACTTTTCAGATTTAGTAATATAGATAAATATATATTAATTCCGATATTTATTCCTATAATAAAGAATAGTATTAAAGTCTTATACTATATTATATAAGAAGTCTATTTAGTCGATAACTTAAAAGCCTATATACTACTAGATAATAATATTATCGATTCTAAAAAGATTATACTAGATATTATTTAGAGTAAAGTATATATTAATAGCTATAATACTACTTCTAAAATTACTAGTCGATAACGCGAACCTTATTAGAGGCGTATTATTTATATCTATAAAGTACTTATAATAGTATCTCGAGCTAATATTATAATCTTAATTACTATATCTAAAGTACTCCCTAATAGGGACTATATTTTCGAACTAATATAGTAGTAGAATCTTACTCTATATATATATCTAGTAGACTCTTAAATTATTAGTATTTTAGTTAAGAATAAGACTAATTAAGCTATCTATATATCTAAGAGACTTTATTTAGATATATTATATAAGGTTAACTATAAAAATATCTTCTTTACGAAATCTACTAATAAGGCTATTATAATAAGTAAGTAATTACTAAAGGCTATATATAAGAGAGGCCTAGAAAGAGGAAATCTTATATTATAGTCTATTAATATATCTATTAATATATTTAAGGCTATTATAAATAATAAGGTCTTACCGAAGACTTTAATAAAGTCTAATAGTACTAATAAGACTACTAAAGCTAAGAAGTCTACTATTATTATAATACTACTACTTTCTAATTTACTACTATTACTTAGTATTATTCTTACTAGTAGCTTAGCGATTTAAGTAATTTATTATATATAGTAATCTTTCTTTTTAGACTTTATATTATTTATATTCTATATATTTATTTATAACTATTATTATTATTATTATTACTATTATTACTATCTAATAGTAGTAGTAATACTTTTAGTTATTATATTATAAGTATTATTAATTATTTAGAATATTAATTTTTTTTAAGATATTAGATCTAGTTCTCTAAATTAATTCTTTATTTCCGCTATCTATTTAGAAATCTATTAATTTTTTATTAATTTTATTAAACTTTACTTTATTATTTATTTAAAAAACTATTTTAATTATTTTATTACTTTTTAGAAAGTCTATTTTAAATAAATCTTACTATTACTAGAAATTATTAATCTAATATTTATTATTATAGCTACTACTAGAATCTCTATATAACTTATATATATAATCTATTAAATCTAGACTTTTATTAAAATTACTAATTATAGTTATAAGATTCTATAAGATATTATTATTATTATTATATATATTATAAACTATTACTCTTACTTTAAGATAATTACTATTTAGTTAAATTAAGATAAACTACTAGAGAAGATCGGGCTGGCACAGTTCCTCTTCCGTCGCAAGGTCCCGGGTATCTATATAGCTAGCTGCGAATACGGCTAGCTAAAATAGGATACTAAATATATCCTTATCTTCTATCCGAGGCTAGAATAATTTAGACTAGTACTTCTAGAGTCCGCGGGAACTAGTAATCTACGGAGAATACTAACTACCCTAAGAGAGGCGAGGGCGTTAATTAGATAGCTAATTTAATTCGGCCTCCTAGGCTAATATTCTCTAGTAAAAGACTAGTTATATAAGGGTAAAATAACCTAAGGGATACTAGCGTTAATATAAAGGGGGTAGAGGAATACGAGCGTAGAAGGTACTAAGCGATAGTAGTCGAAAATAATATATAGACTTAAAATAGTAGAGATAAGTAGGAGTACGGTAAGGTTTTTTACCTTAGTAATAGTAATACTATAAAGGTTTCCCTTATATTATTACTATAGAGCTTCCCGTAATTATCTTTCATATAGTTAGATAGACACGAGTATGAATTCCAATCCAATCCAAGATAAACTACTATATTTTATTAATTAGAATATTATATTAAAGTAATTATAGTAATCTTTTAGAATATTTTAAAACTAAATATATAATCTAAAAATATTATTAGAAATTAGATATTATTTTTAATATTATAAATCTCTATTTATAGAAATAACTTCTATTTTATTAAAAACTATATTATTTATTATTATATAATCTTTACTAAGCTATAAATCTAGTAATCTAATATTTATATTTAGAAGTATCTTTCTATTTATTACTAGAACCTTTATAATAATAAATATTTAGAATCTTTAGCTTAGAAATATTAATATAAATATTATTATTAATAATACTATTACTTATTATATATAGATATATCTACTATAATAAGGAAAATAAGGACTTTTAAATAAAATTAAATTATAGAGTAATCTAAGATTATTAAAAATATTAAATATTTCTAGTAATAAATAATTATAGATATTAAGATAGAACTCTATAGATTTTAAATTCTTTAATTCTATACAAGTATAGGCCCACGAAAAAATTTCGTGATACTCGGTCCTAAATAATAGTTTTATTTGAAAGTTATTTCTGGTGTGAAAGTTCTCTAGGGGGTTTATTTAGTACTACTTTACCTTTTTAAATTCCTAGGGGGAGACCCCCTAGAACCCCCCTCCCTCCGGGGGTCCTCCGGGGGGTAAATCTTTTAAAAAATTATATAGGCACGTATACTTAACCGATTTTAATAATTTTTATAGGGTTAGAAAGCGTAAGAGACGGTCTCTAATTATAGAGTTTATATAAAAGATTATATTTATAGGGAATAAAGTTATTATAATTATAAGTCTTTTTAGTAGAAAAGGATTTTAGTGGTCGCGGCCACTTTTTTCGCCGTGCTAACTTAGCGCCAAGAGTCCCAAATAGGAAATAAGGCCAGGTTTTTAATTAGCTCCACATATGATTAGTAGCGTCTTGGCGGTTAGCTCTTTATATATACTAATATAATAATAAATCTTTAAAGACTAGATTAATAATTAAATATACTAGAAAAGAAATATATTTTTATAATATCTATTTATTTATTAAATATATTAAAGATCTTATTAAAGTTAAAGATATAAATATTATTTAAAAAAATCTATAGATAAGCTTATAAAATATTATTTTAAAATAGTAGATTATAAAAATATCTACTATAGAAAAAAAATTTACTAAATTTAATAGTAGTATTAATAAATAATCTATATTACTAATTATAAGATTTAAAGAATCTACTATAATAGCTATTAATATAGTATTATAAAAAAGATATATTAAATTAGATTGAAATTCATACTTATATCTATCTAACTATATAAAAGATAATTATGGGAATCTCTATAATAATAGTATAAGGAAAATCTTTATAGTATTACTACTACTAAGGTAAAAAATCTTATTATATTTCTACTTATTTTTATAGTTTTAAATCTATATATTATTTTTAACTATTACCGCTTAGTACCCTTTATACTCGTACCCCTCTATTTTCTCTATATTAATACTAGCGCCCTTTAGACTACTCCCCCTCTATATAATTAGTTTTTTATTAGAAAATACTAGTCTAGAAGACTAGACTAAATTAGTTATTTAATTAACGCCCTTACGCCCTTTAGAGTAATTAATATTCTCTATAAATTACTAGTTTCTATAGATTTTAGAAATACTTGTCTAAATTATTCTAGCCTTAAATAAAAGATAAAGATATATTTAGTATTCTATTTTAACTAGCCGTATTTATAGCTAGCTATTAGGGAACCGAATAATAAACCGAGTAATAGTATTTGGATATTAGTATAAACGAGAATTTAACTATATAGAAGAAAGAGTAATTATAATTATAGGTACTAGAGTTCGCGAAACTAGTCGTAGGGCTAAGCTAAGCCTAATTAGACTAGGCGAAGCCTTGAAAAGAAATTCGTAAAGTTCTTCTACATTCTAATATAAAATACTAGAGAAAAAGAAAAGTAGTTATAGAACTATAATACTACTTCTCCCTTCTAAACCGGAGCTCTTATAATAATAAATTATTAAGGTCTAAATAGTTATAAATAATTAAATATATATATTTAACCTATATATTAGAGGAATATTCTTAGGCGGAAAGATAATTCTAATTTATATTAAAAAGAGTACTAATAATTTAATATTCTAATATAGTATAGACGCTCTTATATATCTATATACTTTTAGCGATAAGTATTATTAGTAATAGGGCCTATTTTATAAGTTTCTTAAACGATTTATATAGTCTTAGTAAATTAGGATAAAAATAGTAGAAATTAGTAATAAGATCTATACTTCTAGTAATATTTATAAAGGGTTCCTAGTTTCATAGATCTAGATAGTTTATCTATAAGACTTTATATTTAAGAAAGCCCTTTTTATTAGTAATAAGATCTTTTTATCTCTTATTAATATAGAAATTTATAATCTTTTAAATCTTATAAATATCTTTTATAAGTTTAATAGGGGGTAGTAAAAGGATATATTATCTAGATAATAGATTATTATTATCTAGATAGAGAAGCTAAGGATAGAAAACTAGATATAAACCTTTTATTACTAATAAAAGGTCGAGTTCGTAGACTATATTATTAAGTATTTTAATAATTTTAAATAGTTTTAAATTTTTACAATCTAAAGATCTACTAGGCTAATTTATCTTAATATTCTTTTAATTAAGTATAACTATATCTCCTACCTTAAGTTCTAATATAGGGATTCTATATTTATCTACCTATTTCTTCTATAATATCTAAAACTATTTTAATTAGTTTCTAAGATATTCTTTTATATTATTGATTTTATTAATAAATATATTTATAAATATAATATCTCTTTTAGCTCTTTAAGTTATATCTAGATCTAATAGTATTAGGGGTTTAAGTTTTAAATATAATATATAATCTTTAATTACTAGAAATAGCGCTAGTCTAGATAATATATTTATATCTAAATTAGTTTCGAATTCTATAATTAGTAGATAGTCGATCTAGTTATTCTAATTATAGTTAATATACGCTCGAATATATTATTTTAATATTATATTTATACTCTTAATCTATCTATCTATTTTAGAGTAAAAGATAGTAGATAACTTAATTACTATATTAATATATTAATATAAATATTTCTAGAAGTATAATATAAATTAAGTACCTTTATTAGAGATAATAGAAAAAGGATATTTTTTCTCTCTCTATATCTATTTAAAAAAAGTCTATACTACTACTTCTACTTCTAATAAGTCTATTAGAATAAACTTCTTCTTTTTTAATAGATAATTAACTATTATTATAATATATTTATACTCCCTTTTATATCTTATATAAATAGATAGATATATAATAAAGTCTATTAAGATATTATATTAATATTATTTTAGAATTAAAAGTAGTTTTAAAAGTTCTTATTTTCTTTCGCGATATATCTTTAACCTTTTATAGACGAAGTAACTTTTTATATAGCGGGCTACTAAGTTAGTTATATAAAATTAAAAGTAGTAAGTATTTAGTTAATTATAAGTTAATAATTATTCTACGTATCTTTTTAAGAGGAAATTATAAATTTCTTTAATAATATATATATATAACTCTAATATATTTAGTATAAAAAGTTAATTATTTATATATTGGATTAGATTGGAATTCATACTCGTATCTATCTAACTATATAAAAGATAATTATAGGAAGCTCTATAATAATAATATAAGGGAAACCTTTATAGTATTACTACTACTAGAGTAAAAAACCTTACCGTACTCCTATTTATCTCTACTATTTTAAGTCTATATACTATTTTTAACTACTATCGCTTAATACCTCTTACGCTCGTATTCCTCTACCCCTTTTATATTAATACTAGTATCCTTTAGGTTACTCTATCTTTATATAACTAGTCTTTTACTAGAGAATATTAGCCTAGGAGGCTAGATTAAATTAGTTATCTAGTTAACGCCCTCGCCCCTCTTAGAGTAATTAGTATTCTCCGTAGATTACTAGTTCCTACGGACTCTAGAAGTACTAGTCTAAATTATCTTAGCCTCAGATAGAAGATAAGAATATATTTAGTATTCTATTTCGACTAGCTATATTTGTAGCTAGCTATATAGATACCCGGGACCTTACGACGGAAGAGGAACTATACTAGCCCGATCTTCTCTATTCGTATCTAGATCAGGGCGGAGCTTTCGGCTTTCGCGAGGTTATAGTGAAGTGTTCTCCTCGTTTTCTAGTCCTCAGGACCCTAAGCTGGTATCCTCTCGTTTTCGGGTATACCCGTGCGTAATTATTTATATATAATATATTTATATAGATTTAATAGTCTCTAAGCTCTACTCGTATATTATATTTTTTAATTAACTTAGTAAGTATTTTTCTCTTATCTAATAATTTTACTTATATAATTTTTTAAACTAATTTATTATCTTTATTTATATTATAAATCTATTATACTAGTTCCCCCTAAAATATTAATTCTAATATTTTAGTAATAGAAATTTCTATTAATTCTTCTAATAACTCCTCTTAAGAAGATTTATTTAAGGCCGATAATAGTAGAGATTCTTTAATTAACTCCTTATTATTAGTATTATCTTATTCGCTAAAATTGTAAATTAATATAGCTAGTTCGATAATATAGTACTCTATTTTATTTAATAGAAAAGAGGCGAGTTTTACTATATTATTAATTTTTAGATTAAGGTTTTTATCTTTAAATACTATCTAGTTTCGAAATAGGGTTTAATTATTATTTAAATCCTCTAATAGATCTTCTACTTTATATATTAGATTATCGGGCTTAGTACTCTATTTTCTAAAATAATATATAATTCTAAAATTAAAATTTATAAGGAATTTAGTCTATCTTATTTATCTAATATTTAGTTATTTAGAACTTATAAAGTATTAGAGATTTTTATAGTCTAAGATAATAGAGATAGAATTCTTAATTAGTATATTAGATAATTTTAAGTACTATTTTTTAAATATTTTTATAATAGTTATAAGTTCTTTATTATAAATATTATAATTATATTCTATTAGCGATATCTTTTTAGAAAGGAAAGTAACTAGTCTTAATATTCTTTTTATATCCTCTTAAGATAATACTATAGTAATAATATAATTAGAGGTATTAGTCTCTAGCTATATCTTCTTATTTAGATTAAAATATATAAATATAAAAGCTATTATAAATACTTTTTTTAATATATTAAATAATTTTTATTTTAGACTTTTAGGGGATTATAGATATATAAAGCTCCCCTTTATCTTCTTATAGATAAGATTAATAAATAGAACTATAATTTTTAAATATTTTAAAATAAATTTATAATAGAAGTTTATAAATTTTAGAAATACTTATATGTTTCTTATATATCTCGGCTCTTTCTATTAAGTAATAGTATTAATTTTTTTTAAGTCTATTTCTACTCTATTAGTAGTAGTAATTAGATCTAGATACTTTATCTAAATAATATAAAAGTTATATTTATTAATATTAAGATAAAGGCCTGATCGCCCTCCTCACGCTCCTTCCATCGCCCTCCTCACGCTCCTTCCATCGCCCTCCTCACGCTCCTNNCTTACGCTCCTTCTATCGCCCTCCTTACGCTCCTTCTATCGCCCTCCTTACGCTCCTTCTATCGCTCTTACTATAGCGACGACTAAAGTCCTTACTACGAGAGACGCGGAATATATATCTAAAGTATAATTATAACCGCGACGCGTTAACTAATAATTTAGAACTTAAAACGCGTTAGAGGAAGAGGTTAAGGGAGTAAGACACATTAGCTATACCTCTAATAATTTAAGTCTATTTCTATAGTTATCGGCTAGAGGCTAGGCGGTATATTTAGGAGCTCTATAGAAGCTACTAGAGACTCGTTAATACCGGTCCTAAAGATATATTATTAAGACCGATTTTCTTTACCTCTTAAGGGTTTAAGTCCCTTCTAGTAGTTATTAGCTAAGAGAGAGAAATTTCGATATAGGTATCCTTTAGGTACTAGAGTAGGTATTAATATAAGCTCGAGGGTAGGCTAGCGGGGATACTAATACCTAGGTTCCGATATAGGTAAACTCTATATATAGATAGGCCTAGATATAGGCTAAAATAGATAGGATCGCGCCTTATTATATATAAGGGAAATCGCTTATAAAAACTATCCGATTAGTAGCTACTATATATCGGCGGCGTAGACCGAAGCTAGTCTCTACCGGTAGACGTATTAGCCTACTAGCTATCGAATAGGATACCCTTAAAGATTATAGACTATTAAGTATAAGGAACTTATTAATACTAGTTTCTATACCTTCTAAGAGTTTAAGTCTCTCTACGTAGTTAATAGCTAGAAGCGGAAAGAGAGATAAGTAGATCCTAATATAGGTATAGCTAAGTACTTAATATAGCGGTTCTTAGTTAGTAGGGTAGAAATACTACGGTATTACTACTAGTAAGGGTAGTATTATAGTAGTTCCTATAAGATATAGACGGCCTAAATAAGGGAGACCTCTAATAGTAACGCGAAGTAGGTAAACC
>BLJB01000192.1:0-78470 GCA_013423325.1 Usnea hakonensis | reverse complement strand
GTATCAAATGGTTTTCTTGCTACGAGTTGATAAGAGTCAAAGGATCCCGTAATTACCTTTCGAAGTTTAGGTAGACACGACGTATAAATTCAAATTCAAATTCAAAAAAAAAGCTTAATACTAATACCCTAGTATTAGTAAGATATTTTATAATAACGGTACTTTTCCTAGTAAAGGTATTTTTTAAGAAATCGAGTTATCTTCCTTTCTATAGCGAGGCCTCTATAGTTATAATATAGGCTAATAATAATATATAAGCTAGAGAAGTATCCTCCTAACCCTTTAACTTAGTAATATATTTACGTAATTAAGCCTCGATATCCCTAGTAGCGACTTTACTAAGGATATTTAATTTTTTAATAATTCTAACTTAGGGGTATTAATAAATACTCCTTCTAAGGGGAGACTAGTTTCTACTCCTATTATCTTAAGTTATACTTCGGCTTATTTTTTAGTTAACCGGGGAGATCCCTTATAGGATATATTTTTATTAATCGACTAGTATCTAATCTTAAAGTATCTTTAGTAACGTCCCTCCTTCCGAATCCTATTAGCTACCTCTAATAGATATCGAATATTATTATTTCTACCTAATCCCGTATTATTATAAGAAAAGGATAGATACTAATTTTAATTTTAATTACTAATAAATAATAACGAGTAATTAATATTCTTTTTAGCGGAGTTACTACCCTTAATTACTACCTTACTATCTATAATTCTTAACTCTATATCTACTCCTCTTAGGAATTCGACTAATTCTCTAAAAGACTTATATTTAACTCCTATTAGATAATATTAGAGTCGAGTCGTAATAGACTATTTAAAGGTAGTAATCTTAATTATATCTTTATAACTTAGTAGTATAATAATTAAGATAAACCGGGTATAGAACTCTTTAAATATTTTATTTTTATCTTTAGATCCTATTATAAACTTAGGATCCTATAACTTAGTATTCGTTTCTATAATATAATTATATATATCAAAATAATTTTCTAGATCTATAATTATCTCGTCTACGGTTTAATAAGGGTCGTTACCCCTTATATTAGCTCTAATCTTAATTATATTAAATACCGCTAACTTAGTATAGTCTCTAATATATCCGATCTTATCTCTCTTAGATAGAAATAAGTTTATACTCTAATAGAACTTCTCTTCTAAATAAAGTACCTATACTTTCTAAATATTCTTATTATATATACTATAAAAGATAGATATATTAGGGTATTATTTATTTACTCCTTTTTCTAAAGTAGTCATCTAATTTATTATAGTTTAATTCGTATAAAAAGGGGTAACTAACTAGTATTATCTAAGCAAAGCTATTAGTTAATACCGTATAGATTATTAGCTACTTAATAGGATACTTAGATAATAACTTACTCTAGGTTTATTATTATTCGAGTCTATATCTAGAGGTATAGTAGCGGCTTCCTTATAGCTTCCTAACTTTAACTTAAGCTTAATATTTTCTTTTACTAATTTTTCGGTATTATATTACTACCTTTTATATAGGTAGTATAGTCTACTAAATATCTCTTCTTTCGTCTTTAGGGCTTAATTAGCTATTTAAAGGTTTACGTTAATATTTTTAAATCTCTTACTCTATACTATTATCTTAACTTTTAATTTTTTATTATCTTTTATAACTATATCTTTTATAATTAAGAGGGTATAATAATCCTCTTATATTACGCGATACATTACTATAATTCGTTATAGAGCCTCTCTCTAGATTTTAGGGTCTTTACTTATACTAGTAACAAAGTCCTCTAGAATTTAGACGAGAGCGTAAATTTTACTAATAGTCTCTTTATAATTTTCTATTATTTATACCTATATAGTAAGCTTATCCTTATATTCGCTAAGACCTAGTATATATCTTTATCCGGCTCTACGGTCCTCTTCTTTCTCTTTTCCGTAGCGTAAGGGTCCGATAAATATATAAAAATAAATATATTATTCTTTACGATCCGAGTCTATATTAAAATTATATACTACTTAATTATCCCTAAGGGTACTCTAGATTATATCTTATTAACTTAGTTCGCGTATTAAGATATTATATATTAAATATTATCTACTAAAGGCTCTAGGCGCCTATAAATAATATAGATTATTAGGATCTATTTAATCCGTCTCTCCTTCTATATTTAATCTCGCTAGATTAATTACCTTAAGGCCGCTTAGGTCCTCGTACTTTATCTATCTCGATAGTATTAAAGGACTACTTAGATCTAATATAGTAAGCGTATATCCTAGCTAATTATATCTCGTATTAGTATACTCTTAGCTCCGATATTAACTAATAAGTAAGTCGATACTACTCTAGTAAAGAGATAGTAATATTATATAAAGGACTAGATAAGAATCTAAATAATATATAAATCTAAATATTAACTAAATATTACTATAAAGAAGAAGATCTAATTATAAAGTAGTTTATATAGGAATTCGGATACGAACTCCGGAGTTAACGGAAATAAGGCTAAGCCTAATCAGGCTAGCCTGCGCTCTCCACCATTTCAGCACGATATGGAAGAGAAAAGAGTAGTCATGATATGAGACCATGACAATATAATATATTAATTTAAATTTCTAATCTATTATTTTCTACTTTATCTAATATTAACTACTTTATATAAAGAGCCTAATTTAGCTTTATTTTATATAAAGATAAAGGTTACTAGTCTTAAATATTATATAGAGGTATAGGCTCGTTATTTAAGTATAAGATAATATATTAGATATATATTAATATATAATAAATAAATAGATAAATAAATAAAAATAAAATTCTTTATATATATTTTAGAAAATTATAGGGTTCCTCTATAACTCTAAAGGGCCTAGTAGCTTCCTCTCTCCCTACTTTAGCCCTAGTAGCTATTACCGGATTAGCCCGTAATCGTCCTCTAAAGATCGAGATCTCGAGCTACTATAAAATAGTAGGTAATAATCGTCCGATCTATTATCTCTATTATTATTCTAAAAGTACTAAAGGCTATAATCCTACTATTTATAATTAGCGTATATCCTATTAAAATATCTCGGAAGGCGGTAGTACTCTAGGAAGAGGCGGAGACCTAGGCCCCCCTAATATTAATAATAAGTACGCGGTAGTATCTACCCTTAACTCTAGATTAAGATTATATTAATATAGCTTAGATAATATAATCCTATTTAATATAGTAAGATCGTACTAAGTATAAATACTATATCTATACTTAGGAGGGCTAGGACTATAAATTATCTAGACGTATATATCTACCTTTATATTTACTACTATCCTACTAGAAGGATAAGGTACTAATTAGTAGAGATACTAGTTAAAGCTACTAAAGCCGTATTATAGATAATAAAAATCTTATTATATAAAGTTAATTAACTAATTTAAGTAGTAAAAGAAATAGTAAAGATAATAAGATAAAATAATAGCTTTATATATATATTAATAATAGTAAAGGGGGGCTTAATAGATTAATAGAAATAATAGTAATACTATTATTGTTAGCATTAGGGCTAAAATAGGGGGTTTCTGGGCATGAAGTGCAGAAACCCCCCGGGCCAGGCTTTTTAGCCAGTATGGCCGAAAGGTTAACCCTGACAATAGTTTCTACACTTCTATTCCGGGCTTGATCCCCCTAGAACGAGGACGAGGAGTTACCAAAACGGGGGGCCATAGTACTAATTCACGAGGGTCTATAGTTCGAATCCAGTTAGATTCGGCCATACGCAAGTAGTTTTTTAGGCTTTCGCTCGGGTAAGCTTCCTAAATAGGAGCCCCGAAGCAGTAATATTACGAGCCGAGTAGGCTCTCGGGTAACCTACCTTCGGGGGGGTACCTAATAACTTAACAACTTAGCTCGGGTAAGCTTCCAAAAATGGGACCCCGAAGCTTAAAAGTTCAAGTCCCTAAAGATTAGGCAGACAAGTCCCTAAAGATTAGGCAGAACACCCTAAAGATTGGGCTACACATATACCTAAAGATTAGTACCTCTGAGGCAAAACGTCGCATGCAATTTTTCTTTCTTTCGGGCTCGGGACGAGCCCGTAGAGGGGGAGATAGTTGTTAGCATTAGGGCTAAAATAGGGGGTTTCTGGGCATGAAGTGCAGAAACCCCCCGGGCCAGGCTTTTTAGCCAGTATGGCCGAAAGGTTAACCCTGACAATTATATAAAGTCTAGATTAATAAGGTACTCTAATAAATACTATTACTATAGCTATAGTATAGTATCTATAGTAGAGGGAAGAAGCTACTTACTTAGTAATAATAGTAATAATAATAGTAGTAGTAGGGGGGAGCTTCGTATAGAGCTAGTTAGCTATATACTTATATAATTAGAGAGATAGGTATCTATTACTTACCTTAATAGTAATAATAATAGTATTAATAAAGAAGAAGAAAAGAAAGAAAGTAGAATCTTTATATAAAAAAAAATTTTTACGCGCTAAAACTAACTCTATTTAGATTTAACTACTACTCTTATTAATTCTATAACTATATAAAGTTATATAGAAAGTAATTAATTAATCTATAGACTTATACGAGTATTAGAGAAGTATAGAAAATATTTAGATATTAGACGAATAGTATACGAAAAAGAAAAAAAAAAATCAGGTTTGATATTGTTATATAGCCAGCCGTCGTCTACCCTACGTTTTGCGGGTAGGGCTGGGGGGGCGATTAATTAAAAAAAAACTCTGTTGTACATAGAGACAAAGTCTTCTCAAGGTCTTGGTACGACAGGTGTACTAATAGAATCCTGCGCGACCACAGCGGTATAGGTCTTCCCAAAAGCACCGCAATAGCAACCTCATTCATCTATCTGTCTTACCCAAGACTGCAACCACTGAACCCGCACACAGCCTTTCAGCGCCATAGCTCACTAGCATTTTTATCCGATGCTATCATGTCCTAAGCATCAACCTCCTCCTTGAAAACCTCGTCATACCCCCTCTTCTGCCCATCCCCATTTCCCTCACCGTCATCAGCTGCTGCTGCAAACCAATTCACACCCTTCCATCCTTCCCCACTTCCCACTCCTCCTCCTCCTCCTCGCCACCATTTCAAATTCAAACCCTCCTCTGAGAGACTGATGGTTGCTTTTTCGGTGACTTGGGTCTTCTCCTGGGTTCGGAAGAGGGTCGCGGTGGGCGAGGAGTGCCAGGTTGGGAAGGTGGCGGTGGTGTGGTGGAGGAGGGAGAGGGTTTGGTTGTGGAGGATTTGGGTTGTTAGGGATTGGAGGGTTGGGTGGTGGGTTGGGGGTGGTGAGGGGTGGGGGGCTGTGGTGTGGGTGTAGGTGTGGGTTGTGCTGTGGTGGGGGGGGAGGAGGGTGGTGTGCGTTTCGATGGTGGCGGTTGTGGTGGGGAGGTGGAGGGTTGTTGTTGAGTGGAGGGGTGTGGTGAGGGGGTGGAGGAGGGTGGAAATTATGGAGGTGTCGGGGGTGGCGGCGAAGTTGTAGGGTGAGGTTGGCGGATCGAAGGAGAAGGGGAGGTTGGCGGCTGAGAGCATCTTTTGGAGGTGTTGGAGGAATTGTTCGAGGGACGCGAGTTGGGATTGGTGTTGGAAATGTTCGATGATTGGTTTGAGCAGAGCGTAGATTGGACGAGGAGGTTTGGCTTCGAGAAGCGGTGGTGGAGTGCGTGAGCGCCGGTGGAGGGTTTGGCGATGAGCGTGGCAGAGGAAGATGCGTAACGACAGGACGATTGCGTCTGCGATGGTGCTGTCGCCAGTGGGTGCTTCGGCATCTTCATCTTCATCGTCCAGGGAGACAAGGTCTATTTCAATTTGTTTGTCTTTCTCATATGGAAGTAGTACTCTTCCACCGGCGCACCGAACGCCTTGGTTGACGAGGTTTCGCGCCTCTCGATGAAGCTCGTGGTGTAGTTCCTCGTCAAATATGCTATTTCTCGCTTTAAGTATCTCCTTCGTAACCGAGCCGTCTTCTAAAATATCATTGCCGCCTTTCGTGCTCGAAGCAACTGGCTTCCCTTGTTGCAGGATTCGAACTCGCAGACTTTTACCTCCAGTTGAGCCGAGGCCACGATCCAAGCTGACATTGCCGTCTGCGTCTCGCCGAAGTGCTGCAAGTCCTCGATTTCGGAAGTCGGCGTATGATTCAGCGAAGCCGTAGCGAACACCGAGTGTATGCTGCTCGCGAGGCAATCTGCTCAGTGACCAGCCCTTCTCTTTTACCGCGAGCACTTGATCCCAATAAGTAGTCTCCCTGGTCATCTCCTCTTTGAGTCTTGCAGCAGATTTCAGTAGAGAGTCCGCTGCACCGTTCAGTGACTGCATCCTCCAGCCGATAGACGCCATTTCCTGATTGTGTTTTTCCAACTCCGATACTGAGGATGCTTGAACCACTTCTCCGCCTAAAGAGCCAAATGGCAAAGTCTGTTTGAGGAACGGAGACAGTGTCGTCTGAGCTGCGGCTGGGGCATGTTTAGAGAGGAGGAGGGAAACAAAGTCGAGAGCTTGGGCGCTGTCGTTGTAGGCTTGTCTAGGGATTCATAAGCTTTCGTCCAGTCTATGCCAATAAAGATCCCACCCTATCTGCCTGATCATGTCCTCTCGCGCCTGAGCGACCTCTTCCTGCTTGGTTTTGACTTCCTCGACTTCCTCATTTGTTTCAACGACATCTTGGTCATCTGGAAAAGTTTTGCCAGCTTCTTGTGCCCGTATCTCTTCTTCGAGACTGTTCTCGGTCACGTTTCGAAAAGAGCCTCTTTGCTGATTGATGCGTGAGATTAGGTACTTGAGAGATTCTTTGTCTTCGTCGACATTCGGGAATGCTTGAAGAGAAAGGGAGAGCTGATCAGACATGATGAGGAGCTATTCCGAGTGTTACACATATTTAAATATCATTATTTCAAGATAAATCGAATCTGAGCCAGCAGAAGATGTGATACTTCTTCCGGTGCAAGCTCGGGGAAACTTTTGACCGAACCCGAGGGGAAATCGCCATGTGGGGGAGCTCTTGAAGCTCCCGTCGGGGAATTCCCTTTTATGAACCTGATTTATTCTCTATTATTTCACTTACACACTTACTCATTTTCTTTCTCATTCATACCTTTATATTTCTCGAAGCATTCCACCAATCGCTCCTTTTCCTTTCTTGAAACCTATCACCATGGCCCCCACCGCCAACGGGGCCCCCGCTCCGAAGAAGAAGCGAATTGCAGTCATGACAAGTGGGGGAGACTCACCAGGGATGAATGGCTCTGTACGCGCAGTTGTCCGGATGGCTATCGCCCGAGGCTGTGAAGCTTACTGCGTCTACGAAGGCTACGAGGGTCTTGTGGAGGGCGGCAACCTCATACGACAGGCGCAATGGGAAGACGTTCGAGGTTGGCTATCTGAAGGAGGTACTTTGATTGGAACAGCAAGGTGCAAAGCCTTTATGGAAAGACCGGGGCGATTGAAGGCGGCGAAGAACATGATTGACAATGGGATCAATGCTCTGGTCATCTGCGGAGGGGATGGTAGCTTGACGGGTGCCGACACATTCAGAGCGGAATGGCCCGGCCTACTCGAGGAGCTTGTAAGTTTGCGACCTTCCCAATTAATATAATAAGTGCCATGATGCTCTCATGACTCGAGAAGAGAATTACTAATCCGACCTCCAGGTAAAGAATGGCGACATCAGCACAGAACAGCAGAAGACCTTTCAATACCTGAACATTGTCGGCTTAGTGGGGTCAATAGATAACGACTTTGCCGACACCGATGCTACAATTGGTTGCTACTCTTCGCTGGGCAGGATTTGTGAGGCCGTGGACTACATCGATGCGACAGCATTCTCCCATCAGAGGGCTTTCGTGATCGAGGTCATGGGTAGACATTGCGGCTGGCTCGCACTGATGGCTGGTGTTAGCACCGGGGCAGATTTCATTTTCATCCCTGAGAGTCCGCCAGACCAAGACTGGGAGGGCCAGATGTGCGAAATCATCGCCAAGGTAAAGCTCAAAATCGTATTCGTGGTGCTTGCTGCTGACCGTACTGTAGCACCGAAAGCTTGGAAAGCGGAAAAGTATCGTCATCGTCGCAGAAGGCGCACATGATCGCGACCTTAACAGGATATCACCAACCAAAGTCAAAGATCTTTTGTCTAACAGACTGAAGCTCGACACTCGAATCACCACCCTCGGGCACGTTCAAAGGGGCGGAAATGCATGTGCCTATGATCGACAATTATCGACTCTACAGGGCGTGGAAGCTGTCAACGCCGTGCTAGAGGCAACGCCAGAAACCCCATCCAAATTCATTGCCATCATAGAGAATAAAATTGTTCGGAACCCGCTGATTGAGGCCGTAAAGTCGACCCAAGAAGTAGCTGAAGCTATCAAAGTCAAAGACTACAAAAGAGCCTTGGATCTGCGAGGACCAGAATTTGCGGAATACCACAAGGCTTATATGATGACCACCGCTACCGATCAGCCTGCTTTATTCTTGCCAAAAGAGACGGTAAGACCAGCTCACCCTGGCACTCTTTATTCCCTAGCACTAATACTCACAGCATATGAACATTGCCATTATCCATGTGGGAGCTCCTGCTGGTGGAATGAACTCAGCTACTAGAGCAGCCGTCGCATACTGTCTCTCTAGAGGCCATACACCAATCGCCATACACAATGGCTTCCCCGGGCTTGTCCGCCACCATGCCGATCAGCCCATAGGATCCGTGCGATATGTACAGTGGCTGGACGTGGAGGGTTGGATCAGTAAAGGTGGCTCTGAGATCGGGACTAACCGAGATCTACCCTCGAAAGTCGGCATGGGCGAGACTGCAGACTGCTTCAACATCTACAAAATCGATGCACTTTTCATCATCGGAGGCTTTGAAGCCTTCACTGCGCTCAGTGAGCTCCGAAAAGCACGACCGGATTATCCAGCTTTCCGAATACCGATGATGCTGCTACCTGCAACCATTAGCAACAACGTCCCAGGCACCGAGTACTCCGTAGGAAGCGATACGTGTCTCAACGCGCTGACATCATACTGTGATGCAATCAAACAATCGGCATCTGCTTCTCGACGACGGATCTTCGTAGTCGAAACCCAAGGCGGGAGATCTGGCTACATTGCAACCATGGGCGCATTAGGTATTGGAGCCACAGCAGTCTACACACCTGAAGAGGGTATCAATCTCCAAATGCTCGCGCGGGACATCGAACACTTGAAACAAAGCTTCGCAAAAGACAAGGGCCAAACGCGCGCCGGAAAACTGATTCTGTGCAACGAACACGCTTCGGAAACCTACACCACCGAGGTCGTGGCTAACATGATCCGCGAGGAATCAAAAGGCCGCTTCGAGTCCCGCTTCGCCATCCCCGGACATGTCCAACAAGGCGGCACGCCCTCTCCTATGGACCGCGTCCGCGCTGTCAGGTTAGCGGTTAGATGCATAGAAGCGATAGAGCAGTATGCAGGCAAATCGAAAGAGGAGATTATGGAAGACGATTTGAGTTTGGCTGTTATTGGGATTAAAGGAGCCAGTGTGGTGTTTGGAGCCATGGAGAGGTTAGAGAGGGAAGAGACGAATTGGAAACACCGGAGGCCCAAGGATGAGAGCTGGTTGCAGCATAAGCAGACGGTCGATACGTTGAGTGGGAGGCCGCGGCCTGAGGATTGTTGTGTTGGTTGTGGGAAATTGAGGTAGATAAGTGGGTGAGACTTCTTTCCTGAAATGTATAGAGAAAGAAAGCTTTGGGACATGGAACGTTCTCACAGGAATATATTCAAATGCTCGCTAAATCGCTAGACATACGACGATGATCATTATCATCATCTCCTCCTATTCAAACCCTCGCTTCTTCAATCACTTCTCCCCCTCCTCCTTCTTCACCCCGCCAAAATACCCATCCATCGCCTCCGCAAACGCCCAACACACCTCTTGCTGCGGCGCCCCCAGTGTATGCTGCGCGAAGAAATCCGCTCCGTAGAACCGCGTAACCTCATTCACAAAAAAACCTCTTCTCCTAATAAAGAGAGTGAAGGCAAAGTAGGCGCTAAATCACGTGCTGCCAATTCCAGCGCACAAGCTCGGCTACCAGGCTGCTTTAACTACTTTTGGTAATCAGCATCTTTCTAAAAGCTTATTCACACAAGCTTTCACAGCTGAACCAGTCATCGTGTAACCTCATCTGCAGGTACACAGATACACAGATTAGAAGACAGAGGAGCATGGAAGCGCCCTCGAGACTGCGCCTAGGCAAAATAGCCCCCAGAGGTACAGTTACAGTAACATCCGGATCATTGCGGATTACGGTGGATGCATCAGAAAGGGGTGAGGAAGACAGGTCTATCCTATGTGCAATATCACTTTTCACAATCTTCTTTACTGCCTGAACCAATTTCTCTACTTGGGTAAAAAGTAAAGTATATGAAAAGATAAATCTTTCGAGTGTCCAGCGACCATGCTTGGCAATCTTGTTTCCCTGCGTTGAAATCAATGAATCTTTGTTTCACCGGTTGGCTATCGAGTCCCACAATTCTGGACAGCACACTCTCCTCCCAATCAATTTCAATAATATCCACCGCTCATCTCATTTTTGCTATCTAACCTACCTCTCCTTTGCAAGGGTCCAGCGATAAATTAACGCACATGGCGACATCATATTGCAGGATTTGATGATCCACTAACCACCCAACCAATGTCCGCAGCTCCAAGGCGCCCCAAATTGGCACACGCATTGCAAGTTGCATTAGCAAAGGTAATCAACGTATCACACATTCCTGCCAAGCGATATGAAACATGGTGCTCACTGAGGCTCTGCAGCTTCGCATTGCTTTAACAAATAATGAGCAGGACAGCGCAGTCAAACAAGGGGTGACATCGACGAGTAGGCAGTTGTGAGTTGAAGTATCAACATACGGTGTAATATATCAAGAAGCACGGACCGTAGAGGGATGATAGGAACCTTGCAATATGTGGATTGCGTGGACAATAATCTCCGCTGAAACACCAAGCCTCCGTGACGTGCTTATTCATCTCCGCGCCTCACTGTGCGCTTTTCTCCTATTTTTTGCTCTTCTCCTTCTCCTTCTTCATCTTCTTCTTCTTGCTTCCTTTCTCATTGTTCATATAATCCCGTTCGTCTCTTTGTATTCTTTTCGTGCACACACTCATTTTCAGGCCCTTCACATTCCTTTTACAAGCGCTCATTTTCGGTCACTGACAGTTAGGCTGTGCCTATACACCACACTCATTTTTATAGACTTATCTCAAGAATATCAAGCCACCTCTCAAAGACAATGAAATCCTTCCTCGCTGTCATAGGATGTGCCCTAGTGGTACCAATATATGGAAAGACGCACCCATGGGCCGGTGGCCACAAGCGGTTCCACAATCTGAAGTCGAGCATGAGCGCTTCTGCAGTCGTTGCTGGTGCTACAGGTTCCGTGCAAACCATCTATCCTCTTCAGTTCAACGATACTACATCATCCTTGAACGGTACCTCCTCATCGCTCAACGCAACATCATCGTCTATCAATGGAACCTCATCAAATGCACCCCCAGGTGTAGAGATTGGATTGCGAGAAAACTGCTACAGACCAAATGGGGTGCCTATGGGCTGGCTACCGGCTGGTGTCAATATATCGACCATCCAAGACAAAGTTAACTCCGACTACAGACCCTGCACCTATGGCAACTACGCCCAAATTACGTCCGAGAGCAGCATGACCAACCCTGATTCCCAAATGGACTCTCCAGGCATGCCTTCTTCCCTCAAGGGCGCCATCTACACTATCGCTCTCCAGCCATTTATCCCATTCGCTGAAGTCTCGGCGGCGTCAGTTAACGCTTCCATGACCCAGCTCCTCGCGGAGGGACCAGAAATCGTCTGGCTCCGTCTTGCCCACGAGATGAACTGGTACACCGACACCAACCCCCTCAACACTGACCCCACCGTCAGTTACGTCGGCACCCCGCAGGAGTTCAAGACTATGTGGCAATCCGTTGCTAACACCGTCGATCGCTCCAGGGTGAAGATGTTCTGGAGTGCTGTGCCACCATACAAGGCGGGTGATTCGGTAGACACTATAGACGCGATGTGGTTTCCCGGCGATGAGTATGTGGATATTGTGGGTCTAGATGCGTACGGAGAGGTAATCAATGGGGAACAAGTCACCTTTGACTTCCACATGAAGGACTTCTGTGCGAAATATCCAAAAATTCCCGTTGCATTGGCAGAGACGGGATGGATAAATGGTGGATCAGCGGATCAAAAGCAGTATTGGTTGAAGCAGGTCAGCTCGGCGGACACGATGAAGACTTGTCCGCAATACATTGGTGAGTCTCCTCTGGATTGAGCTACATATTTACGGTGTAGTTTCCTTGAGACCGATTTTTTCAAGATCATGCTAATCACGCTGTGTCTACATAGGTTTCTCCTGGTTCGAGTACGACAAGGACGGCGATTACAGGATCGTCATGGGCGATGATGGCAATCTCGCTGCGCCTGTGCTTGCTTCTGATGCGAGCTTGGGAAAATGAGCTCAATAACCCTTCTGACATCTGCATCGAAGCGTTTTGAATGATTGTACCATTTCTTTTGGTGCATCGGATGCGAGAGATGATTGTCAACAGCCGGTCCTGTTGTGCAAGCTTTTAATTCTGGACCAAGACTTCACTGAGAGAGGCAGAAGTTTCTATTCGATGGAATAAATTGAGACGTTGTTTATGTACTTAGTAGTGTAAGTGTTTTGGTGCCGCTAGATGGGCAAGCAATGAGTATCGCAGAGTACTTTCTCATCCAGTCTACTTGAGAACGTCATTTTTGGTGGTGACTTACAGACAGTACACTATGATTGTTGCTTTTGTAGAGAGCCATGATCTCTAAGTGTATGTGCAATGAGTGAAGAGAAGTATAGCAGGTAAGATTGATTCACTTTCGAGACAGTCCCAAGCCAAGAGACGCCCCTCGACCACGTGATGCGCCACAATAATATGGAGAAGGCTCCGCGGCGTAGCTAACATCTTAGTGCCTTAAGTAGGCGAGGGACCATGGTAACACCACTTTGACAACGTCTGTTTTTCTCCTCTACAGACACTCTCTACCCTCTTTATTGACACATATTTATATTCCTGTCTATACTTAGTATTTCATGCATTCGTTTTGCCCTTGAGCCTGCATATTCATTGTCGTAATCTCTGCAGTAGTCCTGCATACTCCTCCCTACTTTCAGCTTAGTCTCGCATTGACCTTAACGATATCTACGGAGTACGCAATGGCCTCGGACCGGAACCCGTCCTTCAGCGCCTCTTCAAACACATCACATTCATCGGGCGAAAGGCGACGGCCGTCTTCTTCATCATACAACAGACCATCCTCCCCTTCATACAGACTACCTCCTCTACCTCCCTCTAACGACTCCTTCGCGAGCGGCTCCTCCATACCGGCGCCGGCCCCCATCTCCCCGAACTACGGCGCATTGCCTCCTGTCCCACCCCCTAAGGACCCACAAATGTCCCATCCGATTACACCAAAACGCAAGCCCGTAGAACGCCAGAAGAGTCCATTAAGCAACGAAGCGTACTTTTCTAGTCCAGCCTCTGCAATGCCAGGTACCTTTCCATCCACTCCGCCAGCTTCTTCACCTGTGCAAAACGCGCAATACAATTCTCCGGTTGCGGCATCGAATGATACACCGTCTACGGCATCTAAGAGTCCAAAAAGACCTAGTAGTGTTCGCAATTTCCTCTCCTTCAAAGCCCTCCGACGAAGTTACGACAATGCCTCCCTCAGTTCTCTCGGCGACAGGCCGGCATCTGCAAGTGGGGACAGTATGAATTCTAGTCTACAACCGAGCTTGAACAAGAAGAGGAGCGGGACATTCTGGCGTCGGAAGAGCAGTCTGGGCATGAATTTTGGGGGGGACACCTCGGCTTCCCCTACAATTACTGCGACAAAAGATGGATCAGTGGCAGAAGAGACAAGACCCTTGAGCCCGGCGCCAGAAGAAGAGATACAGATTATGCCGAAACGAAAGAGCGGCACATTTTGGAGGAGGCGGAGCAATATGAATCTGGCTGGTGCGTTTGCCGCGACGGATGGAAAGGTGAACCAGGCGCTGAATGGAGGTATGAATGGCGAATCGGCTAGGGCTACGGGTGGTACTACAAATGGGGCCCAGCATGGTATGACTAATGGGAAACACGAAGCGGAGGATGATATGACAATAGCAGACGCAGACACGGAGAAGTCGGCATCAGAGCTCGAGGAGCCGTTACCGCCGAGGTCATACAGTCCGCCTCCGCAGCTGCCCGCGTTTATAGGTGGAGGGGCAGGTTTGGGCGCGGAAGACATGTTCAAGGATATTCACTGAGGAGCTTGGATGATTCCTTCATTTGGAGTCGCTCTTTTTTTCCCCTGCATACCTAGATATAGCATTTACTTTAATATTATTAAAAATCTAGCGAGCTCTGAAAAGCATCAACCTTTACTGCCCGCTCAAGAACGACTCTTTCTGAGCCTTCTGGTTTCGCCGTCTTTCCTCCTAACGTAGAATTCGTACAAAGACACTTCTTGATAAAATTTATGTCAATCATAGATAGGTGGTACCCGACTCACCAAAATCCCAGCGGCGAGCGCCGCCCACCGGCTTTTTCGAGTGCGCTACGACATAGTCTACTTACCTATTTACCTAACCAGGTACTTCAAAAACCTACCTTACCTTACCGTACTCACCCAAAATCTTATATGTACCATACTGTTCCCTAAATACATAACCATTCCTCCCCAGCTCTTCCCTCCTTCCCCTCTTCTTACTTCTTAATCCACGTACCAACCATGTCCCTCCACCCAACTTTATACGTAGGCACGTTTATATCTACGCCTACGCCTACGCAGTTAGATGTGAGGACTGAAAGCGCTGTTGCTGTTGATGGAGGGGGCGTTATTGTGGGAGTCTTTTGGGGGGGAGGGGTTGGGGTTAGTGGTGGGATTGGTGGGGACAGGGAGTTGGAGGGTGTCAGTGCGGGGGATGGGGTGGACGGGGCGGTAAGGTGGGCGGAGAGGAATGGGTATGTGGTTGTGAGGGGGGAAACGGGCGGAGATGAGAGGGGTTGGTGGTTTCCGGGGTTTGTGGGTGAGTTGAGTGTTTCGTTCTTTTCGGGGTAGAAGGGGGGGGGATGGTGTTTTATATTTTTGTTTTCGTGGGTATTTTGTTGTTTTAGGAGGGTGCTTTGGATTTTGCAATTTGATAGGATGATTATGGAATTATGTCGTGGATGGGATGAATACTTTGTTACATTTGAGTGGTTAATTTGGTGCTTTGCGTTCTTCTGTTGTGCTTTTTCGGCTATCGTGAGGGCTATGAGTGTTTTGCTTTTCGTATCCAGGCTGCAGTTTTTGTTGAACTGCAAAGTCAGAGGCTATTTTCAGCAGTCAAGACATTGTCACGTTCGAACTTGCAAATCTGGCAGGATCATACATAACTGATAAAAATGGAAAAGCACAGACACCCACATCCACGCCTCGCAATACCCCAATGTCGGCATCTTTGGTAAATCCACCCTCCTCGACTGGCTCAACACCTACACCTTCCCCCTCGAATCATCTCTTTCCTCCCTCCCCAAAGCCCGGCGTGTCTACTCCGCCTGCGTCTCTCGAACTCTATCCCACGGTACCACAACCGCCTCGTACTACGCGACCAAACACATCGCTTCAACGAATCTGCTCGCAGACATCTGTCTCGAAAAAGGTCAGAGAGCATTCATCGGCCGCGTATGCATGGACACCGAGCTCAATCCTGATTACCTTCGAGACGAGTCGCCGGAACAGGCTGTTCAAGATACAAAGGCGACGATTGCACATATCGATTCTATCGACCCGACGCACGCTCTTATATCGCCAATCATCACGCCTCGCTTCGTTCCGTCTTGCTCTTCGCAACTGCTTTCGGGCCTCGGTACGCTCGCTAGAGAAAATAATCTCCCAATCCAAACCCATCTCAGCGAAAACACATCCGAGATCGCTCTCGTCCGCAAACTGTACCCAACCCATGACTCTTATTCCCACGTCTACGATACCCACGGCTTACTGACGTCTAAAACCGTGTTGGCACATTGCGTGCATCTTTCACAAGAGGAAAGGACGTTGATAAAAGAGAGACAAAGTAAAGTCAGTCACTGCCCCGTCAGCAATACTAGCATAAGCAGTGGTCTATGCCCAGTGAGAGAATTGCTGGACGCCGGCATCGATGTCGGTCTGGGAACGGATGTCAGTGGGGGTTATTCTACAAGCATTCTTGTAGCGGCGAGGGAGGCGGCGATGGTTAGTAGGACATTGGCTGCGCTGACGCCGGAGGAGCTTGATGCGTCAGAAGACGATATTATGGATAAGCAACAACGACATCATGAGCCCGCAGCGCCGCTGAACCATTCAACAAGCGCCAAGGACAGGAAAAAATTGAGCGTCGAAGAATGTCTCTACCTAGCTACAAAGGGCGGGGCTAAGTGCTTAGGCTTGGAAACCAAAGTAGGTGGCTTTGAAGTAGGTATGCAGTGGGATGCGCAATATGTAGCTCTGGACGAAGCGGAGGGAAATGATGGCGATGGTGAAGATGCAGCATCCGAGCATCGAGGACCGGTGGAGCTGTGGGGGCAGGAAGATTGGGGGAATAAAGTGGCAAAGTGGCTTTTTTGCGGCGATGACAGGAATACGAAGATGGTTTTTGTGGGGGGAAGGTTGGCACATCATCGAAGGGAGGAAAGGGTGGTGGGGAAAGGGGAGGGAAAGCAGCAGTGATTGAATATGTCATATATATGTGTGTGGTAAAGTGGGAATCTCCTCACCTTCTGTGGATACAAGACCCAGCTTCAGTCTCGCCATCGTCGGTCGTCCTGAACTACAAGAGAGCATTGCCGATGTCTGGGAATCGCGTACAACCTTTATCGAAGTTTCAGCAGCAAAAAACAATGCTGACGTTGAAAAATACATCAAAGATGGTATGCACAAAGTGAGAGCCCTGAAAAACAAGCGGATTCCTCTTGAAGATCGAGAAAATCTTCGAGCGGATATATTAAACAAGTCGAAAGAAGGCGCCAATGGCATGTTTCTTTGGGTGAAGTAAGAATATTATTTATTCATTATTTTCAATCGCTCTCTCTTTTCATGGGTAAACACACTGCGAACCCGCATCCGAATGCCATGATCGCAGAGGATATGAGGACGGATGTCACCACAAACTTGATCGCTAATCGCATGCTCTATAGTCTTATGATTGATCAACTACGCGCTATTTCGCGACCGAGTGACATCAGAACGGCATTAGAACAAGCCCCTCACAATCTTGCACAAATGATTCGACATGTGTTCGAAAGGCTCGCAGGAGATCCCGATGTGCAGAGATATGATCTGAACGAAATTCTTATCTGGACCACATTCGCTCGGTACACGCCTTCTCTTGGGCCAAAGGGGTGATTTCGCCTCCGAGAAAAAGAACAAGCGCTGTGTACTTCAATATCTGATTTCGATCTCTTAGAGCAGCTAGCGAGACATTGCGCATCACGATGATTGTCGGGAAAATATCTTGATGTCGACCCTGATTTTTATGTGTTGTTCATCCACATTTACCTTGATATGGTGAGCACCCCTATCTCTGCGTTTCGAGTCGTAGACCGTAAATAGGTTTGTATATGTTTCGCGAATTTTCTGTTTGCCGAGAATGCTGACACCATTCAAAAGAATGATCAGAGCAGCGAAAGTGATAGCACTGAAGACGTAAGGCTAGCGAGGCAACTGTTGAGTGACCTTTCGCTGAAGCGGTTACAAGTTCTGGCTGAATACGGAGGCTTTGATAAGAATGCGTACTGGCACCGTCGCTTGGGCAGAGTATACAGGAGCGCAGCATATGTCAATGCGGCAATAAGGGAGTATACTACATTCATCAGAATAAATAGTCAAGACCCGTATGCCTTACAGGGATTGGCTTCCTGCTATGAAGATCGCAAAGACTATTTCCCATCGATTGAACGGCATTACAAGGCCCTAGCTGCTTTGCCCACAGAATCCAGAGTCGAGAAGGCTAAAATACTGCTAAAAATCTCCAAATAGAAAACCGTGCCAGAAGACATGGAAGGCGCCATAAAAGCCTCTCATGAGGCATGTTTCTCAGCTTCAGAAAATGCCCACATCGCAGCTCGCTATCTCACGACCGTAGAAAAGAATCATGAATATGCAGCAATTATGAGTTTTGCAGCCAGTCTCGAGACGAAGAACTCACCTTATGAGGGCGAGAACATGCTGACTTTTCTTTTCATGGAAACATGGGCATGGAACACTATCGGCCATGCAGCAAGTAGATTGGGTGAGATTGACTCGCTTGATCAGTCTATGACAAAGGCGCTTGAAGCTTCTGAGCAACGGAAATCTCCGCCTGAACATTCTAAAGCTACTTCATATGAGCTTTATTTCCAGTACTTCCTGCTGGGGCGGGCCGACTTCCTGAATATGTACGCTTACAAGATAGATGAAGTGACAGAGACGTGTGAGAGGGTACTATTAAATTAAACATCAGGCAAAGAATTCTGGCATTCGTGTAAGGAGGTCAAGGATCGTTTGAGTCAACTTTATTATCACAAAGCCAAAACCGCTGAGTGCACTGGGATACGTTTCGATCATTGGGTGACGAAATTGGAAAAGTTGGCGGAAACTGGCAACGTAAATGATGTGATAGATGTCTTTGCCTCCAGAGATTCGTCGCTAATGCTTGGGCTTTGGTACCGCCTTCACGGAAGAGAGCAGGAAGCGAAGCTTTGTTTCCGGACGCAGATACTGGATTGCATTGACACACTGACAGATGACGATCCTATGAATGACATGTTGGGCTATCAAGATCTGGCGTTCACCCTCTTGACTACTGGCGATAAGGACAACGCTGGGGCCGCATTCGCTGTCATCACTGAGCCCATCGATAGTCTCAAAGAAATCCGGCGAGCAGCGCGAAAGGCCAACGATGAGGACGAGGCCTTCGAAGCCAAAACCACGCCAATACGAGTACCATTACATTCGACAGTCGTTGGGGCTCAGGCCGAGTCCATGATAGCGAAGGCAGAAAGTGGAGATACCGAGGAAAACCCCCAAGTCACAGATGATAACGCAGTCGTACCCGACGAAAACATACAGATCAAATCAGAGGATGATATGCCGATACTCCAGTGGGGCTGCGATGGCAAATGCAATCGAAGGGTCGAGGACTGGCAGGAGTTCCACATATGCGAGATCTGCATCGTACCTTGCCCTTTCGCAAGTGCGACGCCGATCACACTTTCTACCAAGTGTATCCGCCAAGAGAGGAGTTGCAGGATGTCGCGACGGTCAGAACTGAGGGGAAGATTCTACCGCGAGGGGAATGGTTGGAGGCTTTGAGGAAGGAGTGGGCCGCGTGATGGGAGCCTTGAAGCAAGGAATTTCTTCTTGGGATATGGCAACGTGAGGTTGCGTTCTTTTCACGGCACGATATCAGTAAGGGTCTAGCTCTTCGTGACTTGTTTTCATGAGACCTGGGGGGGGGGAGAGATGTTTTTGGCCAGATTGGCCGGGCTGCTTTATGTTGGTGGTGGAGGGTGAAGCCTAGAATGCACGTCGAGACAGATGAAACGTGAAAGAGGTGGAGCTTTATACGGCCAACATCGAAAAAACGAAAATCGTATTGACAATTTACAGTATTATATCTATTTAGGTGAATATAATAAGTAGAGTGTTATAATTCAAGATTATGGCAAAAAAAACTTAAGACAATAGTGTGGTGAGAAAAAAGAAATGTATCAAGCGTCACCTGCAGGATTCGAACCTACGCGCCCGAAGGCACGGCCTAACTTTATAGCAGGGCCGCGTGTTAACCACTCCACCAAAGTGACTGCTTTGGATATCCCTGTTGGGGATGTTGGTGAAAGGAGCTTATTTGTATATATGGTTTGAAAAAAATTTGTGGTACAGATGGCTCTTTACTCACATCGAACGCGGAAGATCTTCAACTTGCCGGCCCGTGCCTACTGCTAAAATTTCTCTTTTTCCGACTCTATGGTAGCGATGTCAAGCCAAATCTACTATCATTTACGCTGGCAATCTCCTCACGTTTCATAATTCGGCGTCTCTATGCCACGACACCTACATTCAAAACAACACCCACCATCCTCCACCACACCCCCAAAAAATGCCCCCCACAACCACCTACCATGCCCTCCTCACCACCACCCCCCAACACTGATCCCCCTGCACCACCCTCAGAAGTCACATACAACGGGAAAAAATACACCATAGCCCGCGAAGGAACCGCCGAGATCCTCAACCTAAAATGCGAAGCGGAGCCTCATAAATCTACAAAGAACAGCAACAACCCTCAATCCGTCTTTTATAATCCCATACAGCAATATAATAGGGATCTGAGTGTTTTGGCGATCAAGGCATTTGGAGAGGATGTGGTTGCTGTGAGGAAGGCGAGGGTGGAGAGGAGGAGGGAGCTGGTGGAGGGTGCAAAGGGGAGGGGGGTGAAGAGGAAGAGGGGGGTTGCTGAGGAGGTGGGGGAGGGGGGAGAGCGTGGGGATACTAAGAGCAGGGCTGATATGGGTGTTGTTCGTCAAGATGATGCGGCGTGTGGAGGGGACGAGGTCGCAGAGGGGGCGAGGACACAGCATGGAGATCCGTTCGCTGAGGGGGGTCGGAATACTCAAAATGGGGTAGAGGTGCATGATGGTCCAAAAGAAGGAGGTGAAAACCAAAAGGGACATACATCAGATGGGATTCCAGATAAGCCGAGTACACAGCACGAAGCTTCCTTCGGTAAGACGGACAGAACTGCTCAAGCAGAGGGACAAAAGTGGCCTTGGGAGGTGCATGAGGATCTAAGGGCAGGAGGTGAAGCCACGAGCAAACAAATATCAGATGGAGTCTCGGCCAAGGCTGGCACAGGCAAGGAAGCCCATACCAACAGTACTCAACCCTCTTTTCGAATCCTCGACGCTCTATCTGCTACAGGTTTACGAGCCCTACGCTACGCCAGAGAGATTCCCATGGCTACCACCGTCACCGCAAACGATCTCTCGTCCTCGGCAACAGCGTCCATCATGCTCAACGCTCAGCACAACAACCTCTCTGAAAAGATCAATCCTACAACCGGTGATGCAATAGAGCACATGCATCGAGCTGCTGCTCGTGCTGCAGGAGGCAAAATGCATTACCACGTCATCGACCTGGATCCATACGGTACAGCAGCTCCATTCTTTGATGCAGCAGTACGCGGTCTTGTTGATGGGGGCCTCCTCTGTGTTACATGTACCGATGCTGGGGTCTTTGCTTCTCTGGGCTACCTCGAGAAGACCTATTCGCAGTACGGCGGCTTACCTCTGAAAGGACCACACGCCCACGAAGGCGGTCTTCGTCTCATCCTTCATGCAATCGCCACATCTGCTGCACGATACGGCATCGCTATCGAACCTCTCCTCTCCCTCTCAATCGACTTTTATGCCCGCGTCTTTGTCCGCCTCCATCATTCACCGCTTGAAGTCAAGTTCCTCGCAAGCAAAACCATGATCGTGTATAGTTGCGATGCAGGTTGCGGGGCATGGTCGATTCAACACCTCGCACGTCCGCGCAAAAAGGAGGCCAAGAACGGGGATGCATTCTACAATTTTAGCCCGGCGCTGGCCCCATCCGCCAACACGCACTGTGAACACTGCGGGTTTAAAACGCACCAGGCTGGGCCAATGTGGGGTGGCCCCCTTCATAATCCTCATTTTATTCAACGCATCCTCGACATGCTCCCTACCCTTGATAAGGCGATCTATGGCACAATCCCGCGTATCCAGGGCATGCTGTCAGTTGCTCTCCGTGAGGCCCTCGAAGAAACTCCCTCGTCCTCCAATGCCGACACTGGTACCTCGTCTGAAGCATCCACAAGACCCATACCTCCAACTCATGCCGTGACCCGTGCCCACCATCCATTCTTCTTCCTTCCCTCGACCCTCGCCCGCATCCTCCACTGCGTCTCGCCACCTGACGCAGCCCTTCGTGGGGCCCTTATGGGCCTCGGCTACCATACTACACGCTCACATACCAAAGCCGGCAGCATCTGCACTGATGCATCCTGGAGCGTTATCTGGGAAGTCATGAGGGAATGGATTAGGCAGATGAGCCCCATCAAGGAGGGCGTCCTCAAAAAGGGAACGGCTGGATACGCAATCATGCAGAAAAATAGAGGGAACGCCACGTTGATGGATACGAAGAACGAGCTGCGGCGAGCATTGGAGGATGACGCCATTACAGATATGGCAGGATTGAAAAAGGAGATGGAAGCCGCTCTATACCGGTTGTCGAAGCTGGAAGAATCGAGCAAAGAACAAAAAGACGACACTAGCACCGGAGATGCACGGGCTGAATCGCAGACTCATAAGAATACCGAGGCTGAGGGAACCGAAGCTGCACCTAGCGCTAAAGCCGAACACGATGGCAGTGAAGACGGCCTAAGAGATCCGAGTCCACGGAAGCTCAAGATTGTCTTCGACGAGACGCTAGGGAAGGAACCGCAAGGGAAGCGCATGGTCAGATATCAGCCTAATCCGAGGCCAGATTGGGGTCCAATGAATCGGGCGAAGGGTGGTTGATAGTGGTTGTCTCGGTATGAAATTCTGGCAGAGAAAGAAAAAGCGAGGAATGAAGCGGGTCAAATGTCTCGGTATGGCATCTTGGCAGACAAGGAGAAAGCGGAGAAGGGGAACGGGGGCCATATGAGGATAATAAGTGGCGAAAATATCAAAGATTATAGAACGGCATTGAGAGGGTGGAAGTAGTTGCGCCTGGAAACCCGCCGGTGTGACATTGTTGCGTCGGATTCGTTGATCCTACCATGAACTTTACAGTGCATGTGCCTGCGTGCGCTTTGCAGCCGTAGTTCCCGTCTTTGCAGTTCTAGATTTGATTGGACTCGAGCAATAGTCTTTTCATTGGGAAGCAAAGTAGCGAAAAAGAAGACCAAGCGAAACGACGTGCCAACTCCCACGGCAATGGTTGGAGAAAGTCAATCTCGAATCACTTGACGAGGCACAATAATCAGTGTTGATGCGGCCATGACATGCATGACTTGGCACTCACATCACCTGCTACCTTACTTGTATGGATAATCGGCAGCTTGATGTCTGGTGTGGCAAGTATTGATAGCGTAAAGTAAGGTACTAAGATAAGGTAAGTGGAAGCGGCGGGAGCTTATTGCCGGCCGATCTCCAGAGTCTCGACTCTCGAGCTCCTCGCGACGGCCACTGAGCCACTGAGCCACATGGCGGGATAAAGTACTTAAGTACTTTAAGGTATTTGGGGCTTGACGCATAAGCGCGAGAGACGGAGCATTCAAGACTGCGGCTTCCAACTTCTGCGTTGGTGTTCTGATGGACATATGAGGCACTATGGTTTCGGCAAGTTTTGGAGATGAATCTCCTCTACCTTTACTTTACTCTAGAACATTAATAAGGCTGAAGGCCGGAAGGAAATCGGCACTTCGGAGGCTTAATGAAGTAAGTACTTACTTTACCTTGGGAACGACGTCACTATATTTACGTACGTACAATAATAACATTTAACAACATGGGTCAAGGTGATGTAGGTGTTTTCTATTTTCTCCACCTTTTTCCCTTTCTCTTGGCGTCTTTTTCTCAAATTTATTCCCACTAGAGTCCGTATTTTCAGCCAATGATGAAACGCTTGTGGAAAAGTAAAGTATCGTGATGGTCAGATCTCTGTTGCGTAAGCATCTTGAGACTATCTCCGAACGCTCAACTGCCGCTTCCATTCGCCACTTCCTCATCTGTCACCGGAGCCAATCATATGTCTTGTAATAAAACACTGCTGACATTCTATTGGCTTTGTATGAATGTGTGAAAGGAGCTGGGATGCGCTAATGACGCAAGGACTGGGGTAGCTTTTCGATAGTGGCATGCATCCGGCGTCACCTACCAGACTATCCATCAAAAATCCAATATCCAAGCTTCAACTCGACTCGTATTGTTTCTTCAGAAACAAAAAAATAACCCTGCCATGATAGCCATGAGCCCGGAGCTGCGGAGACCTGAGAACGAAACAGGTTCAGTAGTAGAGTCGAGTACTCGTACAATGCTAAGCAGATGGATGCAGTCATGACCTAAGGTACAATATGCAGAGTGCCGCTCGTCCCTGCCTTCCAGAATCATAATATGTACCTTACCTACTTTACCTATCTTTGAATTATTACGAAAAGCTACGTGATGTGAAGTCTGACGCAATCATGTTTACTTTACCTTCGCCACTCTCCTTCAGCTTCTTTACTTATATAAGACTTCCTCTTGCCCACATACCATCATTCTGTTTCTCAACATCCCAACACTCCATCTCAATCAGCAGCAACACAAACATCTCGTTGCTTAAGTATGTTGAGTCGTTCAGCAATTGCTGCCATCCTGGCAGTGGCACCAGCTATTCGAGCTGCCCCTGCGCCTCAAGTCACCCAACCGCCCTCCTTCGGCCCTGACTCTCAGGTCTCATACCAGCCCCAGAGCACCGTCGTTCCTGACTATCCACTCGCTGAGAATCTCGGTGATGGATACTCCAGCGCCACCTACCATGGCCCTTATACCGGCACACCAACAACAACCGGTGCTGCGAATGGACCGACCACTCTCGCTGCATCCATCCCACCAATGCCGTTGAGTCCTACTGCAACATATTATAACACCGGTGGCAAGCCCGTAAACCCTCTGCCAGCTCCCTACGTGCCTGCTGGCGGACTGGGTACCAATGGTTCGCTTCCACGCTACATGGTGAACAGCGATTTTGATTATGAGTCAATTGCGTTGGGTTTGTACCAGGTACCATCACTTGTGTCTTCCATTGTAATGATTTGCTCATTTCGATCGCAGGAATGGATTGAGCTCGACCTCTTCCACGATGGCCTTGCCCGATTCTCACAAGCCGACTTCCTCGAGGCTGGCATTGGTCCCGAGTACCAGTCTCTTATCGAGTTCATGGCCGACCAGGAATCCGGACACGCCACCCTTCTGACCAACATGCTTGGCGAGACCGCCCCCAAACAGTGCGTCTACGACTACCCGTACAGCACTGTTCGTGAGTGGCTTGACTTTATGCAGCGCCTGACTCGATTCGGCGAGTCAGGTGTCTGGGGTTTCGTCAATCATCTTGATTCGCGCGAAGTTGGTCAGCTTTTGGCTCAGTCGATTGCAACCGAGGCTCGCCAGCAGCAGATTTTCCGCCAGATGAGCGGTCTTACTCCAATGGATGTATGGTTCGAGAACGGCTGGTGAGTTGGATCGCATACGATTGGAAGAGATCAGGAGCTGATTTAGAGCAGGCCCCAGTCGTGGGCGTGGACCATGCTTGCCCCTTATATCAGCTACTGCCCCGAGAATCAGACTCGTCTCGGTTTGTAGATGCCTCATCACTAAATGGGGGAGGCGAAACTAACAGCTTGAACAGCATGGCAAAATTTCCCCACACTTCATATTTTGAACAATGGCAACATCAACCGATACTCGCCCAACGACACTGCCCAGGACGGTAGCGAGGTGACAGGTTCTCGTATAACTGATCCGTCGGTTTCCAACCTGAAATCAGGTTCGTGCGAGAATGTTACTGCTATCGGATACGGTTGCGGCGCAGCCATTGGACATGTATGTTGCTCAACTCTTACAGTAATAGCCAGATTGCTCATTTTCGCAGAATAAATCGGAACCTCTTTCTTTCCCCGGCAAGAAAGTCCTCTTTTCCTGGGATGCTCCTGGTAAAGGTAAATATGTTCCAGGACAGAATCTCGAAATGCAATTGCTGACATGTTCGGCAGCCGTTGGTCCCAACAACAGCTACGTAACGGCCACCACCGCCACCGGCAAGCCTTCCTGGGTCGCATGGAGCTCGCAACTCAATTTGACATACTCCCCACTGACCCTCACATCCAACTACACGGGTTACACGTACCAGCCTGAGGCATTCGTCTACGGCACCGACGGCATCATCAACGGTACCATGGCAGTTATGCTCACCGACTTAGATTTGCCCGTCACGCCGTTCAACTTCACTATGGTGAACCCCCATATTGTGGCATTGGGTCTTTACATGGCAGGATAGATTTTTACTCTTTTCTCCATGCTTTCGTGCAGTCATGGAATTTGATGCACGAGCGAGAAGATTTGGTTTCAAGCATGCGCAGCATAATGCATTCATTAGGGTTGTACTATTATCGGATAACGACCTCTGCGCATAGTTAGGTAGTAGCATCTGTAAAAGTAATTTGTAATTCAGTCGATTCCATTGCAACAAATCTGATCCTTTCCTTCAGTTTATACCTATCCGCCTCTTTCATAGAAATTCCACTCCCAAACTGGCCATGATATACTATACAACATTAGTATTAATTATATACCCAAGTCTTGAAGTTGTTGATGTGAGAAAGTCCAGAAATTCGAGAAGTCAACAATTCGTGATTTTATATATTTTACGTGCACATTCCTGATATTTATTGCGGGGGCTGCCCGAGGGCGGGAAGGGGGGGGTGGGAGGGGGAAGGGGGTTTTTCGTGGGGTGGGGGGGAATAGGGATAAAACCTTCAGTTGGGTTGCTAGAAGGGGTAGGTACCTTCCTTAGGTTTGGTTGGGGTGAGGGAGGCTGGACTAACCCAATTAACTCCTCAACTACTCCGTACCTTACCTTACCTTGATTAATTTGGGACAAAAATTATTTTCGTGGGGACCCCCGAGGGGTTGTACTCGTATGTATGAGATGGATGGAGAGGGCAATGGAGGTCTTTGTGTTTGTTCTCGGGGTGGCCGGGGGTCCCTAGGGGGGGGGTGAATTAAGTCACCAATGTTTCTTACAGGGGAGAAATCTGGTGTGCTTTAAGGATCAAGGTGGGCTTGGGGGCTGTGGGGGAGAGGCGGTCTACTAAGAGGAGAGAAGAGGGAATTGTGGGGGTGGGTTGAAAGTTTTTATACTTTAGGTACTGGATCCGGCGATCTAGGGGTATCTAGGTACAATAAAAAGGAAAAGCAAAGGAAAGACGCCACAGATATATAAGCTCGCTTTGGGAAGCAACGCTATTTCGCTTCATCCGTGGTTAAATCGACCATGCCGGGGCCCCAATCGAAATTCAGATTGAGCCATACTCCTGCTGGAGGTTAGTATTGTGGAGCGTCGGCGGGAAGAGGAAGCACTTACCACCTCCGTTGCATGACCGGAGATAAGACACGTCTCCCCGCCAGACGAGCGCATCTCCCTCAGCTAGAGTGAAGGATGTCGGACTCCACTCGCTGAGCTGCGCCATCGTGGGATGCTTCGCTTGGTGTGACCCCCGCAGGATATTAAAGAAGCCGTTCTCCGAAGACAGCTCCGTCACCGCGATGTGAACCAAGAGAAGGTTCCTGCCGCCAACGTTTAAAAGCGATTGGTTGACGTTCGCCGGGTCGGTCGCCCGGAAGGCACAAAGCTGAGTGTGCGAGGGCATCTTCGGAATAGCCTTCCCTACGGGATCGTAAAAAGGGCGAAGTGATTCGCGGTATTTCTGCAACAGTCAAAGTCAGCGAATGAACAGGAACGATGGTGAGTAAATGAACTTACATTTACGAACTCATCCCGTATCCGATAGGCTTGGAGGGGCATTCCGTAATTCTGTGCCGTCTCTGATCGCGAGACTACCTTGAGTCCACTTGCGATCATCGCCGCTAGATCTCGAACCTGCTCCGCAGGAACCGCACTTCGAATGACCATGAAGCCGTCAGCATCCACTGACGGCTGGACGTTAGCTTGCTCGATTACCGACTGCAGCGTAGGTAAGTTTTGGTACGACTGCGGCAAGCCTGTAAGTGCGGGTGGTGGGTGTGGCGGCAGGCCAAAGGTCTTCTTCAGTGACGTCGACTTGCTCGTAGGCGGAACTGCATTCGGGTCTCGCAACCAAGACGACGAGAGTTGCAAGCGAGGCAATCCCGAGGGATGCCCACTGGAGGAGGGAGTATTTATATATTCCCTGGCCGACATCGACGGGCTTGGGGGAATCGAATTTTGCCCACCCGAAAACGAGGATCCAGCATGTCCGCGGTAGCCCAGAGACGAAGCAGGTCCTGCGGAGAGTACCTCGCTGGGAGTCCCGGCTCCGTACATGCTGAATGGTGGGAGCGGCGCCTGAAGGTCCAACAGATCCGGTCTCGGAGGCGGCGCAGACGATGTAGACATTCGAGCATTTCCACTATCATCATGTGCGCCAGTGGAAGGCCGAAGTTGAGCGTGAGGGGTGGGGAACTTGCGAGTGCGTCGTTTTTGAGTCAGAGGCTCCTGAAAGAAGGTGGGCGTCACTGGTCCGTGTCCCGGAGCTCGATTAGATGACGCAAAGGGTATGAATGGAAATGGAGCGGGTGTAAATTGAGCTCCAGTCGTGGTCGTTGGGGTATTATGGGGGTACTGTGAGTCCGGGCTACCACGACGACTCTTTGTCGAGCGAAGATCGGTCGAGGGAGCAGCCCTCTTGGAGGACTGGGAAGGAAATTCTCGGAAGGTGGGCGAGTCCCCGCTGGCTGACAGGTTCAAGGAACCATAGCCAAAGCTGCTCTGAGACGAGGAGATGGAGGAGACAGGAGTAGTCTCAACAGGTGAGGTGGCCGCAGGTGCATTGCGTGAGTCTCCAGAGTGTCGCGTTTGCAACTGCGAAAGAGCATCGGCTGCAACTGCCTCTCGTGTCTCGCTTCCTCTAGTCGCGGAAGAAGGTTCAGCCGAAGCCATTGGCTTAGAAGATGATGACGTCATTGTCTAAGGTGGTCTTGAGGATTCAGGATGAGGGTGTTTTGATTTCTCTCAACTCACGAAACCACCCATATATATATTCATTTTTGCAGGCTTGCCAGCGGCAGACCATTGGACCACGTCAATCACCACTTCCGGCAGTCTTGTGATCAAATCCCTCATTTCGTCATTGTGCTGCAAGATCAGAGCTCTTCAGTACCGACTTTTGCCACAATCATCGAATCACAACAGCTCCTTGGATAACATGTCTTCAACCGGGTCTTCAGACTCTAGCTCGAATCCTTCAATGCTGCATGGCCATGCAGCTTACGTCGCCGCTGCTGCAAAGGTATGTATAGCTACCTGTATTTCTGCCTCGGCCTGCCGACTTTGGTAGCTCGAATTCTTCAACGGCCGTTGCGTTCCATCACAAGATCATCGCATGACCCCTCATGCCGTCCCCAATTTCAAGAATCTTGACTAAAATCTCACCATTGCATAGGAGACCGTGGGGTCGTATACGTCAACGGACATGCAAAAGGCAGGCAGCGCCGATAAGCAAGCTGCGATTGACGAAATGCGTGCCGCGAAAGAGGCTAGTCAAGGTGAGGGGGTCAGCAAGAATCCGACGCTCGGTAAGGTGGAGCAGAGCTTTGGAAGCGTGACCGGTTGCGAAGGCATGGAAGAAGAAGGAGCGAAGCGGCAAGCTTGATTGGTTTCTGCGCACACGCCGGTTACACCAGGTGGTTATTGGGTGGGCAATAATGGTACGTGGGTACATGGATGGAGGAGAACAACGTCATGAAAGGGAGGCAGTAGGAGATGCTGAAAATTGGGGACTTGGTCACGATTTCACGAAATGGATTGTTTCAGCAAAACTGAAACTCGCGGTGCCCTCGGCTAGCTTGCAGAGCCTCGAGATTTATTTTCCGAGGATCTGGGGTACATATAGGTTAGCAAAGGCAATTGAAATCTTCACCCGGGTTGCTGAGCGCTGGTCTATTTCTGTTTGCTTGGCCAACGCATGATGGTCTCGAGGACTCGGTTAAGCTTGGTGGAGGGTGTATGACCGAGTATTTACGCCCGTTATCGTGCATCGGAGCTGATTTTAATTGTGGATCCGGTGCATCTAGTCGATTCTCATAACGGCATAAGCAGGAGAAAGCGAGAAATCGATATTCCGTGAACATGTTCATACTAACGAATTGCGCTAACTTCAATGAGAATTGTCTAGCGTTAAAGACTAGGTACGGTCCTTGGTGTAGTCCTAAATACCGAGCGTACGCGCATCAAAAATCCGCTCTCTTTTGAATCCTATTTCATGTTTCTGTTAAAGGATTTGAATGAGACAAATTGTGAGAAAGATGGGATCGAATGTGATTGGAATTGGCCTAGCATTGTTGTTGAGATTTATTGGTAGTTCGTATCAGATATTCAAAGCATAGACTTGACGGTGGGAGCATATTTCTGCAGAAAAAAGCAGGGGGTAACCTGGTTGCAAATCGGGATGCTCCGAGAGCTTAATTGATTGGCGTTTTCAATTTTCGCCCCCACACGGCACGACCCCACACGGCTTGGATGATATGCAGCCGGTGAAATTGAAACCTGAAGTTCGAGATTATTGGAGCGCATTTCTTGCTTTGTTCCGAGTCTAAAGTCATACTCATCGTGTAGTCTGGGGGATTGGAGATCAATCCGTGAAAGTTGTCCCTTTTCCGGATCATGCGGGAGGATTAGTAGCTTTCGGAATTTAAATATTTTCAAGTGGCGCATACCTTAACCCGCTCAAAGTAGCGTAAAAGTACGAAGTAAGATAATGCACAAAGTGAGGCTGGTGAAGCTAGCTAGCGAGCACGCCTAACATGTTTGTTTGACCCCACCAATGCTCTCCTCGAGGACAACATGTTGCAAACAGCTACATTGCCTAAGATCCTACTGCATGCATCATCATCATGCATTCGTGCATCATCGAAATCAGCATGGCTGATCACCCGACACCTTCATCGATCCCGCAAATTTTCCACTTATGGATACACCCAGGCCAAGTCGCTCGTATATGCGAAAAACGGCAATCCGACTGACGTGCTCAGGTATGCCGGCACCTACGAACATGCATGATAACGAACAGGGATCATGCTGAATGTACCGCTACAATCAGTCTGCACACGCACAGCATCGGACCCCCTCATTCTTCCCTCCTAACATTACGCACCCTTGCAGCTCCCCTCAATCCTGCCGACATCAACCAGATACAGGGTACCTATCCAACCGCTCCCCCTTTTACGAGTACGCTTGGGACAACGCAGCCCACTGCCGTGCCGGGTAATGAAGCCTGCTTTGAAGTTCTCGCGGCCGGCTCCGGAGTTAAGAGTGTGAAGAAGGGGGATTGGGTCATTGCGAAGCAAACAGGATTGGGGACATGGAGGACTCATCTGCAAATCGAAGAGGAGAAGATGATGCGCGTGGAGAGGGAGGGGCTGAGAAGTGAGCAAGTGGGGACTGTTGGGGTATGTGCGCATTCTCACTGTCGCCGATTAGCAGAGAGAACCAATACTGACTCTGCGCCGTCAAGGTGAACCCTGTCACTGCCTACCGTATGCTAAAAGACTTTGTCAAGCTAGACGAGGGCGACTGGTGGATACAGAATGGCGCCAACAGCGGCGTAGGTAGAGCAGCCATACAATTAGGAAAGAGGTGGGGCTACAATTCCATCGCCGTCGTTCGATCACGTCCAGGAGAAGAAGGTGAGAAGCTTAAGGGAGAACTCGAAGACCTAGGCGCAACCAAAGTCGTCACCGACGAAGAAATCCAACAGGACGGCTTCAAAGACCAAGTCAAAGAATGGACAAACGGCGGCCGCTCTCCTCTCAAGCTCGCGCTCAACTGCGTCGGTGGCAACGCCGCCATGGCAATGGCCAGACCCCTCTCCTCGGGCGCCTCCATGGTCACCTACGGCGGCATGTCGAAAAAGCCAATGCTCGTGGGAGCGTCGATGCTCATATTCAAAGACCTACGCTTCTCCGGGTTTTGGGTGAGTAGGTGGAGTGATGCGCATCCGGAGGAGAAGAGGAAGACCGTGGATGAGCTGTTGAACATGATGAGGAATGGAGAGTTTAAGGATACGCCGATGGTGGAGGTGAAATGGGACTGGGATACGAAGAAGGAGGAGCTTGTTGATGCTGTACAGGGGACCTTGGAGGGGTTCAGGAAGGGGAAAGGGGTGTTTGTCTTTGGAGATATGTAAATGGTTATTGAGCTGATATATATAAGCTGATGCTGTGACATAGAGACACTTAATACGAGATATACCCCCTTGCTATCCCACTCCCTTTCGCTCATAATGGAACATTTCGCACGCTCCAACCATATTACTTATAGTCTACTAGGCCTTTGAAACAATCCACGAACCGTTGTTCAGTCATATCAATCCGCCCTCGCCCACCCACCACCCCTCCTCCCTTTTCCCCCAAACCAGAAACCACCATACCAACCGACCTATTGCTGCAAAATCACGAACTCCTCAGACCCTCACAACCTCAAAGCCAGAGCCTCTGGTCTTGATGTTGTGAGAGGTAAGAGGTTTGACGGCTTCTGTGACCCTCTTACCTCCCACAACCTCAAAAACGAGAGCGCTAGACAAAGCCTCTACTTCAGTCAACCCTCTTTCCTTTCTACCTCAGCGGTGGCGCCAGTGAAAGTGTGGACGGACGATCAGACCGGCGTCAATCCAAACCTCCGGTATCCTTTTGTCAATGGGGTTTGTTTAATACGGAGTACGATCTGAATTTTGTGGATTCAGTGGATTGGAGAATGGAAGGGGGGAGTGTGAGTGTGAGGCGGGAGTTGGGGACTTTGATGTCTGGTAGAGCAGCTCGTTTTCCTGCCATGGCATACCCTATCTGCCCTACCCTGTGCTCGGCAGTATGACAAAATTGACGGCGATGTCTACAGAGCCTGCCGCCACAAACCCTTTCTTCTCGATACGAGCCCGGAATTTGAGTACGACAATTGGAATTATACCGACAGCATAAGCGGCCCTTGCTCCTACCTTACACTAGCTCAACGCACCCGACCCTAATCCATCTGCTACGACACAACGAACCTCGCAGCCGTATCTACCATGCCCACCACCGCAAACCCTACCCTACCACTCAAAGCCCGAAGATATGAGCTCGAATACGAAAATCATACCTCCAGCACACAGACCCGGCCCCCTCTCCTACCCAACCCAACCCGACACCTACTCCATCCGACCCTATCCTCTACGAGACAACGGAAACCTTTGACGATATCAACCAAACCCACCCCCGCAAATCTTACCACTCAAAGCCCAAAAGATATGAGCTCGAATTTTGAAAACATACGTTTGGAACGCAGAACCGGGCCTCTCTCTTACCCTACCTTACCCGACACCTCTCTTGTTCTACCCTATACTCGGCGATAGGTATCCGAGGAGCAATCGCACGAGTACGAGCGAAGCGAATAGTGGCGGATCAGCTGCAACTTTGCGGAAAAGGAGTGATATATACGGAGATGGGAATTGTGTGTTTGGTATAACACCAGGCTCGCATACGTTGGCCTTCCCGGGCGAGGAAGTTAGTCTTTATGATGAATCTCTGGGGTCGGGTAGTATTACTTTCACTCATCAGTATACGAGGCGGGGGCCAAAGTGGAAAGGTTTGGGGAGGAGGGGGAAAAGGGGGTTAGGGATAGAAGATGGGAGATGGGAGATGGACAAATGGTATACGTTGGGTTTGCAATGTTTTAGGACGGATAGGTGTATGCTGGTGGGAAATTTGTTACGGTGGGTGTGGGTAGGGAGGAATAGGAAATACTGTTTTGATAGATCCGATAGACTTTCGACCCAGAAGTAGACTGCCACGAAGCGCTCATCATCGATTCACCAATTTGTTAGTCCTTCATTTATTGACACTTCTGTCCACGGGTTTATTTCTAGACAAAGGAATCCTAGCCGGCAATAATGAAACCAGGATCCACTGTTGTTAGCGCTTGTTCTACTATCCGAGACGATCATCGTCATCTTCATACTGTCCGAACAGCCCAAGGGCTAAGTTCTGCGATCAAGACAACAAAAAACAAATTTTACGATTGTTTGTGTGACTATAATCGACTCTTTGAAAAAATTTCTTTAGCTAATAAAGCGTTTTCATGGTAACATGAATGGAACCAGAAATACTCTTCAACTTTAGCAGACGTTCTTTGACCTCTTCAACCCCAGAATGATTACAACAGCCCAACTGGGATCTGTCGGAGGGGAATCGCTCATATCCACAACCTTCTGAAAGAATTCTATCTATGGAAATGATTCGAACGGAATTCCTTGTTTTTTTTTGTCTATCTGTCCACGGGGTCCTAGGGGCTCCTTCTACATAAGACATGGCAGCACCTCCGCACCATGACAAACAGACAAACACGAACAACATCTCTAGCCATATCTCCCATTATTACACCGACCCTCATCCCGGCCACCGATTTCTCAAAAACCATCATGTATACCCCCACCCTCGCGCGAACCCTCCTCCTAGCATTAAGCGTCGGCACTCTCGCCACAGCCAGCTACCAAAACACCTCCACCGTCCAAGCCACAAACATGAACATTACTGTCTACGCCGACTTCAACTGCAACAGCAACGGCTCCGCTGCCGTTTGGACCCTAGTCATGGAATACGGCTCTCAAACGCCTATTAGCGGCACGTTCCTTTCCTATATGCTCAGTCGTAATACGACGCTTAATGAGCAGCTTGATATCAGTGGGCCCACAAAAGGTATGGGCGTACTGGATGGCAATCCGGGGGCATGCACGTTGTATCATGAGACTACTAGTCCGGATTCGAATGGGAATACTTTGGCGGGGAATAAATGTTATGGTTTGCTGAATGGGCAGGCGCAGGTGAGTTTTTTCTTCTCTACGGGCGGTATGATGATGATGGGGCGATGGCTAATGGGGTTTTTGTCTAGTGCGTGAGATTGTCGTCGAAACCATAGGTATGTGGAGAACTCGTCATGATCTATTACCAGGGCGGTTTAGTACTCGTTCCTCTCATTACTTCCAATATTGTTTTGCTTACGCAGGCGTTTGAAACCGGCAATTTGTACTATTCACTTTGTTTACGCGGTCATTCAAAATATCCAACTTTGAAAGTAATGGCAGGGTGGGACATCTTCAAGTAGATATCCCAACCGACATTCCCATATCCCATATCCCGTCTCACTTTCCGTATCAGAATCCACCCCAAGTCCCCAAAGCGGTCTACCATTTCTGCAAACAAGATCTCAGCACCGCCACCCTAAGAGCGCATCCTGTTCTATCCGTAAGTAAGCTCAAAATTCTCTCTCTCAACCAAATTCCCCATCACTCTCCACTCCCCTCCCCTCTCCCTCTCTCTAAATCCCCATCCCCCTCTCCTTACTCTAACCCTCATCTCCCATTCACTCTATCTGAACCCATCTTCCCCCACCTCAGTCCACCACCTATATCTATATCCACAAGTCTAGCCCGACACATACATACATACTACCCATATGGCCCTACCCAACGCAGATACATACACTCACTCACTCACTCACTCACTCACTCCCCACCCTTTTTCCCTCTCTCATCCCCTTTCCTTCTCCCCTCTCCCCCATCTCCGCTACCTATATCTATAAGCCTAGCCAGATTCATACATACACACTACCCAACATGCATCCATACATCCATACACCCACTCAGTACGCTTTTATAGAAATCTATCTATTGTTGCTTTATATTATTCAATGGCATAGAATGATAAGGATTGGAAAATGATGGTAAAAGGACATGGAATTGATTCATGAAAATTGAATGAGCTTTTTCTTCAAAGATTTCCTATCTACAGCTCCCCATCCCAATCTCTATGACTTATACGTCTTCAACGCCGGCGAACCGGGCGCCGGCGGGTCCGAGAACCTCGTCTGCACAAACACCTTCTGCATCTTATCGCCCCTTTCGTTGAAAACTTTATACACCTCCTCCATCTCCTCAACCTTGACCCGATGCGTCAACATCTTGTACGGATCCGTCTTGCCCTCCTTGATCATCTGCAGCAACTGCTCCCAGTAGAGATGCACCGGCGCCTGCCCGTTGCCAATCAGCCGGATGCCGCGCTCCATGAGCGAGCCGATATTGAAGTGGTTCGTGAACCCGACGTAGACGCCCGTGATGCCGCAGCGGCCGTAGTTCTTGACCGAGGTGATCATCTCGTTGACGATTTCCGAGGTGTCGGTTTCGGCACCAATCATCATTTCGAAGTGGTGGGCCCAGCCTTTGGCGTATTCGCCCGCCACGCACTCGAGGGCGACGTCCGGGCCGCCGTGTTCCATTTCTTTGAGTTTGGAAGTCACGCTCGTGCCGCGGGGGAGGTCGGTGTAGTTGAGGGTTTCGAGCTTTGGCATCTTTTCTTTGCAGAAGTCTAACCTCCACGATGAGTTGCCGCCGTCGATTAGAATGACTCTGCGTGCGCCGTTGGTGAAGCTCATTTCGGCACACATCTCGCCGATAGGTCCCGCGCCCCAGATTGCAACGACGTCTCCTTCTTTCACGCCCGTGTCGACGACGCAGTTCCAGCTTGTAGCCAGAACGTCGGAGAGGTATAAGCCCTTCTCGTCGGGGACATCATCTGGCAGTTTGAGGAGATTGATGTCACCAAACGGCACTCTCACGTATTCTGCCTGTCCCCCGGCGAATCCACCGGTGAAATGACTGTATCCAAACATTCCAGCGGTTCGTCCACCATACATGGCATTCTCAATGTTATTGCTATTCGTCCGCTCGCACTGCGACGACAGCTTCTTCTTGCAGTACATGCACTCCCCGCAGGCAATCTGAAAAGACGCGACGACTCGTTGTCCGACTTCTAGACCTTTGACGCCGGGTCCCATGCTGTCGACCCTGCCGCAGAATTCATGGCCGAGTATATCGCCCTTTTGGAGCTCGACGACAGCGCCGTGGTAGAGATGGAGGTCTGAGCCGCAGATGGTAGAGCCGGTAACTTTGAGGATCACGTCGCGATCTTCGAGGATTTTGGGCTTGGGGCACTCAACTACAGACAGACGGTTAGCGGTGGGGGAGAGAGAGCAGGGTCTGGGGGGGGGAGTAGCATGGTACAAACCTATCTGAACATCATTTTTGCCCATCCAGGCAAGGGCCTTCATCGTCTCGGTGGGATCTCCGTATTTGGCACGATCTCTGGCCGGGTTTGTCATGTTCTGTTCGGTGACTGCGTTGTCACCGTGCCCCATGGCCTTCTCGACCAGATTGGCGCTCTGCGACATTGCCATGTTGAGTAGATGGGGTGGATAAGGCTTGAGGACTTTCAATCGGGTTTAAAGATGAGGTCAGATTGAAAAAAACGAAGGTGTTCGATAGAGGATTGACTTAGTAGAGAAATGGAGGCGAAATGCATTGACTGTACGTCACCATAATGTCATTCATTGCTAGCAAGGGTACAGGCTAAGAAAGTAAGGCCTCCAGAACATCATCACCACCTCCAAACGTCGTCCTCTAGCCGGGAGACTGCTCAGGAGAACGTTCATTGCGAACATGGTGGGTTCAACGATATTTCGAGACAGGTCTGGGACGAAGAAGACCATTGATAGAATGATTCCTGATCATAGACGAGCTGAGAGCAGGTGTGGGCCCTGGGGAGCCGCCAAAGCTCGGGGCCCTAAGCCCTAAGCCCTTAATTGTATCCCATTTAGCTCGTACTCGTACCGGCATCTCGGGCTCTCCGCCACACGATGCGATGTACTCGTACAGTCTCACCAGCTATCAGCGCTTTTCTAGAATTAGGAGTCTTCAAGTGGTTCTAGAACCTTACGTTTTCACAGCCCTTCTTTTCCTTCATTCGTAGCTTTATTCATATAGAAATTGAAGCATTGCCAGTCTCCTACCACAATCTATCTGTGGTCCGGTGATATTGACGAGCAAGGAGAGAAGAATCTCGAACGAAAAAGGGAAAGGTGTGCACGATGAAACTTATTTCCCCATTCCTCATGGGCTCATAGATCTCTCTTGGCTGGTTTCCTCTCCACCCTACGATCCGTTACCTAGGATAGCGGATAGAATGTCTCAGTAAGGCTGCTTCAGCTTTACATAAAAATCATTCGCTTCCAAAAAAGGCGGGAGTCATGATGCGCTCCAATGGCCCATCGGCCTCTGCGAGCAATGAGCGTCCTGGTTCTCCTCATCCGGATACTGCTGAGAATATCGACAACCCTTCCGGTTCAAATTCGATGGAGAGAAATGAGGGCCTATGTCTTCCCAGTCGGGAAGAACCTGTCAGAATGGATGAATTCAGAGCTCCTCTCCAAAGGCAATCAACTAGAAAGTCTCACCGCCAGACTAATGTCGACGAGCTCGGAAGTGATTCAGAAGCTGAGATTGGGTACTTATCTTATGCTGACTACTTGAGAGCTTACAGTGGAAAGAGTCCATATTTGGGTAGGGTACTTTTAACGCTAGACGCAGCGGTGCCACTCCCTGCGCCTTTAAATGCCAATCGAGAATCCGAATTCACCATTCTTGATCTATCCAATGATGAAAAGTCCCAGGCTCTGGTACTTTCGCGTCGTGACCGTATGTCTGATACTGGCATTGTTGCAAATTTGCATCAACCGCCGACCAACGTCGCTGTTCGGATCTTGCTGTGGAACAACACTAACTACTATCCCAGCAAGTATGCAATGGACACGCTCGGATTGGGCTTAAAATTGGATCCGCGGTTCTTCAGAGCTCTCTATCCTGATCAAAACAGGCGAGACTGGGATCCCAAATACGTCAAAATCGCTGGGGCTGTCGTCGCAATAGTTCGCCATTCCCAACCCGATAAGGTAGATGCGGTCCCCGTCGTTCTGATTGCTTGCATAGAATGGGAATCGGAGCTGGCGAATGCCGTTGAGGAAGAGATCGGTGATACCTATCCCTTCCAGCTCTCGGCTGCTGAGACTTTTCCATTCTATGCGCCTCGAGATATGATGAAAAGTCATGAGCACGAGAACTATGTTCGTCTTCTGAAATGGTGTCTTAAGAATGAGGGAGAGCCACTTGCAGGGCTTAAGGATTTGCTTTTGAAGCCGCTGATTCCCTTGATTTATCTCGATATATTTCGAATCCGCCATCTCTGCGATGTCCTCCGTCACAAATATGAGCAGCTGCTTGTATCTGCGAATTATGTGTTGCACGATAGTGGGGGGCAGAAAATAGAAAAGATCCACTCTGACATGCCTAATGACAGGTTGCGGTTGCGGGCAATGGTAGAAGATTCTCAAGATGGGTTAAATCATCTTCTTCGATATATACGTTCCCAAAAATGCGCCGACTGGCCATTGAGTGAGTCATGGCTCAGGGTCGAGAATGACCTTAGAGCCACACATGAGGAAGCACGTCGCTTTGAAACACAGCTCCGCGACTATCTGCAGATTAAGGTCGGAGAATGGGCACTGCAGGAATCGAAAAAGTCCATAGAGCTTTCAAATCGGCAGATCGAGGAGGGGAAACGAGGTCAGTCCTGCTCATGCTTGCAAATACTGGAAACTACGGACTAAATCAACGGCAGTCAAGATCTGTACGCACTGTGGAACTAAGCTCATTTAGATGCTGGAGACGTTAACCTTCATCGCAGTCACCATTCTCGCCTTTGTGTATGTTCCCCTCAACCTTGCAGCCTCTATATTCGGCATGAATTTGATTGAGCTCAACGGAAGCGGGAAAAGGCTATGGGTCTTCCTAGCCACAGCAATCATCGCCGTGCTAATCGCTGGGACCTCATGGTTATTACTCGAGGAGGGCAACAACTATCGAAACTGGCAACTGAGGAAAATTCGCATTACCAGAACGCGCTTTACGATTGGGGCACGAATGGCAATGCTCGCGTGGCTATGGAGACATGGGCATACGCAATGGGCGTGGAAGTCTGGTGCTTGGTGGCGTGTTCTCACTGACAGTGCGTCTAGGATGAGAGAGCCAGAAGAAACCAGGGGTCTGACTGCCTGTGAATACGTCAGCAGTCGTGACTCAACATGGGATCCACATGAGATTCTAGAGTATGCGAATGGGGTGGCTCCTCTATGGACAACCTCGACTTCTGGCGCATTTGAGGCCAAGCCCATGGTTTAATTCCTCATCGTCAGGGCCTGCAAATTTGACGTCACTTGCGCGATGATTAAGCGTACAGTAGGGAGGGGGACGCTTCTGCATGTTGCTTGCTTTCGGGCAAGATGCCCCTATCCTTGTGCTTCTGTGATGCCTGAAAAATTGGACGGAATTTAACGATCCTTACAATCAAAGCACATGCCCGTGGGTACACCGTGAACGACGCTGCATGTAACGAGAGGTCAATTCTGCTTTGAGACGCTATGGAACAATCTGTAGATGATCATTTTTCTATAAATCTCTTCACGAGCTGATCAATCGACTGCTAGTCTTTCCTGATCTATGTGCAACAGTAGGTTGTGAAGCGGCGCTAGCATCAGCATGGCCGTAGTCGGCCTTGTCACATCTACGCTAGATTGGAGCTCTCAAGCCGGGATTTAAATCTCACGACCTGAGCTCATCTCCGCGCTGTCCGGGCGCTGGCATAACCTAGTCCTACTCAACAAATCTGCAGGATCATTCGAAGAGATAGAGATGTGTGCCCCTGGTCAGAGATGATACTTGAGTGAAGGAGTAAGAGCAGAGGTCTCGCTCTGGACTGGACATAGCCCGTGTTGGGCTCGAATGTGCGCTGTCACAGCATCTTACCACAGTGACGTCCAACGGTCCAGGGGCAAGGAGTCAGACGGACCTGCCTCATTGGGTCTAGCCCGGCTCGTGTGCAAAACATGTGACTTGAAATGCATGATTGGCTGCAAAGATATTTTCAGTGCACGTTTTGACTGCATACAGTGGTTATGGAGTGTGACATGTTGCCGCCACGGAAATGAGGATTGATTCATGTAGGTGGAGCATGTTTCATAACCCATGACAATTGAGACGTTGGGTCGAAGATCTTACTGCCCCTATTTATTTGTACGTTGTGGAAGAAGTGATCCGAGCGTGTCCGCTGGCGCTGAATATGAAATGCGGATCATGGTGGTCAGCCAGCAAATGTAATGAGTGGCACGTTTCAGGCCGAGTGGGGTCTTTCAAATCTGGTCGGGATAAAATAATAGGTTCCAAGATTATGCAGGTCATCATGAGGGCGCTAAGGATATGAGACAATGTGTTAGTGGCAAAATTGGGATTCGGTACGTACTTTACGGAGTACCTCTTTCACTTTTCTAGGCCCAAGGATCATCTAACCTTTTTTGACTTTGAAAACAAGGTGCGCATTAGTTCTGTCAAAAACATGTCAGAGTAGAGTAACATTGATGGAAAGGCACCACCTCCTCGTCAAATTTCGTCCTTGTCACACTTTGTTCGAAATAATGCATTTGGGTCAACATGGCCGTTTGGGACAGCTGGGTAAATTTCCAGGGGTCAGCAATTGAATTTTCATGGGATTTGGGAGCATCGATTACCCAATGCTTTCGCGTTTCATCTCCGTACCTGTCGGCTTCGTGCATGATGCAGGTGGAAAAGGGCGCTAAAATATGCAGGTACAAGAGCTTAGCGCGCGTAATCTTTCACTTTTTGATAGTAGTGTTATGATTATTCCCCTATCGATCTCACTTGTGATTCTTCAGATACTTACATAAAGTCAAAAACTCATCCACAACCTTCTTTCTTCTTTCCTTGTCACCTTCATTTTCATCAACATCCCACTCTCTTTCCCGTCTCTCATTGACAGAGCAGTCGCTCGTTACCTTCTTTCCACCATCTTCATACTCATCTCCAATCCCCCACGTTCATTATATACTCATTTTACTTGCAGAAGCCCAGGTCGGCTCCCTCACAGCTCAGCAGACTTCAATCGGTCACACCGGTCATACACCAACACAAGCATTGTCCACTTCACCTCGTCTAACCACCATCGACTCGATCGACGATGAAGTCCAACTTCGTCATCCTTCTGCTACCCGCAGCGTTAGCGTTCAGCCCCGTTCACCATCACCACATCAAACGCTTCGGCACAGCTCCGTACGGCTCGAATAACGGCACCTCTGTCTTTGGCAGCTCAGGTCTCCTCACTGCACCTACTGGCACTGCTGGTAAGACAATCTACTCTACTGTCGTCATCACCGACGATGCTACCACCCAAACTATTCTCGAGTCATCTCCTGCAGCTATCAGTCAGGCTGGTGCTTCCCTTCCGTTTCCAAGCTCCTGTGCGCAAGCCACCGTCACCGTGACCACCAGCGCTACCGTCACCGTGACTGTCTCCGGTGCAGAGACTGGGACAACCGTGCCCACCCAAGCACCAGTCCCTATCGAGTCTGGCACTTCCTCACCTGTTGAATCCGCTACTGCTTCTCCCATCGCGGCGAACTCCAGCGCACTGTTGCCAAGTACGAATTCTGCTTTGACACTCGCTCCGATAGGTGCCGGGTCAAGCTCTAGCACATCCACCTCTGTGGCTGACACTTCTGCAGCAGTGGTCGCTAGTCCAGTCGGCGCTCTCACCTCCAGCACCTCAGCTGTCAAAGCCGTAGCAACTTCTGCCGCTGTCGAAGCTGGCGCATCGGCCCCTGCGGCATCTCCTTCAACAGCTCCTGCCCCTGCGCCTGTCGCCAGCACCAACGGAAAGAGCCCGAAGCGAGGTATCATAGTCAGTGGACCCGATACCGACGTCACAACCGCAGCCTTTGCCAACTCCAAAGTCTCCTGGCTCGGCAATTGGTACTCTGGACCTCCTCCTAATCTCACTCCGGATATGGGCATGGAGTTTGTTCCTCAATTGTACAGCCCCTCATCCGTCAATGACGGATCGTGGGCCAGCAACACCGAGAAGGGTATAGCTGCAGGCGACAAGTACTTCATGAGCTTTGGCGAGCCAGCGCATGCCGGCATTGACCCAGAGACAGCTGTTAGCGCCTGGATGACGGACATGGAGCCATATGCCAAACAGGGTGTCTCACTCGGAGCTCCGGGTAACCTCCAGGGCCCGGCCGACATGGTGTGGCTTGCCAAGTTCCTCGACCTGTGCGACACGGCCGGCTGTACCATTGGCTTCCTGTGTGTTCACTGGTTCTGGACTCCCGGTCCTAACGGCCAGCAAGATTTCAAAAACGCCGTCAACAACGTCACCACGCAGGCCAAGGGCAAGCCCGTCTGGGTCGACAATTTCGAAGCCAACGGTGATGCCGAGGGTCAGATTGAGTTCCTGACCGCCATCATTCCATGGTTGGAAGACAATGACTTGATTGCGCGCTATGGATACCTGGCCATGAATCGCACACAGGGAGGCTTCTTGCCTGAGACTGGAGACGAGTTATCGGATCTTGGCAAATTTTACGCAACCTTCTGAGCGGGAAATGAGGACCAGGCATTTGTTCCATACACATGGCAAGGATGTCATTCAATGTTCTGTATGACCGGCCTTTTAACACCTCTTGATGATGCAGGGCAATTTGATGGGGGAATATTTTCGATTCTTGCGACGTGAACTGGTTTCACCATTCACCGAGCCAGCTCTTGTTACATTCTTGCGAATATTTTGACGATGGATGAAAGAAGCACATTTGCATCTCGCATAGCCTAGCTTACTACTGTCCTTACCGTGATCATGCTTTGATACAGTGCTCGTGTAGAGTTCGTGCGCTTGTGCGATGGTGACATGTTGCCGTCCTTATCCTATCCCGCTCTCTCCATCCCTGCCCCCACCTTCCCCCCCCCCCTCATGACCAGCCCGCCCCAGCACTCACCAAACATCCACCCACTCACCCAAAAACCAATCCTCACCCCACTTCCACCACCCACTCACCCAAAACCAACCCAAAAACCAACCCCATCGCATCCCCCATACTCTCTTCTCCTCCCGTTCCCAACAAACCCACATGTTACCCTTACCTCACATCACCTCAAATCTCTGCTAGACCTTTTTTCTTTTCCGCTGGCCATCGGAGATTCTGTTTTCACTGAACCTCTTTCTCTTTCACTAAAGGTCTTTTTTTTTTCTCCCTCTCGTGGGCAATTTTTTTTCGTTGGGAAACACTTTCTTCTCTATTCTTCACTGGACGTCTTTTCCGCTGCCGTTGGAGACTTTTTTGGGGGGGGTCGTTGGGGAGAGGTGGCGGTAATGTATGTATTGCTGGAGATGGAATGTTGATGTGGTGATGGGAAAATTTTGGTTTGGGTGGGGGAAGAGGAGAGAGGGAGAGAGGGAGAGAGGGAGAGAGGGAGAGAGGGAGAGAGGGAGAGAGGGAGAGAGAGAAGGGGAGTAAACAGAGGCGCGGAGAGCAGCCTAGGTATTGGCTGCTGATCTTTGACCAATGTACCTTTCGTATTTAGGCCGCTATGCCAGATTCGAACACTCTCAAGACTTCCGGTCCAACTCGTCCATCTCCATTATGGCATCAGTCCTTCGACTGGATCCACTTTGCTCTCTGTGCTTGTTGGGTGCCATGTCATAAGAGAGCTTGTAGCCCGGGGTACCAAGCAAAGACTCCAAAGTCTCAGCGACCAAGTCCTTCAGGTGCACCTCAAAAACAATACTTCCTTAGCTCTGGACTACATGACCCTAGCCCTGACTCTCGTCAGTTTCGCTCACAGCGATTGAAAATGTTGGCTGACACGGTAATAGGTCGTACTCGTACACTGCCGTAAATCATGAGTTCTACGAACATCACTGAAGGGTGGCCGAATTCTGCCATTGTTGGCTTGGCGACTCTCCTATTTACGGCAGTAGCAGCTCCTCTTGGGTGTTTAGTTCATCGGTACTGGGTTAAAGGCGGTCTATCCAATTTCTTGTTGAGTAGGTTTCAAACCACGATCTGATTTCTCAGTCCATAAATACAGCGAGATTCGCTGCTGTTGGTACGATGGCTGACGGCCAGCGTGGTGAAGAATTGGCAGATTTGGAAAGAGGAACGCAGGGGGTAGCATTTTGCATGACCTACTTGCGCTGATGTTCGTGTCAAGCGTACTACGAGACTCCGCGGCAACGTTGGTCAAATTGAGATTCTGGTTTATGAGGAGGAAGGGACTTGTTTGTGATAGCCCAAAGCGGACTCTCCGCACATTAGTGCATTAGCTTTGTGTCTCATTCTCCCTGCAGCATCCTCTTGTCAACTACGTAAGGTTTATTTACCGTGTGAGGGTCGTCCTACCTATCATACCCACGGCACTCCACCCTTCACTTACACCATACCATGTCTCAGCACCATCACGAGTATACTTTTTGAGTCGCGGATCGTGCCACCACCTACCAGTAGCCACTAGCAAAACCTTTCTCTTCCATGTGTGCACGAACAAATGTGAACAGCCCGGGATGGTCCCCACTCTCCCCTCCAAAACAAAATTGTAGACTTCTTAGCTGACTATAGGAAGTTGAACTCGTCTCTCAGGCCTCGCTCAATGATCGAAAACGCTTTCGACCTTTTTTTCTGTGTGTAAAGACTTCACGGCCATCCACGGGTCCGAGACTAGAGATGTTGAGTAATGGAGGGGTGTGAGACTACTTTTTCGGATTCTGAATTTCGGATCCTGGATTTCGGTCTTGAAGATCAAGGGTTTCTTTCACGTGAATTTTTTCAAGGTTCGGATCTTTCAGTGGAAGGGGTCTAGCAAGCAACTGAATACATGATCCCCATGGTCTTATGCTTGCGACCTTTCGCGAGGCAGTGCTATACGCCTTCGTACGGCTCAGGAAGTGCTGCTATTATCACAGACTTCCCTCTGAATTTTTCCACTTTGGTACTAATAGATTGTTCCCTCCTACCTCCTCCTCCTCCTCCTCCTCCTCCCCTTCTGCTTGGTATGATTGCCTGTGTGGGAATGGCGGGATGGGGAATTGATACTAGAGATTCCTGGGAGTACTGGGAGCGGGGCGCGCAAGAGAACGTGGAGAATCATGCCATCAGGAGGCTCTTGGATGGGGAATGACGTGCCCAGCATATACAAGGATGATGTACTTGAGGAGTTGGTGGCTCGTTTGATTTCCCCTCCATTGTTGGCGTCAGGTCTCAAGTATCTGCTTCTCCCCTTGTCCTTGCGTTGTGGATTTTTCCTCATTCTGCAGAGCCGGGACCAGCGGCTCTTCTTCATGATCACATCTTCTAAACCATGCCTTGCCCCTCAGCCGGATCATCACAGCCACAAAACTCTGATGAGAAACTAGAGCGGACCACGTGCCTACTTTCCAATCACTCCTTGGATCCGAAACGAAATCCACCAGTGAGCCGTGGCGGTTGAGGCTAACGGCCAAGATTGTCAACACTGTAGAAAAAAGGAGCGCTGCTACGTGAGGCAAGCTTCTCTCTTCTTCCAAAATCTCAGGTCTAGGCCGAAGTTGAAAGCCAACAATCAGGGCAAAGAGCAATAGCCCGGCGATCGCTGTATTCATTTCGAGCGGCCAACTTTCGCCCAGAAATGAAGCTAGCATTAGAAAACAGAGCGAGATGGCGACTCGAGAATATCAGAGTTGCCAGGCCATCGTGATTCGTGACGTCTTGACGTGAAAGCCGAATAGCAAATGATCCTTCATAGGAGGCTGTCCATTTGCGGAAGGTAGTACGTTATCTGCGTTACGTTGGACTAATTGGCGGTTGACAACGACCATGGATACTAGCGTCGTGAACCACAAAGCCATCATGATGGGCTGCGCATGGCTGGCGTTCAAAAAGGGCATCGGATCGGTAGGATTCTGAACGTCCCATTCGTCGTCGTAGAGTCCAAAAGCACCAAGGAAGTTGACATGGCTGAAAATCCCCACCAGAGCAACCGAGGCTAAGGATAGTAATCCAGGCTCGATTTCTCGAGATGTAGGTACTGTGTTCTCTAGATACAGCCATATCACCGTGACGCACATTGAGATGACTGCATTCTTGGGCCACCCTGCGACGGAAATCTCATCCTGATGCTGGTTGCACAGTACATGAAAAAGTGTAACAGAAAACCCCAGTAGAAGCACTCGAAGATCAAGGTATCTCAGCATCGAAGAAGAATAGACCATTGCTGAATCGATGGTCCAAGCTTTAGTACACGGTGTCAAAGATTCACTAGAGCCCATATCTACTGCTAGTTCTTCGAAACTTACTGCATTGCTTCTCTCTGGGTCTCTGGAATCCAAGTGTTTGGAAAGGCCCGCGAGTAGCAAAGGTGCCATGAAGGTACATGTAAGCGGTGTGGCGAGGCTGAGTTGCACTGCTGAATGAGGCACAAGTACGAGATAAGCATGCACTAGCATCGTTGCAATTACCGCTGTCGTGGTCGCCTTCCAATGCGGAAAGATGTGTCTCAGCGGAGCAAATATCAGCTCTGGCGAATCTCCTGCTAGTGTATGACCAGTAGAGACAAAGGTGAAAGTCATGGTGACGTAGAAAGCCACATTTTTTGCGATATGGCTGCCAATGTCAGCGAAGATGCCGGCCGAGTTCAGTAAGCCACTGCTGATGGAGCCCAATGCGACATAAGAGACGAAGCAGATCACGAAACATCTCGGACTCGTTTGAAACCATTCTTGGTCGTTGAGCCAAAATCGTTCGACAAGATCCGGACCTTTCTGGTGGCGAATCCAGAAAGTGGTAGATTGACCCAATGTAGCGTCCATGTCCTCGCTTAGCGCGGGCAGCGTCTCATAATCATCCCAGATGCAGCGAGCGGAGTCCTCATGCGTCAGAGGTCCATGTAAGCCTGTCTCTCGCTGACTGCATGCCGCGCAGGAGAAAAGCGTGGCATGGATGGCGAACCGGCAGGCAACGTAGATGGTCCAGAAAAGGAACAGGAACCTATGGAGGAGAGTCAGCTTCAGTGCTTGTCGAAAGCGGCAACGTGAGAAAATACACGCACCAAGCTACACCAAAGGCGATTTTCCACCAACTGAGCTCAATATCGAAAAATTCCACGCTATCCAAGCTGGTGAAGAAGACAAAGCAGAAAGTCCCAAAAAACACCATCAGGATTTTCAATCTTTGTAAAATTTTCAGCGTTTGCATCCGTCGACCCCTTGTGCGAGCGTAATTGATGAACATCAATAGCCCGGAGGACAGAAAAGCGGACATGAAAGCGAAGACCAGGCCGAATCCGAGATCAAAGTCAAACACGCGGTAGGTCATTACCGTACCAAGAATGCTGATGGATAGCATAGCACCCTCGAGACAAAGAGAGTCACCGAAGAAGATGCGAAGGTTTCTCGAGAATGTCGCTGCCTCATTGCGGTCCGTTGCAGGGGTATACCTACAGCTTTTCGAGGGCGTCTCGTCAGTCTTTGAAAGTTTCTCGTGCTGAGGCAGGAATTCCTCAAAGCGGTTGTCGTTATTTCGCAGTCGGAGCTGGTAGAAGAGGTGTGCCACGCTGCAGAGAATGGCGTAGGTTCCATCGACTGTCTCATTTTCCCGGAAAATGATGGCCCAAAGAAGGAACAAACTTGTTAGACAGATTCGGATGGTTGCAAGCGGCGTGGAGGAAGCATTGCCAAAGCCGGCAACAACAATTGCAGAGGCATTGGTGAGAATGCTGATTGAGAGCAGAGACGTGTTTTCAAAGCCTCCCAGTATCAAATATATTGACTCGACAAGTATGGTGGCATAGGCTCCGACAGCCGCGACTTGGTAGTTGAGTGTCCAATTGGGGAATTGAATAGTCATGCCCATTGCGATGAGCTTCTAAGACTTCTTCGACCGAATCAGCAAAGTATGAAGTGGGAAGAGATGATGTCGTTCAAGTGATAGGAGGACGCGTGAAAAGTTTGTTTGCTGCGCCCCCTTTGTCCAGAAATAGGTCTAACGGTGGATTTTGATTGGTCCTACCCGAAAGAGTAGGCTTTCTTCCGCGCCGCAGAGCCTCCACGCGGGTAAAAGAAAATCATGGCCACGCCAAATTAGGTAGTCTCTCGGCCCAATACGGCCCAATTCCGTGTGGAGAAATAGCTTACCATTAAATCAATTAGCGTGCCTATGTTTTTTTTTACCAACTCGTGAAGTGGCCCTTTTAGAATTGGACCAATTTTGCACCCATTGTCCGCCATAATCATGTCTTGTCTGACGGTAATGGTAGTATAGGACAAGTCCTCATTGAAGGCTGAGGAAATGCACCTGTGCGGAACGCCACCCAGTCTCTAGTTCCATAAATCCCCTCGTATCTGCAGCTTACTTTACCTCCGCTCGGCCTTAAGCTCCTTTAAACACTTTTGCCACGGTCTTCACCGAATATGTGTCAAAGCAGGACGGACCTCTCCAGAGCTATGGCACTCTCTTCTTCTGCCCTCCTGCCTTCTCATGGTCCTAAACATCTCTCTCAGCTCCATTGACGGAATCATACACACGCCAAAGAAATTTACTCTCTACAAACATTCTCAAGCTTTGACATATCTCTGCTAGGCATCTTTACCACAACCAAAATGTATTTCCTACAGGGAATATCAGTCGCCGCTACTCTCATGACAGTGGCATTGGCCTTCACGGTCAGTACGACATACAGCTCCCCTTTCTCCCACACCAAAGCCAAAGCTAACTTCCTGCCTCGGAAATTAGACTCCAACCTCTAATTCTACCTTCCCTACTGCCACAACCACCCTCAGCACCTCCACCTGTTCCCGTCACCCCATCGCCGCCTGCCCTACCTCCTACGATCCCTGCTGCGCCTTCATCTGCGCCGAAGCCCAGGTCCCGTTCAAAATCTGCTCGCAAAAAAATGAGACTTTCCTCGCCGTTTGCCATAGCTGTGCCCGTGCGAACGCTACTTCTACACATGGCTAGGGAAGAAGGGGAGGGGCGCTATTACGGGGGGGTCTGAATGGCCGGGATGTTTCCCATACAGCAAACGTGTTGGAAAGCTTAGGGAAGGTAGCAGTGGAGGCTGTACAAATGTTTAATGCAAGCTGCGACTATGAGGAGGGTTCAATGATGGACTGTACATCTAGCCTCGACTGATGAAAGACCTCAATGAATAATCTCTAAAAGCTAGACTTCACCCAAGACATTGTCGCCATACATGTCTACAATGCACTTCCTATATTAATTTATCTCCTCTTCCCCAACCAATTATCAAAGATCCATCAAGCTGACTCACTTCTTTCACTTTGGTGTCAAATCAACGTTGCTCATGCTCCCCATCACCTGGATCGTGTAATAAGGCTCAACATTGTCCTAGCACATAAAGTCTGGGTCCTCGCCCCGAGCTTTTCTCTCTTGAATTGCTGGGTACTGCGCTTGGCCCCTAGTAGTATACTGCTTTCGCCGCCTCATCGGGATCCTCCCCCCGAGCTATCCTCTCTTGAAAATCCTTGTACTGTCCTTGCATCTTCCCATGATCCGCAATAAACTTATCCAACCGGGTCCTACTATAGTACTTCCGCGCCGCCCCCACCCCCTGCCCAAACGCGTCCAAAATATCAGAAATATAATCCGTAATCGCCGCCAACGTCCCCGTATCCAACCTCTCCCCGTCCGCCCGCACAACAATCACGTTCCCAACCCCACCTTGCCAGTCCGCCGGTGCGAAGCCCGTGACGGGATCAATCATCAGCCACGTTGCGTGCGTGTTGTCTTCCTCTGCTCCGCCCCGGTGCGTGCTTGGTACCCAGTCATCGCGAACTTTTTCAACCCGCTGCACGAGTAGGGGATAGCCTATCGCTACGGATATGGGCACCGGTGAGGTGGTGAATATGTAATCTGATAATACGCAGGCAAGTTGGGAATAGCGTCCCCCCTCCGCGCGTGAATGAATCATGGTGGCTTTCACAACCATGGTGTAATTGCCGGTAGGCTTGGCGTCGGGACAGTAGAGCTTGTGGGATTCCCAGTCTGCTATCTGGCACTGCCGGCTGCACCATGTGGCGTGTTTGCAGAGAGAGCAACGGTATACAATTCGCCCCGCGCAGCCTGGAGTGAAACATTTTGTGGGCAGCGTTTTGATGGCGGGGGTTGCGGGGGCCTTTTTGCAGGTGATTTTGTGCGAGGGCCAGTTCTGCTTTTGACATGCGCTGCTGCAGTAGTGGACTTGGTTGCAGCCGCTGCAGCGCTTGGTGCCGGAGGCGGTGCAGGAGGGGTTGTTGCAGGTATGGGCCATTATGTTTCTGGGTGGGGTTTTGGAGGAGGGGGCCGAGGGTTTGCAGGTGGTTGATGGGATGTGTGAGTTTTGGAGGGTTTGGGGCGGTCTGCGCGAGACGCGTGAGAGATTGAAAGACGCGTTGTTTAGTATAGGGTATCGATGTCGGAAACGGGAGGTAAAGCTGGCTAAGTGGCACAATGTAATTGTGTAAGTGTAAGAGGAGAGATTTGTAAGGCTCTTATCAGATCCAATTGGGCATTTGAAAAAGCAAAATGCGTTTTCCATAATGGGCGTGTTGCACTCATTGACCCAAGCCACTAAGCTCAATAGGACTAGCGTGTTTTATACTCGAAGTGCAATTCATTGGCACCCACTGGAAGACCTGCACAACAAAGTCAATATTGCCCATTGGCGAGAAGGGTAATACAAGAGAATTTGCTTTCTCGCCAGATACATCAGATTCACAGAAAGACTGTCCAATGTGCTAAGAATTTGTGTGAATCAAAGATATCCGTTCGAGGATCGATTTCGAGAGTCTTTGGACTCCTCGAAACCTCCATGGATGATCCAAAAGATGATGGTTCTTTCAATATCATTGCGATCTCGAAAATGTTGGCTTTCATATGGCTCTCTCATTCGAAGACTTGGACGCTTTTGTAGCCGCATGGCAGTTCCAGAAACGGCACGCAGTCCCACACACGAGACACACGTACACCCATTCCATCATGATACATGATGCATCCACAAGACTTCTCGTTTTCATTAGCTTTAAGTTTGGTTTTATTGGTCAATGGGCTGCCATGGCTACTGCCCTACCTAAGTAAGTAGCTAGAGCTAAGCCGCAGGGTTATCATCGTCCTCTATTCCCTTTATATTAGTGCCAATCCATTTCTTATCAAGTCTGCATCAGCTTGCATGATGACTTTTCGTGTTTAATCATGTCAAATCCACTTAGGAAATTAACAGAATGATGATGAGAGGTTTTCCCATTTGGGAAGATTTATTATCGTTAAAGCTTGGCCTAAAATCCTTCCCGAGAAATGCATTTTTATCACAACGCGGATACAGACCGCCTTGATGCTAAGGAAGTCGTCGTGGATTATCTTGCATATCAGGATCAATCCCCACCTCGTTAAGTGGCTGCTAATGCGCCTAGATGACTAGTACTTCACCCTAGTTCAAATAGCCGGCGAAGCTCGTAGTGCATAGCTGGGGACGTTCTCCATTAATTCAAAATCCTTTTTCAGAGACCCAGAACTATCTGTTCAATATGGCGATTGCGGTGTTATGTCTCTTGCTTTCTAGCCCGTTCAAGCTAGCTATTGCAGGTTCAGCGTTCTTAGCAGTGCGTGCGCTGTATCGTTTGACACTCCATTCACTTGCAAGATTTCCTGGGCCTAAGCTCGCTGCCCTGACAAATCTGTATGGCGTTTTTCTTGACTTGATCAAGGGTGGGAACTCTTCTTATGTAAAGAAGCTTCCCAGTCTACATGATCGATACGGTACCTTATGTCTTTTTTCACCGGTCAGATCCTTCTGCTGAGGTCATTTCCAGGGCCTGTTGTGCGAGCATGGCCAAAAATTCTTGCCGTACGTGATGTGTGAAATCCAGATCTCCCATTTTCCGATAAATTTACTGACGGATTACAGATGAAAGCATACGATCAGTAAGAAGGAGCATTTCTGGTATTTGAGAAGGATCCACACCAGTATCATAGTGATGGCTCAATCTTTAGGATTCATGGCACCAAAGAGGTCAAACCACGAAAGGGTATGCTTCAACCCTTCTTCTCTAAAACGGCCATTAGAAGAGTAGAATTCTTTATCACGGACGAAATCGCCAAGATTGTGACCAAATTCCGCATGGCTGCATCTGAAAGCGCCCCCATCAGTCTCAGCCTTGGTTTCAAGTGCTTGCCAGCTGATATCGTCATGAGTTACACATTTTAAGAAAGCCTGGGAGCCACTGATTCGCCAAACTTTTAATTTCCTCAAATCTTAACACAAGAAAACCTTCGCACTCTTCCTCGACAGCTTCAATATTTTCCAGCAACCATGCACATCTTTCTCGGAGTGATAGACCAACTTCCGTTCAGCTTTGCTCAGAGGTTTATGCCGGGTTTTGCCGCCTTCCATCAACTCCAAAGAGTACGGCACCTTTGGCGATGATAGTCAGTGGGCTTACGGACTTTGATAGCAATGCAATAAACGAATCCAAACGGTCAAATTTCACCAAAGAACCATTCGATACCAACTATTTTTGATATTGTCTTAAACCCTGATCCAGAGAAAGGCCAGATCCAGAGAAAGGCCAGATCCAGAGAAAGGCCATCTTGCGCTATTCGATCAAGCTAGGGATATGTCGACCAAACGCCTTTTTCGATGATGATAGATGAAAGATGAAGGAGTGAGACCTCAAGTAGCTTAGAAAAAAACGAAATTTTCTTTTTAACACCGTATCACCAGCGCAATATAATATCCATTGATCTCCAGATTCTATCCCATTATCGAATCAGTTTGATCCGACACTTGCCTCATACCCTTTCCTCTTTCTCTGAGGTGTAACAATGGCAGGTCTTGGTAAGGTCGCACCAAGCATCATTTTTGCTATCAACGAGAACAACCTGGCATTGGGAAGCTTTAAGCTGGATCTCGCACTGTTGAAATATGAAGGCCCTATGGAGTTTTCTGGACTCGGAGCAGCGCTCTCCACACGTCGCCGTGCGGACGCAGAGGATGGTCTCCTACCGTCTCCACCATGAAATCGCAAGGAGACTCGCTGCACTGTTCGAGCAGCTCACACCACCAACGCCAAAGCTAATCGCTGCTTACGGGCTCAGATCATCTGGGATCATACAGGCGCCTGGTGTCAACCCTAAAGGGTCTTCGAGACATGGCCCGTTCGAGCAATTTGTGGAAGCTGACGAGAAGGCCATGTGGGCTGCCGCAACATCCAGAGTTTGTACCTATTAGCGTGCCTACTTGCACGAGCATGGGATGGTAAGGGAGTCATCTCCGTTTGGTTTTATCCGGTTGAGCAAAGACGGACACCGATTGTGGGAGAACTCGAGAGCCTTCATGAAGTCTAATGAATCAGGCCCAGACCGAGCTCGCCGATACCTCTTGAGAGACGATTTCACCCGCTGGGATGCGAGTGCGCGTGCCTGACTTCTGAAGGCGGACCAAGCCAAGAACGGGCAACAGACTCAACTGATGCCACTCATCAAGAACTGTCAGCTACCTTTCAAAGCTGGATATTCCACCTACTCGAAAAAAATCCTTTCCTGCCACCAAGGTTGTCCGAATTAGGCGATTTGTCTTGGGGAAGGCCACAAAAGAAAGCTCCGTTCCGGTGGCCGTTTCAGCTTGGCACTTCTTCCCAAACCTCATTTTGCTCGAAAGTGAAGTCTGGAATACTATCTTTGATTGATGATTTGGTGGGTCAAGTAGGTTTCGGGACCATGGCCTTTCAATCTTCACCAACAACAGCCAATCAAGATATGGTGTGATCTCTAACCCACTCACATCTTTGTTACTTCGGCGACCCAATTACTGTTCGTAGCCACACATACTCTTAGTCACAGTCGAAGAGCAACACATCATTGCGATAGGAAGCATGCCGAGTATTTGGAGGCCAATGTGACGTTCTTCCCGTCTTATGACGGCTCGTCGACCTGTGGGAGTCTTATCCGAAGGTCTCGCGCAAATGTACTTTGTCTACTCTGGGTTGATTGAGATGTCTTGCAAAGGCTGCAAGAATTTGTTGTTCCCGAATGTTAGCTATGACCAAACGCGCCCCAAAATAATTCTCCGCGCTTTTGAGGCTCGGAGTTACTCACTATGCATGTGCATCACCACGATTTTCTCCGCATACATATGGAATGTTTCGGTTACGCCTCGATGAGACTAAATTTCCCGGTCCCAAGCGCCCCAGAATGCATGCGATTCATCCCTAAGTACTACAGAGAAAGCAAGACCAACTTATGACATCAGCAACAACCTTGAACGTAAGAGAAATGGTCTGGAGCAAGATATGAATGAGCTTACATGTCTTGCTTGAGAACAGTCCATGAGATACTGTGCATATCTTTGAGATAGCCCTCCGATTCGCTGTTCAGAGACTTAGAATTACTGCTCCATCCTGATTTAAGCATCCACGGCAATAGGATGTCTCCAGCAAGCCTCAGATTTGGTCTGTATATCCATTAGTCACCGCTCTCAAGTAATGGGCAGTGCCAATCCACAATAGGATGTTCCTAGCCATATGGCTGCATTTGTGGATCAGAGCTTACGAAAACACTCTAAGCAACATAGCAGCCCATTCGGGAATTGATGATACTAAAGACATCTCTCGTCTAAGTTGGACAGGCAGGCAAATGGGGCTTTGGTCTGTAGTACTGGACCTACAATATTGACAGTGAGGGTGCGCAGGTTCGATGGGGCCTGTTTACAATTGGTGGGTAGTGTCGATATAACAATTCCCGGATGCCTTCACCTCATTAGCAGATGCCCTACGTCATAACATAACAAACATAACACAAGAATACGGTCGGCACTTTATCGATAAGGACTGAAAATCACACCTTTCACCAGTCCGGATCATATTCGTGCACTTTTGATTCCCCATACACTAGCAAACATGTCTACCAACAAAGGTCGAATCAAAAGGTCACCCTTACTTACTCTTCCTCTTGGTGGCAGAGTCGGCATACTACGCGAGATCGGATCCGTAACAGACCATGGCACCATGGTTGAGGCTTGGGCGACAGGGCTGAGGGACCGCCAGCTCCGGATGCACGATCCCGAAGGCGACCTCAACGACGAGAATACCTTAATCAGGGGTTTTGTCTATGACGAGGCTACCGAGGGCCTATTTGCCAGCTTGGAAACACGCCAGAATAGTTCTAAGCTTTTCTCGATGTGAGCACGAGTTTGATCTTTACTCCCTCCATCTTAACAAATTAGCAGCCGAAATCTTGTGTCTGACCCCAACTTCGACAACTTTATGCCGCACAAAGACAAACTATGTACGCCATCTATGGTAGGTGACATTGCCGTTATTTATTAACGAGACTGACCAGTGGTCAGACGACATCGATAAGCACCTCACCCACACGTATTGCACTGTAAGCAAAGCTCACTATATCGTCTAAATATAGTAAGCTAATACATTATTGAGTGCGACAACAAAGGGCCGTGAACTACCAGCATCCATGTTTGTGAAACATCTTGACAACGACCGCTCCTTTTATTTGCTAGGATCAAGCCGCAAATCGACCATCTTCTGGGCGTCGGCCGCCAACCCCCACCCAGACTTCTGCAAATTTGCAATCGCCACAGCTAGCGGAGGCATGCTACTACAAGAAGGCCAAGGACGGTGGGTTATAGAGTGCCCTCAAGGTCAAAGCGACGTAGCGGCCGTGGACTGGCTTTCCGCGAGCGTCATCATCACTGGCTGCCATTTAGGCGAAGTGCGATTGTGGGACACTAGGAGCCGTGCGTCCAGCCAAAAGCCAAGAATCCAACACCCAATCGCTAGCAACCACGTGAGAAGCATCGACGCGAATGTGATTGTGGTAGCAGGTATTCAGAACGAGGTAATTAGCAGTCCATGATCGCCAGCGTACGACTGGGCTTACAATCATAGCTTTGTGCCTATGACCTCCGCTACAGCCCGCGAGCCAGTTCCGACCACGCAACGCAGTTCTATGCCAGATTCCCCACCTATCGCAACCACCTCTCAAACCACCTTTCCGTTGGGCTTGACGTTCACCAAAACCTGATTGCTGCCGCAACCGACGACGGAAGGGTACAAATATTTGATGTCAAGAAAGGCATAGAGTTGAAGTCTGGCATTCAAGCTCTCGGTGCGAATGCTTCGTGCGTGAGATTCGTGGATGAAAAGAGATCAAAGCACGGGTTGAAGCTAATGCTGGCCGCGGGGCCTCACTTTCACAAGTGGGCTTTCTGGAATTCCGAAGAAGAAGAGGCTTGCGTTAATTACTCAGGATGAAGGTGGGGTAGAAGAGCGAGATAGTAGCGCTCAGGTTTGGTTGCATGAAGCTGTTGATGAAGCTTCGAGCCATTTTTGTCAACACTTCTGTGAGACCTCGGGTGTGGTTCTACTCAAGTCCGAGCAACTTGACTCCTTTCGCAGTGTTGAACTCAGCACATCAATAGCGCCTGCAAAAAATCAAAGTGTTCCACAAACTACGGTCGGTGTGGGCCATTACTTCATTTTCCTTGTTCTTCTTCTTTTTCCTTCTAACTCTGTATCCTTCTTTTTCTTCTTCTTCTTCTTCCTTCCTTTTCCTTAGTCAATCCAATAAGAAAAACGCGTACACCGTGCTCTAATGCACAGGAACATCTTATCGCAACTGAATATAACCAACGGGGCATCGAGACCGTTACAAAAATCTCAGATATTTCCAATCGAACCCATTTGCATACTTCCCTTAAACCTGGTCTTCATGGCCGGACGAGGGGAGTATATACCGCCACATCGGAGACAATCTAGTGCCGCAGCAAACGAGTCTATGGAAAGACAAATGGCCGCGATTGCTCTGCAGTACGTCCTCTCCACACCTTCGGGAAAAAGCTGCTAATCACCAGCACAGCAACACCGTCCTCCCCTTTTTTCTGCCGAGAGTTGTCCGAGAACATTATCACGTATGCTGCCAATCTAGAATCAACGACGCGTATCTCGATCACGACAATGAAAATCACGACTTCTCGGTACAAAATCTCGCATGGGCAATCCAAAATGGCGTGGATGAAAAATGTATAGAGCGCTACCTGACTCAACACAACGAACATGAAATTGCAAATATGCTCTCCCAGCGAATCCAAACGAGCTCGGGAGCACGCTCCTTCCCAATCTTATACTTCGCCGCTGAGAGAAACTCACCTCAGATCGTGCGGATCCTCTGCCACGCAGGGGCCCGGCCAAGTCAACGCATCACGATAGACGGCACTACAGCAATCGGGCTACCATTACTACCTTACAGTATCCTGAGTGCCGAATACCAACTCTCCGACACGACAGACACCGTCGTCGCGCTGCTCGCCATGGGCGCCGATCCTCACGACGTCCCCCAAGACATGTGGCAGAACTACCTCAAGCCTCCGACTAAAGACGCACCCAAGCCCCAGCCCGCAGCCTCCATGACCCACGACACATGGTGCACCGTCGAAGTCCGCTCGGCCATCTGCAAAACGTTCAACCTCCTACAGCGGTACTCCCTCTGGAAAGCAGCGCAGATAGCCCGCCCCAGCGCTCGAGAGATACAGGTTGCAAAAGCGCACAAGATCATGCCGTTGTTCGAGACGCCTTATTATATTTTCGGACAACAGATCGCGACGACGCAGGTTTTGAAGCGGGTTACGAGCAGGCTGCTTTATAATTCGCAAACGCCGCTGGTGCTCCTTTTCACGGGACTGAGCGGGCATGGGAAGACGGAGTTGGCGCGGCGCATGGGCAGTCTTCTTTCATTGGACCTTATCGTCATCGACTGTACTATGTTAAGACGCGATACTGATATCTTTGGACCGTGGCCTCCATATCAAGGTTGGGGAAATGGTTCGCGGCTGAATAATCATCTCGCGGAAAACGACGGCATGCGCACCGTTGTCTTCCTGGACGAATTTGACAAGACGACAGAAGACGTGCGCAAGGCTATGCTCTTGCTATTCGAATCAGGTTCCTATACCGATCGCCGCAATAATAGAAATATCGATTGCTCAAAAGTCGTTTGGATTCTTGCCGCAAATCTTGGCGTCAGGGAAATATCTATGTTCTGGACTGCCAATCTCAAAGACCGTTCCCCAGCGCTGCAGAAAACAGCCCCTACCCGCGACCTACACACTACACTGAGAAAAGCCGTCATCCAGACATTCGGCGCGCCTTTAACAGGGCGATTCTCTGCTATCGTCCCCTTCTTCCCTTTCGACGAAGGCGAGCGAGCCATCATGGCGTACAAATTCATGCGCGAGCTGTGGCACGATGTGCGGAAACCGATTTCTACAGACGCAAAGCGGTTCGCGGGATCTTTGTTTGTGGATTTTGTCAATGATGGGCAGATCGCGGCGCATGTTGCCGGTCGATACACTGAGGAGACGGGCGCGAGGAGTCTGGCGCTGGCGGTGGAGGAGGAGGTTGGCGATTGTTTGGCGGGGGTGTTTTTGGAAGAGGAGGGGGTTGTGAGGGATGAGATGAATGGGTTGCCGCTAGCGGTGTATGAGGTGAGGGTTGCGAGGGGGGCGGGAGGGAAGGATGGTTATGTGGAGGTTACGAGGGCGGGTACGAAGGCGATTCAGAACGTGACCTAGGAAGGGTGGTCTTGGGGGGTAGTTTGAGGGGGTATGAAGATTCGATCAAATGGAGTTCGGTCAGTTGTATGATATTCATTTGTCAATGACCAACATTGAGGCTGCCGCTGCTGATGTCCGAGAGAAGACAGTACTAAATAGAAGCGTGTGATGGTGCGACTGATAATTACATCAAGTCTTAACCATCGTGAATACAGTCGTTAGTCAGTCACAGCAAAGCAAAACATTAGAGCTTCAACTAGTCAACCTCATCTGGTCAGCTCGAGAGGTGAGAAGATGAGTATGAATTGTTGGGGAGGATTCAGCGAGCGATCAGCCTGATGGGTAATGTCTCCTCAGCCTTATCTCTTGGCTGGTCGATGTCGAAGGTCATTCGGACGGTGGTCCCGTTGGATTTGGGGAGTAAGACAAGGTACCTTGAAGGGTTAGCCTTCCTGAGAGCGGAGAACGGGTTAGAGCGCTTCCCTCGGCCCATTTATAAGCGTACCGAGGTACGAGATAACAATGTTGTACTCCGTGAGCACAGAGTCGGATGTTCCGTAGGTACTGTTGTAGCCTCGGTCTTCTAAGGTTGCATGAAGAATTTCTCAATAAAGTACGTAGTAGCAATATCTCGCTCGGATTGACCTATCTATCTGTAGATGATTGGTGCATACTTGAAAGTTTAAATCGCGATCGGATTGTCCGGCGGCTTTTCTTAATTCCGAGTCTACCTTAGGTACTTTACTTTATTGATTGGATCTGCTCCAAAGATCCCGTGAATTCGTAATCGCTTATTTCACACTTCATCATTGGTTGTCTTAACATTCTCATGCATAAATCTAATGCATCAATTGAAACCATGACCTCCACTGCCTCCGATGAGAGCCGGGCACGTGTTTGTCCCATTCAGTCGAGAGATCAGAGTACTCGCACCTCTGTGTATATAAGATCAACATCTTCTCCACCTCGATCCAATCCTTTCCTCTCACTGTCCTTTTCTTTTTCTGCCCAAGCCCTTCTTTCATCTTGAGAGTCTTCCACGAGTTCCAAGCCCACGATGACTACGCCAATTCCGAGTCCACCGGGTCTACCACTCCTGGGTAATGTATTCGACATTGACCCCCAGAACCAATTTGAGAGTTTGAGCCATTTGGCTGAGGTCTACGGTGAGCCTCATTTCCCAATTCAGCCGTCTCACGTCAAAGACAATAATCTAAAGACAACAACCCCAGGCCCGATTTACGAGCTACGACTACCATCCGGAAATCTCATCGTCGTTTCTAACCATGAACTTTTCGACGAGATATGCGACGAGAAACGCTTTGGAAAGAAACTCAATGGGCCTCTGACCCAGCTGAGATCGGCAATACACGATGGACTGTTTACTGCTCACAACGGTGAGCACGCATGGGAAGTGGCACATCGAGTCCTAGTTCCATCGTTTGGGCCTCTCGCAATTCGAGACATGTTCGACGGTCGGTACAAATGAGGCATTCACTTGACCGGCAATCTCAGTGCTGACTGAAATTAGAAATGCATGAAATTCTTTCGCAACTGGTCCTCAAGTGGGCCCGGTATGGTCCAGAACATCGTATTGACGTGCCCGACGACTTCACACGGCTGACCCTCGACTCGATTGCAATCTGTGCAATGGATATCAGGTTCAACAGCTTTTATACAGAACAAGTGCATCCGTTCGTAAAAGCAATGCAAGAAGTCCTGCTTGAGGCCGGCAGGCGGTCAACACGACCATCAATTGTGAAACGATTTATGACGAGTGCGGACATGAAGTATCATGATGATATTCGAGTCTTACAATCAACTGCCCAGAAGATTGTGGCGGACAAGAGAGCAAATCCGTCGGACAAGAAAAGCCTGGTGAACGCAATGTTGAATGGCAAAGATCCAAAGACGGGGGCGAAAATGACGAATGAGAGTATTGCGGACAACATGATAACTTTTTTGATTGCCGGTATCCTCCTCTTGGCTTCGACATGATCAAGCACACGTCTGCTGACATTCAGAAGGACACGAAACAACTTCAGGTCTCTTGTCGTTCTTATTCTTCCAACTATTGGCCAATCCTCAAGCTCTTCAAAAAGCACAGAAAGAGGTCGACGACCTGATTGGCTCCGGTCCTATTCGGGTAAACCATCTCTCGAAGCTACCTTATATAACTGCTTGTCTGAGGGAAACTCTCCGATTAACACCCACGATTACTGGGATAGGCCTTGGATCCTTACCCACAAACAAAGAGGATCCCGTTACCCTTGGGGGTGGTAAGTATCTTGTCAAACCGGGTAGTACATTGACTATGATACTCTCAAAAGTGCAACAAGATCCGAAGGTCTACGGAGATGACGCAGACAGGTTTCGTCCCGAGCGAATGTTGGATGAGCATTTTGACAAGCTGCCGAAGAACGCTTGGAAGGTCCGCTGACTCCTATTATTTCCCATGGTAGTTCAGAGCTGACTCCTGGTCTTTTCTAGCCGTTTGGTAATGGTTCTAGGGCATGTATTGGTCGAGGTTTTGCGTGGCAGGAAGCCCTGCTGGCCACCGCCATGCTACTTCAGTACTTTGATTTCCGCATGGATGATCTGAATTACAAACTCGCAATTAATCAAACACTCACGATCAAGCCAAAACACTTCTTCATGCACGCAGCCTTGCGCAAAGGCATTGACCCTTTGCATTTGGAAAGAATGATGACAGGCGGTAGCCAAGAGGCTACTCAGGTACCCGATATCTCGAAGAAGGCTGACGGCAAAGGGTCCGAAAACCCGATGTCGGTATACTTTGGCAGCAACATGGGCACTTGCGAGAGCCTAGCTCAGACGGTAGCGCAATCTTCTTCAGCTCACGGATTCAAAGCGATAGTCAAGCCGCTGGATGAGGCCACAGACAATTTGCCAAAAGATCATCCGGTCGTCATTATCACGGCTAGCTATGAAGGGGAGCCTCCTGATAACGCAAACCAGTTCTTTACCTGGCTAAAAAACATCGATGGAGAGCCTCTGAAAGGAGTTCAATACTCTGTCTTTGGATGCGGCAACCGTAAGTGTTTCCCGTTATTGCTAGTTTACATCTGACATGGATCCATCAGGTGACTGGAAGGACACATTCCAACGAATACCAACCTCGGTAGATACCATGTTGCAAGAAAGGGGCGCAAAGAGACTTTTAGAACGTGGCCAAGCGGATGCAGCTAACAATGACATCTTCAACGACTTTGAGAAGTGGGAAGATCAAGAATTTTGGCCAACCATCAAGAAGACTTTTGGGGGTGGAGACCAGGCCGACGACATGACTGGCCTTGACCTCGAAGTATCTACTACGTTAAGATCCTCTCATCTGCGTCAAGAAGTCAGGGAAGCCATTGTCGTGAAAAACGAGCTTCTTGGAGCGGGAACAGAAGAGCCAAAGCGACACATCAAACTGACGCTCCCAACGGACATGACCTACCGAGCTGGAGATTATCTCGCAGTCCTTCCGATGAACAATAGACTAGTCGTCCGACGTGTATTCAAGCGTTTTCGCCTTCCCTGGGATGCTTTCATCACGGTCAAGTCTGGGGAGTCTTATCTGCCTGTAGGCCATCCAATGTCCATATTTGATGTGCTTAGCGCGTATGTGGAGCTCAGCCAAACAGCGACGCGAAGAGTGAGTCATCTACTCTAGAGTGCCCATAATCTCATTATGCTAACCCCTGTGTTAGAATATTGAGGCATTGATAAAGTTCACGACTGATGACGCAACAAAGACGGAGCTGGCTCGATTGAAAGACGATGCTTTCACAGCGGAGATTAACGAGAAGAAAGTCAGCCCTCTTGATCTTCTAGAACGATTTCCAAAAACGGAAATACCATTCAGCGCGTTCCTTGCTATGCTTCCCCAGCTGCGCCTCCGCCAGTATTCAATCTCATCCTCTCCGCTTGCAGAACCAGGATCCTGTACTCTCACCTGGAGTGTCATCGATAAAGAGTCCTTCCAAGGCCAGGGCAAACGCTTTCTTGGTGTAGCATCCAATTATCTCTCGAACTTGCATGAGGGCGATCATATCCATGTCAGTGTCAAGCACAGTCACCAGTCTTTCCATCTTCCCCTCGACATCTCTGAAACCCCCTTGATCATGGTCTGCGCCGGTACTGGTATCGCCCCCTTCCGGGGCTTTGTGCAAGAGCGAGTCTTGCAGATTGAAGCCGGCCGCAAACTCGCACCAGCGCTACTGTTCATGGGTTGCCAAAAACCGGGCCATGATGATCTTCATGCAGATGAGCTTTCAGCTTGGGCATCGAAAGGGGCAGTGGATCTCCGCTATGCCTACTCTCGTGACTCGAACAGCAGCAATGGGGCAAAGTACGTGCAAGATCGCTTCTGGGCCGACAGGGAGGACGTAATGCACTACTATCAATCAGGGGCCAAAGTATTCATGTGTGGCAGTGGCAAGGTCTCGGATGGAGTGAGAGAGGCATCGGTGAAGATGTATATGCAGGCAAGCGAGAAGGAGGGAAAGCCAAAGACCAAGGAAGAAGCTGAGACATGGTTCAACGGGCTGAGAAACGAGAGATTCATGTCTGATATTTTTGACTGATTTCGGTGACAACAGGTATTTGGGATTCAATTTTTGACTTCGAAGCCCGCCCTGGAAAACACTCAGCAAATAGCAAATTGTGGATAGCTTGACTTGTATTTCACGAATTCACGACGCATTATGCCCGAAATACTACCCAGAATTCTTTGGTTGCAGTCCGGTCAAAACGTTTCAGCAGTGACAACCCGTGTGTTTTGTGTTTACAATTATCACATACGAGGACTTGCTGCCCTCCCCACCAGCGTGCCTACATCCTCAGTATCCGATTCCTATACTTGCGATTACGACAGCTTGGCTGATGGTTCCTGACAATTATCGTACTGAAACACCACGCTTCCCTACGCCTTCAGCCTTTATCTAAGATCCTCGCCCTACCCCCTATTTATGGATTCTCGTCCCGCACCCTGTTTCTTGCCTTCTCTCTCCGTGCATGACGCTAGAAAACCAGCACCTGCGCCTGAAGGCGCCACTGCGATCGACTAAGCCACGACCTGCAGCTATGCGCGCGGCGCAGGTCTCAACCGAAGTCATCATCTCCATTACTTTTATGTCACACTCGCGTGTCCATCTTGGGCGACGATCACTGACTGTGGGCGGTAGGTTGCCGACGATGTGATAGTTCCTGTTGCCTTGTGCTGTGTCTCTTAATCTTGGTTTCTCGCAGAAGGGGATCGCAATGCCGTACGCGTAGGTACATGAGCTGATGAGCCCCAATACGAAATGGTGTGTGTGTGTGTTGGTGTGTTCTGCACCGATAGTCTGAGTTGTGCAAGTCCTCTTGTTGTGACCCACACCCTTTTCATACGGCGTTGCTGGAGTAGGAGAATATACGTATATAACTGCTCATTGCTTCCATGATAATTTGAAAAAGCATAACCCTTCACTCCCCAAATCTCTTGTACACCTTCCTCTTCCTTCAATCCCATACCTTCAGACACAGTCTTTCACCAGATCTGCACCCCCTTATCCCACTTCCCACTTCCCTTCCTTTCAGAACCATGCTTCGCTACACAGTTCCAATCTTGGCAGCGCTCGCCCCAATCTCCCCCGTCTTTGCGTCCTGGACTCCAGCGCCTTCTCTTACTCCTGCTCTTCATCAAAATCAAACTATATTGCGCCCAATCCACCCGGCAGACTTGGAAGCCTCGTTCGGGATCGGGCGTCGCGCCATTTTGGAAGACATAAGTGGGATGAAGCCAGTGGACCAGGGCCAATTTGCGTGGGGCGCGAGTGGTGGTGAGTTTGATGCTCAAGTAGTTTGGCTTCAAAGCCTTTCTCACTTTCTCACTTTCTCTCTTTTCTATCTTCCGAATTCTATGCTTCAACTTTTTGCTTCTTCTATGAAGATAACTAACAGTTGATCACTTATATCAGATGATAATACCCTCTTCCTAGCCAACCTCACCCTCTATGCTCCTGATGGTCTCCCTATCGTCTCCCTCGAGCGCTTCGATCATCTCATCGGAAACATAAAGTGTACTGATCTTAATGATATGATAGACCTGACCTTTGCATCGACACAGGCGTTTGAAAAAGCGGAACTGGAATGGAAATTTGTTAATGAAAATGATGAGGGAAAGTTTCTGTTTATTACGGATGGGCTCAGGGATGGCTGTGGGAGTGAGGGGCAACGAAACCCTTTTGTGTGAGTTTTGCTGTGTAATTAGGATGGCTGAAGGTTTGGAGTTGGGGCTGACCTCCTTTATAGGATTTCAAGTGTCAAAAACGATAGGGTTACGCTTACCACGTCTCTGGCTGCTCGGGCTGTGAATTGGACTGATGTCGCGGGGTCGTATGAAATGGATTTTGGGCACGAGATTCCCGTGCCACAAGCTCATCGGCTCAAGCGAGGCTTGGTGGATGGCAATTACAATAGGAACCATAGTGGCAGCTTCGATATTAGCGCGGGAACCCCGGGCCTGAGGAAAAACATCTATACGAATCACGAGTAAGCCTCTCGCTTTGATCTTGCTGCAGCACGGTCTGTTCTAATGACAAGATACTAGTGCCGGGCTCTCTCTTGACTGCACCAATTGCTTCATAGCCGGTTCCTTCGAGATGCAGAGCCATGTTGAGGTATCATCTGCTCGACTCCTTTCCGATTGGAGGACTTCATTGACACTGGGTCTCTCCAGGTCAAAGACTTCAAGCTACTCGATCTAGTCCTTACGGCCTCACCTCAATCCCTCTCCGCAGCCCTCGAACTCGAAGCCACCATCACTGCAACTGATAATCCGCAAGGACTATCTTTCAATTACTCGCTGCTCCAGGACTTCACAATACCGGACGCGGGCTTCAAAATCGACGATCTCGTGACTGTGGGCGCGTCCCTGAGCTACTCCGTGGGCGGCAATTGCGCATTTAGCGGTGACGCGATTGTGGACTTTGGAGTCAATGCGAGTGTTCCGGACAATGCGCAGATTGTGGCGGATACTCATGGCCAAGCGGCTAGTTCGGTTACGGGCTTTGATGCAAGTGACCTGAAGCACTCGTTTCATATTGGTAATGAGTCGGCGACGGTCTCTCTGAATGCGTACTCGCAACCGGAGCTTAAGTTCGGGTTTGAATTGATTAAAGTTGCGGAAGTCGATCTGACTCTTACAGTGAAGTTGCCGGAGCTCGATGCGTCTTTTACGGCGGAATCTGGTATGTTCTTCTATCCTCTTTGGCCTCTAAGTATACGAGCGAGGAACTAGGCTGATACCCTCAACCCAGATGCAAAGGGCACTTGCAATTCTAGCACCAGCGACGGAAAGGCGGAGATCTTGGTCGACAGCTCTGCTAGTATTGAAGTAGGCATCGACTTCGACGCTGGATTGCATAAAGATCCCAAGACGCCTCGTTGGTCGGCACAATTGTATTCCACGTCAAAGCCTCTACCGTCGGCGTGCTATCCGCTGGATATTCCACACCTTACGTTATCGTCAGGTGCGACGACGGTGTCATCACTGTCTGCAACGCTCTCGACGTCAAGTACTTTATCGGGGACCGCGACGGTTCCGACACAGAGTTTGAGACCGGGAAGATCTTCATCAGCGGCTGGTATTGAATCAATTTCTTCTTCACAGGATGGAAGCTCGGGGGGAACCTTGACGACTTCTTCCTCAAGGACCGAAACACCATCAGCTCAATCAACGTCCATGTCAGGAATTTCCGGCACGACATCAACGCTCACTACATCAGTAGTATCTTCAACCGCGGACTCATCATCAACTTCTCTCTCGCTAAGCTCGAGATTTACTTCGACACCCAGAACAAGTTCGGCCTCTACGAGTAGCCATTCATCACTCAGTCAACCTACGATTACCTCAAGTGGCTCTGACCCGACGTTACTGCCCGCTACATCTTCAACCACCAGTAATACGAATCCACCCTCGGGAAGCAGCCAGGGCGCATCATCGAACAGCAAAGCAACGAGCCCGGTTAGCAGTAGCAGCACTCGTTCTGAAAGTGCATCTGCAAGCGGTCCCTCTAACAGCGACTTGAGCACATCTTCAGCAGTCTCTGTGACCTCAAGTAGCCTCTTCGGCACTGCGACAAGTGCATCGACAGCAGTCTCTCAACGTACGGATACAGGGACGCCAATTTTTCAGCCCATCACCACAGACACACCATCCAGCCTTACAGAATCCGTAAGAACATCATCCGGCTCTACGCAAACCCTTCCATCAACACCTAGCACAACCGAAACAACAGGTAAATCAGCCACCACGACCATCTCCACCCCACCCTCTCCCTCAACCACCATCACCAGTCCCTCAACCCCCATCGCTCCCACGCCCACAGTAACCCCGGAGAAAAACGCAAATACACCCTCCCAACCTCAAGCTACACACGAGAGTAACGTTCCAGCGACATCAATATGCAAAAGAGGAGGACTTCATAACGCTGCCGATTCGACTCCAGCGGCACAACCCGTCGTTGGCGGACATAGTAGTAAAAATGGGAAGGCACAGCACGCTACCGCGTCAGCGGGCTATGAGGATGGTGTGTGAGGATTGGGGAATGCGTGGTGAGAGGGATACTGGGCGGTGATATTTGTTGGAGGGTAAGGTTGTGTGGAATCGGCGTGAGATGAATTTCTTTGGTTCAGGGCGTTGGAGTTTGTTCAGTCGGGTCTTGTTTTGTGTTGGAGGAGATAATTGAGGAGAGGGATTCATTGGTTGCTTGCGTATCAATTGTTTTGATTTCATTGTGTTTTACGATAGAATGTATGTTGCCTGTTTTTTTGATCGCACGATGGTTTTAGATACTTGGTTGAAAGATTGTATTGATTTACTCATGATGGCCCGGGACACCACGTGACTCGAAGCCTTGGCAATCGTACCTAAAAAGACCAGCAGTCACTACCTTAGCGGAAGGCTATGTGATGCTAGTACGGTAGAGCCACAGTAGTCTATTTTTAGACCGTCTAATAACGGTTACGTAGTAGAAATATTAGAAAACCGTAGTTTAAAAAAGACATTTTATATAATTAATAGTTATATTAAAAGAATAGTATTATTATAGTTATTTTAAAAGTATATATTTAATATATAAACTATAGAAGATAGAAATAGTATTATTATAATAGTAATTTAAGAATAGTATAGATATTAAAATATTAATACTATTATAATTATACGTGTCACGGCATGCGGGTGGTAGTACCGCTAACCGCTAGGCCAAAAGACCAAAAGAGCCCCGGACCCCGCTAAGGCAGGGGTCCTCCACTAACACACTACTTGTTCGTGACAATACGGGTATAAAGGAGAGAATATTTCGAATAAAATATTAATATTATATTCTATCTAAAATATATAGGTAGTAAAAGATTTATAAGTTATTAATTATAATTATTATAGTAATACTTTTTAATATCTACTAAAAGGAAAGAGAGTAAGATCTTATACTATAATTCTAAAATATCTTAGAATAGAGGATTAATTATAAATATAGATTATAAATCTAATAATTCTTTCTACTATATAAAAGATTTAAAAAGGAGAGTATATTAATAATTATAATAAATTTATTAAAGCTCTCTAAGATCTTATCTAAAGATTTTAAAACTTATCTATTTAATAAGATCTTAAAGCTTATTCTATAAATAATCTTAAAAAACTATAAAGTAGAGTATCTTAATAATTATAATAATACTATTAAGGCTTAAAAATTCGAGAGTATTAATCTAAATAAAATATTAAGGCTCGAGAATAAAGAGTAATAATATTAGTAAGTCTCTATATAATTCTATTTAAAGACCTTAAAAGAATTAGAAAATAATAGATCTAAATAGTTATAGTAGTTTATAAAATAATTAAAAAAATCTAAAAAAAGCTCCTATTTAAACTAAATCTTCTAAAGTTTAGACTATTATTTATACTCTTATTTTTAATTTAAATATATAAATTATAGCTTTCTTCTTATAATCGTAGTAGATTATTATCTTCTTACTATTATAGATATTATTATTATTATTAATTAGAGTAGAAGTATAGCTATTTATAGTAGAGGTAGTTAAATTATTTTTAGTAAATAGAGGTCGAGATAGTAGAGATAATATAGCTAGTATAAATCTATTTTTAAACTAAAGGGCGCTATTATAATATAAGTTTTTAAATAATTTATTATTTAAGTTTTATAAACTATTATTTAAATTTTATAGATTATTATTTAACTCCTATAGGTCTTTTTCTAATTTAATCTTAAATTAATTATTATTTATATTAAGGTTAAGGTTAAAGTTAGAGATAATATTATTTTAATTTATTTATAGTAATATTATAAGGTATTAATAAGCGATTTAAGAGTAATATATAGAGTTAGTAAAATATTCTATATATTAATATTTATATATCTCGGAAAAAAAGATCTCTATCTATTATAATTTTATCTTAAATTATCTAAATTTCTTAATATCTCTATATAATTTTAAGTTTATAGTAATTTTAAACTATATTAATTCGCGAAGCCTTTTTTTAACTTAATAAATAAAAGCTACTAATTCTACTATATCGCCTCTTAATCTCTTAGTTATTATAGTAAGATAATATTCGTATATAAATATATATTTATCTATATCTTTTCGCGTTAGTAGAATAATATCTTTAATATAATTTATATTATTTATCTAGTCGCTAGTTTCTAGAAGTAGTTTAAGATTATCTTTATTATTCTATATTTTACTTATTTCTTTATACTTCTATATCTATTTATTAATAACTTCTACTTTTATATAGAATATATATACCCGGTTAAAAAGCTCCGCCTTAATATCTATTTTTATAATAGTATTTTTTACAAATTTTCCTCTCTACCTTATTACTTAATTAAAAGCTTTAGTTTTATCTTTAAAGTAAAGGGCTCTTTTACTCGTTATTAAAAATAAAAAAAGATAATAATTATTTTTTAAATTAATTATATTTCTCTCCGCTTTATTAAGAAAGGTATCGAGCGCGTCGATACTAATATAGTCTTTAGCGTACTAGATTATAAATATAAAATTAACCTATAGATAAACTATTAATACTATATCTTTAATAGTATAATAAAACGTAATAACTAGTTTATATATTATATTATTAATAAATACTACCCTTTTATATTATAAATCGTCTTAGTCTTCTATAGAAATAAGGACTTTAGTTAATAATTTAATTTTTAATATCCTCTTTCTCTATTTCTTTATAGATATAATACCTCTTATTAAGACTATTAGATTAGGCTTTCTTATATTCTTACTATAGCTACCTCTTCTTATAGACTCTATATTATTACTAGATTCTAAGGGTATTCGCTTCTAACTAGTTATAGTAGTAGATAATATTACTTTTTTAGAGGCTATTATATAACTTTATTTAACTAGTAAGTAGAAAGTAAGGTCTAGATTTTTATTTAATAGATACTAGAATATAAGAAGGTTAGCTTCGATAATATTATAGATAAATTTAAATTAAAGTAAATAAAAGACTTATAGTAGCTCTACTATATTATATTAATAAAAGGTATAAAATAGATAGTATAGAATAAATAAATATAATAGTAAAAAGTAAGATAAACTATTAATATAAAATAAGGCGGGATATATACTAAAATTTAAATTAATAGAGAATTCTAATAGAAATAGCTAAATTTTTATAATTATTACTAAATATTAATATTTAAACTCAATTCATTCGAGTAAAGATATATTTAGACTAGTATAAATAAAATAGTATAGAATAGCTTAAGTAGATTATAATAATATTATTAAGAGAGTATTAAGTATAAAGAAATTAAGAGTTAGTAGAAGAAACGCTAATAAAGCTATAAATATTATTTAAGAAAATAAAGGGTAGAAAAGAAATATAGTATCTACTTAAGATATCTTATCCTTTTAGAATAATATCTATTTAAGTACTCTTATATAAACTTACTAAAGCTATTCGAATTATTTTTCTTCTACTATTTCTTCTACTATCTCTTTTACTATCTCTTTAACTATTTTTTTAACTATCTATTCTTCTTCTTTCTAATCTTATTACTAATAATTAGAACCTTTTCTAATAGAGTATCTAATGAGATAAAGTACGTCTCGAGTATCTTAATATACTTTATCTTTAATAACTTCTTATTATTATAATAATAATATATTAGCTCTTAGAAGTTATTTTTATTAATAAGTTTAAAATTTTTATATAAGGAAATAATATTATAAAAATAGAATAATTAATCTCTAGTATTTTTTATTTTAATTTTAATTCTCTTAATATCTAGAAAGAGTTTAACCTCTATAGTAAGATTTATATAGATAGCTATAACTACTAATTAGTATATCTAAGATTAAATAAGTTATAGTAAAGAATTTATAATATATATAATATTATTTAAGAGCGGAGCTTCCCTTATATTTAATATATTCTAATATATAGTACTATATATAGAAAAAATTACTAGTACTAAAGATTTTATTAAAAAAGGATAATAGTAATATTTTTATATTATATATTATTAGATACTAATAGTCTAATATTATAAGAAGCTCTTTAATATAATCCTATTTACTATAAGGTAAGTAATAGTATTTATATATTAATAAAAGTTTAAAACTTACTACTATATATTTAAGAACTTTATTTTTATATCTTTTAATATTATTAAAGATTTTTATACAATCTTATTATATCTATATTAAGTTAATATTAATATCGCTATTATAAATACTCTTTAAGATATCTTTCTAAAGATTATTACTAAAATAAAGAAAGATATTTTAGCGGATAGCTCTATCTAAAGTCTATTAAAGTATTATCTCTACTTTATTATCCCCTTTATTTATATCTACTACTTATATACGCTTTCTTTTTCTTATTTTAGATTTTAATACTACTTCCGTAAGGCGTTAATATATATTAATAGGCTCTACCGATATATTATTACTATTTACTATCGAGGCTACCGAGCTTTTAGAGGACGAGAGATTCTAGTTTATAAACGTATTCGTAGTTATAGTAGATAATAAGGATCGACTTCTAGTAAGGGTAATAAATAATTATATATTTTAAAATTACCCCGCGATATTAATACTAGCTACTAGGGTAGTCTTAAAGGTACTAGTTTTTAAAATAGTCTTAGAGATACTAGCTTTTAAAGTAGTTTTAGTAGTAGCTACTAGAGTAGTTTTAATCTTTTTTACCTTATAGTTCTATATTACTATAAATATAGTATTTACTATAATAGCTATCTTATAGATAATACTATTATTAAAGAGAGGATAAAAGATAGAATATAAAATATAGAAGAATATAATCGAGGTAGAAAAGTAAAATAGAAAAATATAAAATCTCTTATATTAAACTTTATTAATTATTATACTTTTAAATCTTAATTACTATATCTATAAATTTTATTAAAAAGCTATAAAGTTAATTTAAAGAAAAAGCTAATTTAAAAGCTAATTTAAAAGCTAATTTAATATATTAGCTCTCTAACTTTATTAAACTCGTTATTTATTTAAACGAGTTATATATACTATACTATCTAATATTTCTATTATTAAAAGGTCTATAGCTTTTTATAAGTACTTAAAAGCTATTATAAATAATAATAAGAATTTTAACTTAAGCTAGCCGAAAGATTATAAAAATATTATTATATAAGAATCTAAATATTACTTCTACTCTTATTTTAATCTAAAAATCTAATAATTAACTTTATTATAATAGGACGCCGGTAATCTTAAGGAATAATTACGTATAGAAATAGAGCCTATTAAAGAGGGGCTAGAGAAAGAAAAATCTTAATTAATAGAGCTCCCTTTAGATATTAATTTAAAAGATATATAGTAGGCTAATTAATATAAAGGCGTATTATTATAAATTATAGAAAATAATCTAGAGATAGAAAAAGAGACTTTAACTAATTTTAACTTTAATAATATTATAATTATAAAGAGTTTAATAGTTAAAGCTTTTTATATTATACTCCCCCTATAGTTCTAATAGCTATTTAATAATTAATTATATCTACTACTATAACTATAGATCTATAATAAAGATCTAGATCCTTTTTTATTTACTCTAGATCTTTAATATAAAGAGGTAGCTATATCGCGAAAATAATACTTAAGCCTATAGAAAATTCTAAGAATATTAGAACTATATATATTACTAGTTTATCTACTATCTATATATAGTTGTCACGGTTTCTCAACACATGCATAGCATGTGACATCAAATCTACATTCACTTATTCTAAACACGCACATCGATTGCTAGCGTACGGAGTACGGGTATTTAAAGGGCTGATTTCTCGAGCGAACTCTCTTTCTCTTTCTTTCCTCTTCGTGTTCGTCTTATATAACTAGCCTCTACTATAGTTAGTAAGCCAAATTATTAATACTAAGCCGCGCGCCTATAGATCTTAGTCCGAACCTTAATATTATGAATACTACTTATACTATAGTATCATTATTATACCCTTATTACTATACCTCGCAATTTCTCTCAGTCCTTTAGGTCGACGTCAACGCCTAACGGTACCTCCTAGTCGACTAGTTAAGACTAACTCGAACTAATCCCCGAAGATATAATATTAGCTACCTTAGGAGGCCTAAATAATAACTAAGCCTTAGTTAAAGCTGTTAACGAGAATCTAGATCAACTCCGGAGGATACTAGAAATAGCCTTTAACCGTGACGGCGAAGCTATTCGTAATCTAAAAGCCAAGTACGACCAATTGGAGATTAATGCTACTAAATAATCAGAACGCTAACAGAAGGAATTAGAAGATAGTACCAATAGCTTCCAGGCTTAAATCAAGGATTTAGATAGGTAGCTCGCCCGCTCGTTCAACGTAAGCGCTACCTCAGCCAACCCTAATACTACTAAACGTTCACCGAGGGTCCCAGATCCGTCTATATACTTAGGAGATCGTGCGACCTTAGAGTAATAAGTTATAAAACTTAAGTTCAAACTTAGGGATAATACTAACTAGTACCCTACCGATACCTCCTAGGTAAGGTATACGTACGGATAACTAGAGGGTAAGGCGGTAGACTAAATCTACCCGAGGATAAATAAGGATAGCCCGACCTATATTAGAGATATCGAGTAGCTTATTAGGGCCTTGCGGCTAGCCTTTAAGGATATAGATAAACAGAATACCGCTCAACATTATATTATAAATCTACGTTAAACTAATAAGCTATTTACCGAATACCTCTCGCTATTTACCGCTAAGATCGGTAATACTGGTTTCGATAAGGAAACGTCAAAATTCTACCTATAGAACGATCTTTGCTAGGAGCTCGCTAGCCACCTAGTCAGCGTTAGGGTCTACCAGCTCACTTTTGATTAGTTAGTCGAAGAATACCAATATCGGGATACTAGGGAACGCCAGCTTCGGGAGCGATTTACGAAATCAAGCTCCAAGGCGAATCGCCAGAATACAAATACCACCGCGCCAGTAGTACACGTACACGCCGATAACCAGGCTATTTATATCTCTACTAATAACGGAAATACGGTAATAGACTTATCCAAAATAGGCTCTAAGCCCCGCGGGCCCCTGTCCTCTATAGAAAAATAACGCCGACGAGACAATAACCTCTACCTCTACTACGGTGAACCAGGCCACTATACTGCGGACTACGAGAAGAAACCAGCGAACCGTACTAGCGTTAGAACAGTTACGACTGCGCCCTTAGCGCCAGTGACTACGGGTAAGTCGGGAAAAGTATAGTCCCTACGTACCATTACGTATAGGGACTACCGGTTAGTAAACAACCTCCTTTAAAGTTAAGATCCGGTACCTTAAAAGCCTTAATTCCAGAACCTTGTCTAGATAGTACTCTCGTATTAGTATACGGGGTAAATTCCAATAAAATAGATTATACGGCTGAAACACTATATAATACCGGAGCTTCTTCTAAGAGTTTTATTAATACTACCTATACGCGAAATAAGAATCTACCCTTGACCCCCCTTAACACCCCTAGAGATCTAGACGGATTCGACGGAAAGCCCGCCGCTTCCGGCCCTATTACCTATATAACTCGTTATGGGTTCGTTATACCTAGCCACCCTCCAATCGAGACCACCTTCTATATCACAGACCTCTCGGGCTGGGATATTATTATCGGCCTTCTATAGATGGAGAAGTATAAGGTCAATCTTCGCCTTAGGGCAGACGGGAATACGCTCTCCTTCGGGGGGGTAGCCCCAGAGTCCACTAAAGGTCCTAGCCTCTCGTTTCTACCCAGCAAAGTCCTAGCGCTCGCCCCCTTAGAAATTAGGTCTCTCCCTAGCGCCTCGACCCGCCACCTTAGCGACTAGCGAAGGCAGGCTAGGCTCTATATAAACCCTATCGCGGCCGCCTTACGAGCTACTAAGCTCTCCTAGCTACCCCCGAGTTCCAAACCTAAACCCTTATCAATCTGCCTAATTAGGGCCGCACCCTTCGCGCTTCTAAGTAAGAAGCCGGGGGTCGAGGTCTTTACGGCCACTATGAGGGATATCGAGAAGGCCTTAAGGCCTAAGATCCGTACCGACCCCAGCTCTATACTCCCTAGAGAATACTACGACTTCCTAGACGTCTTTTCCCAGACCGAAGCTGATAAGCTTCCCCCCTACCGCGAAATCGATTACAAAATCGAGCTGGAACCCGGTAAGGTACCCCTATTCGGCCCCCTCTACGGTATATCCGCAGGCGAGTTGGAGGTACTTAAGAAATTCCTAGATAATAACCTCGCGAAAGGTTTTATCCGCCCTAGTAGGTCCTCGGCCGCGTCCCCAGTCCTCTTCGCCCGTAAGCCCGGAGGTAGGCTACGCCTTTACGTAGATTATCGGGCCCTAAATACTATCACGATTAAAAATCGGTACCTAATACCCCTGATTTAAGAAACCTTAGCTAGAATCTACTATACCAAGTATTTCACTAAGCTGGATATTATCGCAGCGTTTAATAAGATTCGAATAGCCCTAGGGGAGGAGTAGAAGACTACCTTCCGGACTCGCTACGGACTCTATAAGTTACTTATTATGAACTTTGGGCTCTATAGGGCCCCGTTAACGTTCTAGAAATATATAAACGACCTCTTATACGAATACCTAAACGACTTCTATACTGCGTACATCGATAATATCTTGATCTACAGTAATTCCAAGACCGAGCATACCCGGCACGTTAAGCTCGTACTCGCTAGGCTCCGCGAAGCGGGCCTCTAAGTTAATATTGATAAGTGCGCCTTTAGCGTTAACGAAGTACGTTACCTAGGGTTAATTATTACGACCTACGGCGTTAGTATAGATCCGGACAAGCTCTCAGCGGTCGCCGAATAGTCTACCCCCACCTGCGTAAAGGATGTGCAAGCCTTTCTAGGCTTCGCGAACTTCTACTAATAATTCATTAGGGGGTTCTCGCTACTTACTAAGCCACTCACAGAGCTTACTAAGAAAGGAGTCCAGTTCCAGTAGACTTCTAGTTATAATAAGGCCTTTAAATCTCTAAAACTCGCCTTTACTACGGCACCTATCCTACTACACTACGACCCGAAGAAGCAAATTATCGTTGAGACGGACGCTTCGGACGAGGTCGTAGTAGGAGTCATATCCTAATACGACCCCCAGGGGGTCCTTAGGCCTATCGCGTACTTCTCTACTAAGATATCCCCTGCGGAGTACAATTATAAGATCTATAATAAGGAACTTCTGGTAATCATTCGGGCCTTCGAGCTCTAGCGCCCCGAGCTCGAGGGTACCTAAGAGCCCGTATCCGTGGTATCTAATCACAAAAATCTGGAGTACTTCATATCGACTAAGCTCCTAAGTCGCCGTCAAGCTCGGTAGTCTAAGTTCCTCTCTAGGTTTAACTTCAAAATCGTCTACCGCCCGGGTACGCTAAACCGGCAGGCGGACGCCCTAACTCGCTAGACTAAGCCCTAAAAGGATCGAAGTCTCTAGTGGTAGACAATTCTTAAGCCCGGAAACCTAGATACCTAAATCCTAGCCCGAAAGAAGGACGTCCCCACTATCCGAGCGGCTCTTCTAGCGCCTATCCAGGGTAGAGGAGCCTCACAGTCTACTACCCCAGCCCCTAAACTAGAGCCAGATAAGCCCCAACCCGACCCGGAAGCCGAACTAGACTTGGAGGACGCTATCTGGTCAGCCTATACGGATAGTGAGCAAGCCCAGACCGTGATTAACGCCCTATAAACGGGCGCCCGGAAGCTGAAAGGCTTCCCCCTATCAGAATACGAACTACGCGATAACAGGGTCTATTTTAGGGATAGACTCTTTATCCCTAATAATAACGAGCTACGCTTACGCCTCGTTAAACTCGCCCATAATACGCCTATAGCAGGCCACCCAGGCCGTACTAAAACCTATGAGATTCTGACCCGCTCTTACTACTGGCTAGGAATCTCTAACTTCGTGAAACAATTCGTCGCTAATTACTATAACTACGCCCGTGCCAAAGTCTCTCATAAGAAGTACTTGGGACTCTTAAGACCTCTACCCGTGCTACGGAGGCGATAGGCCCATATCTTAATAGATTTCATCGTCGGGTTACCTTTAAGTATCGACTACTACGGCCAGGAGTGCGTTAATATCCTTATTATCACGGACCGGTTAACAAAAATGGTAAAGTATATCCCGATAAATAGGATTACGGCCGAGGATACAGCCCGTGCCTTCTATCTCTACGTCTAGAAGGACTACGGGTTACCCTACAACTTTATTACCGACCGGGGTACCCAATTCGAGAGCCATTTCTGGCACGAACTATATACCCGTTACGGGATCAAGACCAGCCTCTCTACCGCCTTCCACCCGGAAACGGATGGGCAAACCGAGGGAGCTAACGCAATACTCGAGCAGTATCTCCGAGTCTTTATGAACTTCCTTCAGGACGATTAGGCTAAATGGCTCCTATCGGCCGAATTTGCCGCCAATAATTACCTATCGGAAGCCACCCAGCTTACCCCTTTCTTCGCAAACTCGGGTCAGTACCCCCGTATAGGCCTCGAACCTAGCTCGCACTAGGAAGACCGGATTATAAACTACTACTAGCTCTAAGATAGACTATACGCTGACGGCTTCGCCGAGCAAATAAACCATATCAACGAAACCCTACGGGCCCAAATGACACTCGCCTAGGCCACCTAAGAGGAATTCGCTAACCGAACCCGGCAACCTGCCCCTAAATACCAGGTGCAAGACTTGGTATGGCTAGACGCCCGG
>BLJB01000191.1:152-27525 GCA_013423325.1 Usnea hakonensis | reverse complement strand
GCCTCGTTGCCGCTGTCAACCATGGATTGGAATGATCGTCCTTCCATCATCTCATCAGATCATATATCAGTAAAAGGCTTTCATATACTCCCTTAAAGGCCTAATAATAGAGGATTACTAGATCTATAAAGATCTATATAGAGTAGATATCTATCTTTATTTTTAATTCTCTAATATTATTACTCTATATACTTTTAAGATATATTTTAAATACTTATTTTAGATTATCTCTAACTATCTTCTTAATATTTTTAATACCCCTTATATATTTATTAGATTATATTAAATAATTATTATATATATTATTACTAGTCGAACTATTATCTAGTATATTATATATACTTAATTTAATATTATTCTTTATATTAAGGTAGCTATTATTAAAAGTATAAAATATTAGAATATTATTTTAATCTTTATCTTTTTTAAATAGAGGCCTTATTTTTATTTTTTATCTATATATAAATTTAAAATTTATATACTACTTTTTAACTCTATAATAGTTATTTCTAGATCTATTATAGCTTTTATATTAAAGTGCTTTAATCGTTTAATAAAATAGATAAATTTATATTTTTTAGAGATAAAGGTTACTTTATATATTTTTATTTAATTTAAATATATCTTATAAATTATTTTTAATATTTTATAATTAATCTTAGTACTCGTTCTATATATTAATAAATATATATTATTAATAAAGCTATCTATTTAGAGTTTTAATTTTAGTTTCGAGTAATTTTTAATAAGCGATATATTAGAAAATAGAAATAATATAGAGGATATTAAAGATCTTTATAAAATTTCTATCTCTATTAACTTTATCTCGCTTATCTTTTATTTTAATATTATTAATATTACCCTTTCTATAAAGAAGTTTAATATCTAATTTATTATTTAGAGAGAAATCCTTTTAGATTTAAAATTATAAAGTAGCCGCTTATAGAATATATTATTAAATACTTCTACTATATTTAGAGAGAGTAGATTAGCTATATATTATTTACTACTACTCTATATAATATATATTATATTTACTATTATTTTTAGAGTAGTTTTAGTAGATTATTCTCTTTATATATCTATCTATTTTAGAGAGAGAAGATTATATTCTTTTATATAATTATTAAGCCTTTTAACTATAATTATTTCTAGAGCCTTTTCTAAAATACTTAATAAAGTAATTAGTCAATATAATTTTAATTCGAAATAATTATCTTTATCTAATTTATAAAGAACTATTATATTAGCGACTTTAAATTTTTTTAGATAATAATCTAGATTTATATATATTTAGAAGAGTTTAATAAACTATAAAAGAGCCTTTTTAATAACTAGTCTTAAAAATCTATTTAATATTCTATCTATTTCTAGGGCTTTATTTTATTTAGAGTAAAAGATAGCTATTTTAACTTTTTTCTCTATTAGCTCTATAATTATTTCGACTAAGCCTAAATAGATAGAATCTTTAATATTAGTAAAATCTACTTATAAGGGGAAAAAAAAGAATATTTTTTAAAATATTTTAACTTTATTTTTAAATAATCTTTTTAGACTAATTTCTTTATCTTTAAATACTAGAAATTTAAATAATAGCTTTAAATTTATATTATTCTATTTAATTTATTTAGCTAGTTTCTAGATTCTCTTTTATAACTCTTCTATTTTATAAATTTTCTATCTAAAGTTAAATATTTTAACTCTATTAATTATTTTATTTTAATATTTTATAACTATATATTATTATTTTTTTCTTTAATCTTTATAATTATTTTAATATTTAATTATAAGGTATTTCGCCTCTTATATAGTCTTACTATTCGAAGCCCACGTACAGAAAGAAGTATATAGGCCCTAGAGCCTAATAGATAGCGGGTCGAGTACCCCGACCTTCTAAGGCTCCCCTAGGGGATACTGGAGTAAAGGAAACCCCTTTACGGGGCTATTAATATAGGATACGAGGATAGGGCTAGTAATATAAATCTAAAAAAAGATTACGGAAAAATCTAAGAGGATAAGATAACTTCTAGTTAGAATAAAAAAGAAAGAGAAGAGGATATCTATAATAAAAGTTACTAGTAAGAACCTTATCGTATCCTTTAAAATAGTAGAATACGCGTTAAAAGATATTATAATAGTATAGAGATTAAAGAGTAGAAATAATAAACTCTAAATAACTAGTATAAAGATAAAAAAACTTCTAAAGAAAGATCTAATCTAGACTATTAAAAAGTTTAAAATTATAAAGATAATAAAGAGGATCTATACTATAATAATATATAGAATAAAAATTAAGGCGTTAAATATAAAAAATAAAAAAGTTATAAAAAAGAAAATATAAAAAAATAATAAAAAATTATATTTAGATCTAAATATAATAAAGATAAAGTAGATAGTAAGTATAAAAAGACTAATATTAAAAGGGAATAAAAAAAAGTACTTATTATTAATTATTAATATTATTATAAAAGAAATAGTTTTTAGATTAATATTAAAAAGCCTAATTAAGATAGAAAAGATAAAAAAAATATTATATTATATATATAAAATAGTATAATACTTTAATTACTAGAAATAGAACTATATAGTTATCTATTATAAAAATAAAACTAGATATATTAAGTATAACTAAAAGTATAATATTAGAAAATATAATAAGATAGCTTTAATTGATTAATTATATTATACGCCTATACTAGCTACTTGATATAAGCTAATAAGGGTACTATTATTATTAAGCTAGTAGAGCTAGACGTCGAAAAAACCTAAGAGCGAACCCTTAAATAAAAATTCTAACTAAATAATATATTTTCTCTCTATTATATTCTTAAGGAGTTCTAATATATTATCGCGTATCTTTTTTTTTCTATATCTCGACTTTTTTAATCTCTATATTTATTTCCCTTAACCGCCTCGGCCTCTAAGGGCTAGTATAGTCTTTTTTTTATACGCCCTTTTTAGACTTAGTAATCTCCTCTACTCTAAGGGGTAATTTTAATTATTAAAGTTATTTACTAGCTAGCTCGAAGCTATTTAATTAATTTAAATTAACTATCTATTTTACTACTATCTAAATCTCTTTAATTATAGTTAATATTATCTAGAAATCTTTAGTACTTATCTCTATAAGTAACTATAATCTATTTCTATATAATTTTAAATAGAAGAGAAGAATATATTTAATATTCTATTTTCTCTATCTATATATATAATTAGAGTTAATCCCTAGTACCCTTATTTTATTAAGGAATATATTAAATCTAATTTTACTACTTTTTATTTAGATAGTAATTAAGTTTTTAGCTTTCTTTAATATTCTATAATAATCGAACCTTTTATTATATAAGTCTTTTATTTAAATAGAGGTTCTTATTATATTTAAAATCTCTTATTAATATTTTTCTTATTTTTTTAATCTTCGATTATAGAATTAATCTTATATTTTCTATCTTATAATATTAATACTCTAATATTTCTTAATATCTTTAAGTAGATTAATCTATCCCTTCTTTCTTTTTATATTAGTAACTACTTAGTTCTAACTCTTTTTTTCTAGAGTCTTAAGAGCCTAGGCTTCTTTTTTTATTATAGATATAGGCTTTAGCTTCTTTCTTCTACCTCTATTAATCTAAAAGTATTAAATAATTTATTTATTACCCTCTCTTATAGTAGCGTAAATATCTTATAAAGCTTAATATTATAGTATTAATTTATCTAGCTAATATTTTAATAGGGGTATTAATATTTCCGCCTTTAGAATTAGAATAGGTATAGCTTTATATACTCTAGTTACTTTATAAAGATACTCGTTTTATATTTTAGCTAGCTTCTTAGAGGATTTCTAGAAGAATCCCTTAGTCCCGTAAAGATAGTACTAGATTAGTACTATAAATATTAATATTAAATATATAATTATATTATATACTATATAATATCTAGCGAATATTACTCTCTATATTAAGTCGATAAGATATTCTAGAGCTCGTTTCTATCCTATAGTATAGGCTATTAGCTAAATAATATATAGTCTCTATTAGAATTTAGTATTTATATATAAATCTAATATTTTAATATTTAGATTAGAGTCTATTTTTATTTTTTTAAAGTCTAAAAATATCTTTATATTAAATTTCTTTAGACTTTTTATAAAATATACTAGCTTATATTTTTTAAAAGCGAATATTACCCTATATATTTTAGTCTATCTAAAATAGATATTATAGGCCTTATATAATATTTTATAATTATCTTTTATACTTTCGCTATATACTAGTAGATAAATATTATTAATAAAACCTTCTATCTAGATAGAGAGAGCGGCCCTTATATATTATTTAATTAGAGGGGTATTAAAAAAGAGAAATAGTATAGAGAAGATTAATAATTTTTAAAAAATATCTATCTTTATTATCTCTATTATATTTATCTAGCTCTCTAATATTATAAATATTACTCTATCTATAAGAAAGCTAGATATCTATTTTATTATCTTTTCTAGGACTCTCTTTTCTTTTAGATTATAAAGGAGCCTTTTATATAAAATATTATTAAAAGTATCTATAATATCTAATAGAAGTAGGCTAGTAATTTTCCTATTATTAATAATATTATAATTCTATATAATATAAACTACTTTTATTAGTAATTCTAATATTATTTCTATTAATCTATCTTTTTTTACTTCTATTTACTATTAAAAGAGAAGATTATATCTTTCTATTAATTCTATTAACCGCTTTAAGATTACTATTTCTAGTACTTTATTTAGAATATTAAGTAAGATTATTAATTAATATATTTTAGATTCTAAATAGTCGGGCTTATTCGGCTTTTTTAATATTACCGTATTAGCCTCTTTAAAGATTTTCGGATAGTATCCTAAATTAAAGTAGACTTAGAAGAGTCTAGTAAGAGAGTCTATAATATATAAAGCTATACTCTTTAAAAATTAATTAGGGATTTCTAAGACGCCTAAAACTTTATTTACTATTAGATATATAATTACTTTTAGTACCTCGTCTCTATTAATCCTATCCCCTATAGGTATTAGAGTTAGATATTAGATATCTAGAATATCTTTAGATTAATTATTAGGATAGATAGAAATAGTACTCTTTTTAGAATATTAATTTTATTTTTAAATCTAGACTATTTTATCTCTCTTTAATCTAGAATAGCTAAAAATTATAGTAAGGGTTTTAGAGCTATACTCTACTCTCTTTTCTATTAAATAAGTTTCTAGATTCTATCTTTTTTTAAAAATATTTTATATACTCCCTCGTATTAATAAAGTATATAAATTTTATATATAATTTTTACCTTCTCTCTTTTAGCTTCCTAAAGTTTCTTAATTAATTATTTATCTTAAAGTCGATAGTACTCTTTTAGCCTAAATTTAACTATCTTAATAACTCTTATATAATCTATATTCTAATATAATTTCGAGTTAGTCGTAGGCTCTATCTATAGTATATAGTTCTCTATTATTTTCTAGAAACCTTAGTTTATAGTCTCTACGAAGGCGTCTATCTCCTCCTTCGTTCTTATAAGCCTCCTAGAGAAAGTACTTTATAGGGTACTATTACCTCTAGCTACCTTAGAGGTAGTATCTTTTTTAACTAATTTCTTCTATAGTTATTATTTTCTTATTAGTATCCTTTTCTATTATTATTCTAGTTCTATTACTACTAGTATATAGTTAGACGCGTATCCTAGGTCTTCTTTTAGGGTATAATAGACTATAGTCTAATAGATAGTCGATATTAGGAAGACTAGATCAATAGCTAACTCCTAGCCCTGGGATTTCTATATAGCTAAGTCGCTTAGTAGCCCTAAAGTTATTTCCTTAGCTTGGGTAACTTCGATAAGTCTATCAGCCATTTTGTAGTACGTATATCGCCCTTTATTGTTCTATCTAGGGTGGTGGAATAAGATAGCTTTAAGAGCTTATAAAATATATATAATATATAATAGTAAAGGTTATATAATATATTAAAAAGTATATTTAAAAAAGAGGTAAAAGATCGAGAAGATTATAAAAAAATTAATATTAAAACTAATAATAGCTTTTAATCTAGAAGAGATAAAGGCCCTAAAGATATTAATAACTATTAATAGATTTATAATAGTTTTATCTAAAAAGAAGAGAATATAAGATATAATTAATATAGAAAATAGTCGTAAAGAGAAAGATTTAAAAATATTTAAAAAAACTCCTAAAATAAAAAGATTAAAAAGATTTATAATAAAAGAGGTTAATTAAATATTACTAAAAATCCTATTTAAAATAGAAATTTATAGATTAATAGAGGTAGCCTAATTATTTAAAATCTAAAAGATCTAGATATAAGATATCTAAAAATAGAACCTCTAGATACTAGCTTCTCTATAATAAAAAGCTAGATCCTAATAATACTATAATATAATATAAAAGGTAAACTAAAAATAATAATAATATTATTTAATAATTTAGAAATAAAGTAGATTAATATCTTAGTAATCTAGAAATCTTAATAGAATATATATATAAAGTTATTATATAATTTAGGAACTAGTAAATTCTTTCTATTATATAAAAATAAAATAGATATAAAAATATACTTCTATATTAATAAAAAAATTAATATTAATATATAGAAAAAAATATTTCTATTTAAGAATATTTATACTATTATTATAAAGTTTAAAAAAAAAGATAGAGCTATAAAAAAAAAAGTAATTTAAATTTTTAATATATATAATTCTAGTCTATCTCTAATTATTATTAATAATCTATTAAGCCTTCTAATATTAAAAAAGGAGGTCTAGAGATAGAGAGAATAGATAGTAATAAAAAACTTTAATCTCTACTATCTAAACTAAAATAATCGCGAGAGGTTTAGCTACTATAAAAAAATAAATAAGCTATTAGAGATAATTATAAAAATAAATATAAAATTTATACTTTTTAAGGACTTTATAATCTAGAAAATAAAGAGTAATAAAAGCGTTATAAATCTAATCTTTATAATATCGAGACTAATTAAAATAATAAAATTATATAGAGTATATTTAGATCTATAGATAGGCTCCGACTACTTTTTAATATATATAGAGTTTAATTTATTAATAAAAAAAATTTCTACTATTAGAAAAAAAATATAGAAAATAGTAAAATTAAAAATTATAAAAATTATAATTTAAGAGTTAATCTATTCTTTATTTTTTAGCTAGCTAAAGATAAAAGGAAAAATAAATATATATTTAAAAAATATTATAATAGATTTAAAAAAGATAGTAAAAGAGATTATTCTATAAATTAAATTATTAGATAAGATTTAATTATTCTAGAATTATAATTATAGTAAGACTATATAGAAGGTAAAATATTTTATAATTAAATATTAAAATAGCTATAGAAATTAAGAAAAAAAGAAATAGTATATAATTATAAAATATTAGAATAAAATAATTAATAAAGCTAAAATACTTAATTTTAAATAAAAAGTTTATAAAGTAAAAAAGTTTTAAAAGGAAATCTAAAAGCTAATTAAATAAATTAGATAAAATAATATAAATTTAAAATTATTATTTAAATTTCTAGTATTTAAAGATAGAGAAACTAATCTAATAAAATTATTTAAAAATAAAATTATAATACTTTAAAAAACCTTTTTTCTACTACCTCTATAAATAGATCTTATTAATATTAAGAATATAATCTATTTAAATCTAATAAAGATAATTATAAAGTTAATAAAAAAGGAGATTAGAATAATAATCTTCTATCTAAAATAGAATAAGGCCCTAGAGATAGATAGAATATTAAATAAATTTTTAAAATTAGTTATTAATAAGGCTCTTTTATAGCTTACTAGACTTTTTTAAATATATATAAATTTAGATTATTATTTAAAAGAGTTTAAAATTACTAATATAATAATTCTCTATAAACCGAGTAAAGATAACTATTTAGAATTAAAATTATATCGACTAATAATTTTATTAAATATATTAGGGAAAGCTCTAGAGATAATTATAATTAAAAGATTTAATAATTATATAAAGAAATATAATCTTTTCTTTTTAAAGTAGATAAATATATAAAGAAATAGATATATTAAGATAATTCTAGAAATAATAATTAATATAGTATATATAATATAAAAAAGTAGTAAATAATATATAATTAATCTACTCTCTTTAGATATAATAAAGATATTTAATAATATATTTTATAAGCGGCTTTTCTATAATTTTAAATTTAAAGGGATCTCTTTTTAAATAATAAACTAGATATTAAGCTTTTTTATAAAAAGAGTAATATTAATAATACTAAAATAAAAAATAAATAAGATAGAACTAATAAAAATAAAAATTCTATAAAGATTTTTAATATCCTTTATATTATTTTTATTTTTTAATATACTATTTATTAAGAAGTATTTAAAGCTAAAGCTAAACCTCTAAATTAACGGCTTTATTAATAATATCTATTTACTAGTATATAAAAAGAATATAAAAATTAATTATATAATATTTAAAATAATTTATAAGATATATTTAAAGTAAATAAAAATATATAGAGTAACTTTTATCTCTAAAAAATATAAGCTAGTCTATTTTATTAGAAAGTTAAAATACTTTAATATAAAAATTATAATAGATTTAGAAATAACTATTATAGAGCTAAAAAGTAGTATATAGATATTAGACTTATATATAGATAAAAAATTAAGATAGGGCCCTTATTTTAAAAAAATAAAAATTAAGATAATATTCTAATATTTTATACTATTAATAATAGTAGTCTTAATATAAAAAATAACTCTAAATTAAGTATATATAATATATTAGACTATTATTCGACTAGCGATAATATACGCGATAGTTATCTAATATAATTTAATAAATATATGAAGAGTAATAAAAATATTACGGAAATAACTAAAAATAATTTAGAATAAGTATTTAAAATATATTTTAAAAATATATAAAATAATAAATATTAGAGAATTAGAAATAGAGATAAATATTCCCTTTATATAGATCTTTTTAGATCTAGTAATCCTCTATTACTAAGTCCTTAAAGGTATATATAAGGTTATAAAAATTAAAAATATATATATTTATAGAGTACTTTAAGAGAAGTAAAATTATAGAGTAAAAATATTATTAATATCTATAATAAAGAAGTATTTATAGGCCGAGGGTACCCTTTTTAAAAGAGAGTAGAAATAATATAATATAAAAAAAAGAGAAAGAAAAGAGATAAAGATAATAAAAAGAAAAATATAAAACTAGAATAATATAATCTAATATACTTTATAGAAAGGCTATTATATAGATATATTTAAAAATAAGAGAATACTAGCTTAAAGTTCTAAAAATTAGAAAATAAAAAAAATACTTTACTATAACTTTATAAAAGCTAAAAGCTCCGCCTTAATCTAAATATAAATAGAGAAGATTAGACTAATATAGTTCCTCTTTTATTATAAGATTCTAAATATCTATATAACTAACTATAAATATAACTAGCTAAAATAAGATATTGAATATATCTTTATCTTCTATTTAAGGCTAGAATAATTTAGACTAGTATTTTTAAAATTCGTAAAAACTAGTAATCTATAAAAAATACTAACTACTCTAAAAGGGGCGAAGATATTAATTAGATAATTAATTTAATTTAGCCTTTTAGATTAGTATTCTCTAATAAAAGACTAATTATATAAGAGCGAAATAATCTAAGGGGTACTAATATTAATATAAAAAGAATAAAAAAATACGAGTATAGAAGATATCGAGTAATAGTAATTAAAAGTAGTATATAAATTTAAAATAGTAGAAATAAATAGAAGTATAATAAGATTTTTTATTCTAATAATAGTAATATTATAAAGGTTTCCCTTATATTATTACTATAGAGCTTCCCATAATTATCTTTTATATAGTTAGATAGCTACGAGTATAAGTTTTAATCTAATCTAATAGTCTTACTATAATTATAATTTTAGAATAATTAGACTTTATTTAATAATTTAGTTTATAGAATAATTTCTTCTACTACTTTTTTTAGACTTATTATAATATTCTTTAGATATTTATCTATCTCTTTTCTAGTTTTTAATTAGTTAAAAAGTAATAAATAGATTAATTTTTAAATTATAATTTTTATAGTTTCTAGTTTTATTATTTTCTATATTTTTTTTTTAATAATAAAAGTCTTTTCTATTAATAGATCTAGCTCTATATATATAAAGAAATAGTTAGAGCCTATTTATAGATTAGAATATACTCTATATAATTTTACTATTTTAGTAAATTTTAATATTATAAAGATAAGATCTATAACGCTTTTACTACCCCTTACTCTCTAGATTATAGAATCTTTAGAAAGTATAAGATTTATATTAATTTCTATAATTATTTTTAGTAAATTATTTATCTCTTTATAGTAGCTAAACTTTCTATAATTATTTTAATTTAAATAATAGAGGTTAAAGTTCTCTACTACTATTTATTCCTTCTAGTTCTAGATCTTCTTTTTTAATATTAGAAGGCTTAATAGATTATTATTAATAATTAGAAATAGATTAAGGTTATATATATTAAAAATCTAAATTTTTTTTTTTTTTATAATTCTATCTTTTTTTTTAAGCTTTATAGTAATAATATAAATATTTTTTAATAGAGATATTTCTTTCTATATATTAATATTAATTCTCTTATTAATATAGAGGTATACTTTTATATCTACTTTATTTCTATATAATAGATAGAATTTACTAGTTCTAAAATTATATAATAACTTTATATATATATTTTATTAAGATTTTTAGATTACTAAAATATTAATTTACTTTATTTTTAGATTATTAAATAATATTATTATTATCTCTAGTTTACCTCTTATATTATATTATAGAATTATTAAAGTCTAGCTTTTTATTATAGAGAAGCTAATATTTAGAAGTTCTACTTTTAAATATCTTATATTTAGATTTTCTAGATTTTAGATAATAAAGTTACTCTTATTAATCTTTAAATCTTTATTATAGATAGAATCTTTAGTAATATTTAATTAATTTCTTTTATTTAAAATCTTTTTAATCTTTCTACTTTTAGGGCCTTTTTAAATACTCTAGAGTCTTTTTTTTTATAACTACTCTCTATATTAATTATATCTTATACTCTCTTTTTTCTAGATATAATTATTATAAATTTATTAATAATTTTTAGTATTTTAATAAACTTTATCTCTCTAATATTAAAAGCTATTATTAGTTTTAATATTAATTTTTTTATAATTTTTTTAATCTCTTATCTCTTCTTTAAATATATTTTCTAGTATACTATATAACTCTTACTATTATATATTATATATATTTTATAGGCTTTTAGAGCTATTTTATTATATTTTCTAATATTATATTTTTAATTATACTTTATATATCTAGTCTTATTTTTATAATAGATAGCTATATAGTTTTATTTTTAATAATTAAAATACTATATTATTTTATATATATAATATAATATCTCCTTCGCCTCTTTAGCCTTAACTAAACCTTTTAATATAAGTTTAGAGGCTATCTCTTTAATAGTAATATTAATAATTAATAATAAGTATCTTTTTTTATCTCCTTTTAATATTAATCTTTTTATATTTACTATTTATTTTATCTTTATTATATTTAGATCTAAATATAGTTTCTTATTATTCTCTTATATCTTCTTTTTTACGACTTTTTTATTTATAGTATCTATTATTTTAATTCTTATTTTATATACTATTATAATATAAGTCTTTTTTAAGACTCTCGTAATCTTAAATTTTTTAATAATCTAGATTAGATCTCCCTCTAGAAGTTTTTTCGCCTTTATACTAGCTATTTAAAGTTTAATATTTTTACTCTTTAATTACCGCGCCGCTATAATATCTTTTAACGCGTATTCTATTATTTTAAAGGACGTAATAAGATTCTTATTAATAATTTTTATAATAGATATCTTTTTTTTCTTCTTTTTTATTTTAATTAGAAATTATTTTATCTTTTTAGACTTTTCTATAATCTTTTTTTAGATCTGTTACGAGTGTGACTACTTGTAAGGCTGAAGGAGACACGTGACCTTCTTCCTATTCGGGTTTAGCGCCTTAGTACCTCTTTATCTATATATCTTTTTTATATCTATATATAGATTTTATCTCTTTATTAATTAAATCTTTATTATATACTATTATTAATGGTGGGGCCCCCACCTCAAGAAGGTAAAGGCCAAGATGGCGTCCTAATACCTCACGCTATCGATAACGGCGGCCTCGATATAGGGAATAACTCTAAACCGAGTATATATAGTATACTAGACTATAATCTAATTGATAATAATATACGCGGTAACTATCTAGTATAATCTAGCGAGTATAGCTAAAGATAATCTAGAATAAGTATTTAAGATATATCTTAAAAGTATATAAAATAATAAATATTAAGGAATTAGAGATAAAGATAGATATTCCCTTTATATAAATTTTTTTAAATCTAATAATCCTCTATTACTAAGCTTTTAGGGGTATATATAAGATTATAAAAATTAGAAATATATATATTTATAGAGTATTCCGGGGGAAGCGAAATTATAAGGTAAAGGTACTATTAATATTTATAATAAAGAAGTACTTATAGGCCGAAAGTACCCTCTCTAGAGAAGGATAAAAATAATATAATATAAGAAAGAGAGAAAGAAAGGAGATAGAGATAATAAAAGAAAAAGTATAGGACTAGAATAATATAATTTAATATACCCTATAGAAAGGCTATTATATAGATATATCTAAAAATAAGAGAATATTAATTTAAGGTCTTAAAGATTAGAAAATAAAGAGAATATTTTACTATAATCTTATAAAAGTCAAAAACTCTACTCTAATCTAAATATAAATAGAGAAGATCGGGCTAATATAGTTTCTCTTTTATTATAAGGTTCTAAATATCTATATAGCTAGCTATAAATATAACTAGTTAAAATAGAATATTAAATATATTCTTATTTTCTATTCGAGACTAGAATAATTTAAACTAGTATTTCTAGAATCTATAGAAACTAGTAATCTATAGAAAATATTAACTACCCTAAAAGGGGCGAGGGCGTTAACTAGATAATTAATTTAATTCGATCTTCTAGACTAATATTCTCTAATAAAAGATTAGTTATATAAGGGTAGAGTAGTCTAAGGGATATTAGTATTAATATAAAGGGGGTAAAGAAATATAAACGTAAAAGATACTAAATAATAATAGTTAAAAGTAGTATATAGACTTAAAATAGTAGAGATAAATAGAAATATAGTAAGATTTTTTACTCTAATAGTAATAATACTATAAAGGTTTCCCTTATATTATTACTATAGAGCTTCCCGTAATTATCTTTTATATAGTTAGATAGACACGAGTATGAATTCTAATCTAATCCAATCCAATACTATTATTAATATATATCTAGTTATAGTTCTAATATTATTTAATTAATCTATTAATTATATAATATTAATAATTTTATTATTATTTCGCTTAAGGCTTTAGACGAGCTAAAAGAACCTAAGAGAGGATATTTATAAATTAATAGCCTAATAACGATATACTAGATATATTTTAAATAATAAAAAGTATTACTAGTACGCCTAAATAATACGATATTATTAAATAGAAGAGTAATTAATAAAGAATTTATATTATTAATAATAAAGAAGAAATTATCTCGAATAGATATAGCTATAACTAACTAAATTATTTAATAATAATATAATAACTTTATAGGCGGAGTAACGTCTTTCTTAATATACCTTTTTAAAATATTTAAATATATTAAACTAGCTAAATTAGTTAATAAATAATTATATAAAAACCTTATATTTAATATATTAAAAGGAGAAAATTTTATTTTCTTAATATTTAATTTAGAAAAGAGTTAACTATTTTTTAATAATTAATTATATTTTTTATTATAATTTTAAAAAAGTAAAATTATTTTTTTATTATCTTTTTTTTCTTTTTTTTAGAATCTTTTTAATATCTATTAAATTACTAAATAGTCCTATTAATTACTTAGTTAGATAAATATAAAGAATTATAAAATATACCTCTTTTTAATAATAAAGATAAACGCCTTAATAATATTCTAAGAAATAAACTCGTATTAGAAGATAAAGATAGAATATATTATAATATATTTTAAAAGATCTTTAAAATACCTTTAAATAAATTTAATATTTTAAGGCTTTTAAAAAATACTCTTTATTATTCTAATCTAATTAATTATTTATAATAACTAAAAGGGGTATCTAAAAAAGTATTAATACCCCTAATTAAAAATAATAATATAGTTACTCTTTAGAATATCTCCTTTATAAATAAATTTATATAGTAAATTAGAGAGAATTTTAAAAAAAATTTAAATATATTAAATTAGATCTATTAAGAGAGAAATATAAGTATTTAGACTTTTTAATTATTAGAAAAGAAAATTATAAAGCGATAATTTACTATATAATAATTAATAGATATATAAGAGGATCTTATATCTATAAATTTTAAATTAAAATAATTTTAAAATATTTAAAATAATATAGAGTCGTTTTTTATAATCGCTATTAAGTACTTTTAAAAGTATCTAGATCCTCCTCTTTTTATTAATAGTATAGATCCTATCTAGAAGAATTAGAAAAGCAAAATAATAATTAAACTAAAAATAAATAAGAACTATTAGAATAATAATAAAAATTATATTAAATACGTACTTTTATATTTTAGAGAAAAGGCTATAAAGTAGATCTACTCTAAATAAGAGATTAATATTAATAACTATTTTTTTATTATTTAGAATATTATAGATAAACTCGCTATTATATTTAAAGATTTAGATTATAAATAGAATTATTAAAAATAATTTATAATATTATAAATAAAAGCTATATAATTTATTAATTTTTATTTAAACTTTAGAAGACTCTTTTTTTATCTAAAATATAATAAAGACCTTTTTATTAAAAAGTTATATAATAAGATAATAATCTAGCTTTAGATCCTTTAGAATAATTAATAATTTAAATTTACTACTCTCGAAAAAGCTAAAAAGTATATAATAAAGCTAAATAATTTATAAAGAATTATATAAGAAAATTAAAATAAGGTCTTATTATAAAAAGATTAATCTAAAAATATAAAAAGAGTAATATTTATTTCTATTTTATTAAAAATAACTTTTAAATCTATATATAATCTAATAAAATAAACTTTATTAAATAATACTATTTAAGTAAAAGATATAATCGAAAATAATTACTTTAAATATTATAAATTTAGATATTATATAAATAATTATCTAGATAATTAGGTTTATTTTTATAATTTAAACTTATATAAATAAGACCCTTAGATTTATAAAATCTTAATAGACGGATCTTTTAATTTAGATTATTATAAGAATTTAAAAAAATTAAAAAAAGACTATTCTCTACTAAAGACTTAATAAAAAATATTATTAAAGTAGAATATTATTTTAAAAATAATAAAAATAGTCTTATACTCTTATTTTAAATTATATCTAAATTCTCTCTATTTTCCGAAAAGCCCTTTATAGTATTAAATATATTATATAATTAAGAAAAAAGGTACTAGATATCTTTTTTAATTAATACTAGTATTATAAAATATTACTTTATTAATAAAAGAATAATTTTAGCTATATATATTATATTTAAAATCTTATTTATACCTCTTTTTAAGCCTCGATATATATATAAATATAATAGTAATATATTAAAGATTTTTATTATTTATCTATTTTTATTTAATTTCGAATTTAATAATTATAAGGAACTAATTATCTCTATATTTATTATTAATTTAGAATAATATATATTTATTTTTAGTAAGTTTTAAATAAATTAATATAAAGTCTTATTTAATATATAATCTAATTTAGTAGTCTTTTTTACTAATAATAAAGCTAGTTTAAAAGTATAAATTATTAAAATCTTATCTATTCTATTTATCTTTAAGGTCCTCTAGAGGGAATAACCCTTAATAGAAAAAAAGTCCTTTATTATATATAATATAAATATAGGTACCTTTAGTCTTTTTATTTATTAAATAAAAGTTAAAGAGATATAGCTATTTACTATATTTATAGAAAATATTAATATCTTTATTCTAATTAATTAAAAAGATTATTTAGATACTCTAAAAATAAATACTATAAAAGCGCCTAAAATAGATTTTAAAATAATTTAGAAAAAGTTTCCTCCTAAATATTAAGATTTTTAAAATATTTTTAATTATATTTAAATTAATAAGCTTTCTTTTTACTAATTCTATAATTATAAAATTAAATTTATTTCTAATATAAAGCTCTTATAAAGTAGAATATATTATATATCTTTATATAAGATATAGCGAGTTAAGAAGTACCTTACTAAAAATCTTTTTAAAGGATTTATTATATCTAGTAAAGCTTTTTATATATTATTAATCCTCTTTATATTAAAATCTAATAGTAATTTATAATTTTATATAGATTATTAAAAGTTAAATATTTTTATTAAATATAATTAATATCCTCTCTCTCTTATAGAGGAGATTATTAGAAATATTATAGACTATAAATACTTTACTCGCTTAAATATTATTATAATATTTAATAAATTTAGAATAAATTCTAAAAGTAAGAATTTAACTATTTTTATAATAGTTTTAAAATTATATAAATATAAAGTTCTTCTGGACCTTCTTCCCACCACCCCCACAGGCAGACCTCACCGATATCGAGGATACAGTCTACCTAAACCCGGCGGAGACAACCGTGGAGTTAATAGAAAAGGAGGTTAGGATAGCGATCTTCCGCCTAAAATAGAATAAGGCCCTAGGGATAGATAGGATATCGAATAGATTTCTAAGATTAATTACTAGTAAGGCCCTCCTATAGCTTACTAGGCTCTTTTAGATATATATAGATCTAAGCTATTACCCGAAAGAGTTTAAAATTATTAATATAATAATCCTCTATAAACTAGATAAAGATAACTATTTAGAATTAAAGTTATATTAGTTAATCGCCTTACTAAGTATATTAGAGAAGGCTCTAGAGATAATTATAACTAAAAGACTTAATAATTATATAGAGAAATATAACCTTCTTCTTTTAGAGTAGATAGGCGTATAGAAAGGCTAATCTACTAAGATAGCTCTAGAAATAATAATTAATATAATATATATAGTATAGAGTAGTAGTAAGTAGTATATAGCTAATCTACTTTCTCTAAATATAATAGGGGTATTTAATAATATATTTTATAAATAGCTTCTTTATAATTTTAAATCTAAGGGGATTCCTTTTTAGATAGTAAACTAGATATCGAGCTTCCTTATAGAAAGAGTAATATTAATAATATTAGAGTAAAAAATAAATAAAATAAAATTAATAGAGATAAAGATTTTATAAAGATCTCTAATATCCCCTATACTATTTTTATTCTTTAATATACTACTTATTAAAAAGTACTCGAAGCTAAAACTAAACCTCTAAATTAGTAGCTTTATTAATAATATCTATTTACTAATATATAGAAAAAGTATAAAAACTAATTATATAATATTTAAGATAATTTATAAAGTATATCTAAAATAGATAAAAATATATAGAGTAACTTTTACTTTTAAAAAGTATAAGCTAATCTACTTTATTAAAAGATTAAAATACTTTAATATAAAAGTTATAATAGATTTAGAAATAATTATTATAGAGCTAAAGAGTAATATATAGATACTAGATCTATATATAGATAGAAAATTAAGGTAGGGCCTCTATCTTAAGAAAATAAAGACTAAGATAACGTTCTAATACCTTATACTATTAATAATAACGATCTCGATATAGGGAATAACTTTAAATTAAGTATATATAATATATTAGGCTATAATCTAACTAGTAATAATATATATAGTAGCTATCTAATATAATCTAGTAAATATATAAAGAGCGATAAAGATATTAGGAAGATAACTAGAGATAATCTAGAATAAGTATCTAAAATACGTCTTAGAAATATATAAGATAATAAATATTAGGGAATTAGAAGTAGAGATAGATATTCCCTTTATATAAATCTTTTTAGATCTAATAATCCTCTATTATTAAGTTTTTAAAGGTATATATAAGATTATAAAAATTAGAAATATATATATTTATAGAGTACTCTAAGGGAAGCGAAATTATAAGATAAAGGTACTATTAGTATCTATAATAAAAAAATATTTATAGGCTAAGAGTACCCTCTTTAGAGGAAGATAAAAATAATATAATATAAAAAAAAAAGAAAGAAAAGAGATAGAGATAATAAAAGAAAAAGTATAAGGCTAGAGTAATATAGCTTAATATACCCTATAAAAAGATTATTATATAGATATATTTAAAAATAAGAAAATATTAGTTTAAAGTTCTAAAGATTAAAAAATAAGGAGAATACTTTATTATAACCTTATAAAAGTTAAAAGCTCTACCCTAATCTAGATATAAATAGAGAAGATTAGGCTAGTATAGTTCCTCTTCTATTATAAGATTCTAAATATTTATATAGCTAGCTATAAATATAACTAATTAAAATAGAATATTAAATATATTTTTATCTTCTATTTAAGGTTAGAATAATTTAGACTAGTACTTCTAGAATCTATAAAAACTAGTAATCTATAGAGAATATTAACTACCCTAAAAGAGGCGAGGGCGTTAATTAGATAATTAATTTAATCTAGTCTTTTAGACTAGTATTTTTTAGTAAAAGACTAGTTATATAAAGGTAGAGTAGCTTAAGGGATACTAGTATTAATATAAAAGGGGTAAAGAAATATAAGTATAAAAGATATTAAATAATAATAGTTAAAAGTAGTATATAGACTTAAAATAATAGAGATAAATAGAAGTATAGTAAGATTTTTTACCCTAATAATAGTAATACTATAAAGGTTTCCCTTATATTATTACTATAGAGCTTCCCGTAATTATCTTTTATATAGTTAGATAGACACGAGTATGAATTCCAATCTAATAAAGTTCTTCTATTTAGATTAATTAATAGACTAAACTCTTTTTAGTAATATATTAATAAGATATTATAGAAATTTCTAGATAATTTTTATTAAATATATCTTAATAATATCTTTATCTATGATAAATTAAAAAAGGAGTATTAAGATTATATTTAAAAAATACTCTTTCGCCTCTAGAATATAAGTTTATAAATAAATATTAAAAAGTACGAATTTAATATAGAAGAAATAATCTTTCTAAATATTATTATATTAAGTAAAGGGCTCTAAATAAATTCTAAAAAAATAGAAACTATTATTAAATAGCCTCCTTCTATAAATCTAAAAGAGGTATAAAAATTTATTAAATTTATTAATTTCTATAAATATTTTATTTATAAGTTTTTAAAGCTAATAAAGCTTTTAATATAACTTATTAGAAAAGATACTCTATTTATATAGAATAAGATCTATTTAGAAGCCTTTAAAAATCTTAAAAAATAAGTTATTAATACTTTAATATTAAAGTACTTTAATTTAAAAAGATAGATTATACTCGAGATTAATATTTCTAATTTTATTACTAATAGAATATTATTCTAGTATAATAATAAAGGTATACTTTATCTAATAGCTTTTTATAGTAAAATAATAGTCTCTATAAAATATAATTATTATATATATAATAAAGAGTTATTAGCTATTATAAGATACTTTAAATATTAATACTTTAAACTCAAGTATACTAATTTATCTATTTAGATCTTAAAGACTTTTATAAAAAATAAGAAGCTTATTTATTATTAGATTTATTATTTAAATATTCTATTTAAGTTTAATTTCTAGATAATTTTTTATATAAATAAAAATAATTTAAAAATAGATACTTTTATTAAAATAATAAACGCTCGCCTTATAGATTAGAAAAATAAAAGACTATATTAATAATATTAAATAATTCTAATACTAGATTATATTAATATTTATATTATAGAGAAGAAAGTAGACTTATTTAAATATATTTATTAAACTAATAAAGATAATCTTAGGTATTAGAAGTATAGAGATATAATTATTAATAATATTTATAAACTATATAGAATTAAGTTTAAATAATATTAAATAGTAAATAAAGCTCTTTTTAAAAAAGGCTTATTATAGATTCTAGATTCTCTATATATTTTAGTACTTAATAAGATCTATAATTAACCTTCGAGTAGTTATCCTGAAATAAGACGAATAGTAGATCTTTTATAATAATACTACTATTAGTCTAACTATATAATAATAATTAGATAATATATTATTAATTATTATAATTATTAATATAGTAAATCGCCTTAAAGTAAAATAAATAGATTACTAATATTACTACTAATTCTATAAGTCTATTAATAAGATATATTTATAGATTTTATTACTAGCCTCTTTCTTTTAGAAGGTTTTAATATTATATATACCTTTATCTATTATCTTATAAAAAAGAGATATTATATATTATACTTTTAAAGCGATAATAATACTTTAATTAAATTATTAATTTAGATTTTATTATAGAATCTTTATCGCCTCTATAGACTTTTAAGCTCTATTATATTTAATAGAGAATTATAGTTTATATCTATCTTATAGAAGAGTCTATATAAAAGATTTGAAATTTAAATTAAACTTTTAACTACTTACTATTTTTAGATAGATAGATAGATTAAGAGAGTAAATTAAAATATTAAAAAAGATCTCTATATCTTTTATAATTATATATAAAATAATTAAATTAAGTAGATCTTTATAGTAAAGTTTATTAATAATAGTAATATAGTTTTATCTACCTCTCTTACTCCTTTTTTTATAAATAAAGGATTTAACCCCTATATAAACTTTAATTTTAATATAATAAATTATAAGATTATAAAGGAAAAACTATAAGTCTTAAAGACTAAAAATATTATTAAGAAAATAGAAGAGATCTTAAAATATAGTAAGAAATATTTAGAGACCTTCTAAATCACGATAGAAAGATAAATAAATAAGTATTATAAAAAAGTCTTATTTAATATTAATAATAAATTTAATTATTTTTTAAATATATTAATATAATAAGACCCTATAAAGATCTAAAGAATAAATAATTAGATCTCTATAAAATTATTTAGTAAATTAATATTATCTATTATCTAGATCTCTCTTATATATAGCGGATCTATAATATATTTTATTTATAATATTTTTAGAAGTACTCTAATAATCCTTTTTTAGGATAGTAGAGATCTTTACTAAAGCCGAAGGTCCTACTAAAAAGTAATAAGTAGAATATTAATAATATATTAGACTCTCGCTACTACTATAGCCGTCTATAGTATAAAGTTAAATAGATAAATATATTAAGGGATAATAAGTAGTATTATATAAATAAGGGAGAGTTTAATAATATTAAAAAGATTATTAAAGAGTTTTATAAGTAATATCTAAAAGCTACTTATTAATATAAAATTTAACTTTATTAAAGTAGTTTTAATTTAATAATATTTTAAATATTATATTATTCGACTACTTTAATAGATTCGAGTTATATAGATCTTTTTTAATAAATTATAATTAGAAAAAAAGTTATTAAAGACTCTAACTTTTTAATATCTATATTAAATAAGGCTTACTACGTATACTCCTATTATTAATATATATTTAAATACCCTCTAATATTATTTAGTATTACCCCTAGAGTATTACTATTATTAATAATAGCCTATATTAAAATTATTTTCTAATATTTAACCCTATTTCTTTAGAGAAAGTTTATAAATAAGACTCTATAATTAAGATTAGATTTAGCTTAGTTCGGCTCGATAATATCTAGTTAATAGGAGGCCTTTATTTAACGATTTTCCTCTCTACTTCTAAATCGAATATTAAATTATTACTCTATATTATAATATTTTTTTTATTAACTATTTTACTAATCTATAACTAAATCGCTTTATATAGAAAGCCCTAGAAAGATATAATATTATATATATAATAGATATTATCTCTTAAGATATACGAATATACCTTCTAAAGGGGGGGGATAATATTACGAGTATAATTACTTATAAGGTTAAAGGAGATATATAACCTCTTTTCTATTTAGGTTTAGCGCCTTAGTACCTCTTTATCTATATATCTTTCTTATATCTATATATAGATTTTATCTCCTTATTAATTAAATCCTCGTTATATACCACTATTGATATATGTCTAGTTGCAGTCCTAACATTTAGAGCCTTACGCTTATTATCTAGAAATAATAGTAACTCGAGATAGAGCTAAAAGAACTACTCGCCTTAAATAGACTAAATATATTAAATATATACTCTATAATAATAATATATAAAAGGCTAAATTAATCTCTACTTCTATAGAAATCTTAGCTAAATATAAATTAGTAGAAAAGGGTTACTAAGCTATTTAAAAAGATAAGATCTACTATTAATTAGCTATAGAATCCCTTATATATATAATATTTAGAACTCGACTAGATCTAGTATTCGCTATCTTAATAGTTAGTTATTATATATATAACTTAACTAAGAAGTATTAAAGAGTAGTTAAAAAGATCTTTATATATTTTAAAAAGACTATTAATATAGAACTAGTTTTTTAGAATATTCTTTTAAACTTAATTAGCTATATAGACTTTAATTAGATAGATAATATAATTATTTATTACTTTACTTCTAGCTATATATTTAATATAGAAAATATAATAATTAGCTAGTCTTTAAAGCGCTAGACTATTATTACTTTATCTATTTATAAAGCTAAGTATATTAGCTAAATATAAGCTACTAAAAAGATAATTTAATTATAAAATCTACTAATATCTCTATATTCTAAATATAGTAATAATCTAGAAATAATTATTATTTATAGGGATAATTAGAGAGTAATTATATTATTAAAAGACCCTAGATCTTATAATTATACTAAATATATTAATATTACTAACTAGTTTTATAGGGAGAAAGTAGCTAATAAATTAATAGTCTTTAAATATACTCCTACTAATTTATAAGTTACTAATAGATTAATTAAGGCCCTTTTTAGGGATAAGTTTAAAATATTTTATAAGACTATTAGTCTAAAATAACTAAATTAATAATTAGATAGTCTATAGGAGCTATTCGCCTTTTCTAACTTTTAGCTATTATTAAGATTAGTTTATAATTTACCTCTTCTAGACCTTCTTTTTAGATATATTATTACTATTATTATTATCCTCTTTTAGCGCTTTAAATATTAAATTACTAGGTCTTTTAGTTCTAAATTAGTCTTATTAACTAGTTTATACTTAATAGACTTTCCCCTTATATCTTTTCTCTTTACTACTAATTACTAATTAATCTTTTTTTTTTCCTCTCTAGAGCCTTCTAATTACTAGTATATAGAGGTCTTCTTATCTATATTATATAGCTACTAGATACTTATAGTATAATTTTAGCTCTAAAATATTACTTTTAGTCTTATAATTATTTACTTAACTACTATTTAGCTACTATAGCTATTATAGCTACTTAAAATATTTTTTATATAATATATAAATCTCTATATATATTCTCCGATCTCGTTTTACTTAAAATTTAATATATACTTACTAGATATTAAAAAAGAATTTTAAATAACTATATTTTTATAAAAAGTAGAAAGTTTATATAGTAATACTATTATAAAATTAAGTACTAAATTATTATATAGTCTAATATTTTTTACTATATTATTATATTATCTCTACTACCCTAATATTACTATTATATAGTATAAAGTTAATATAGGAGTTAGAATTTAGATTTTTTAAAAAGAAGAAATACGTTCGAATAAGAGTATTAAAATAGAAAGGTTTATTAAGTTATATAACTTCGTTACGTAATCTAGGCGCCTTAGTATTTTATAAATAGTCTCGCATATTTCTTATACTTCCAGAATTAATAAACCAATAACAAGTGTTCCATATACCTACTTTCAACATTAATAGGATATAGTTAAGCTTTCCTTCATAGAGATCTATAGCTAATACAACTACTATATGTCCTACCCCATATTTTGACATAATTTATTCTAAAGGTATAAAAGTTATAAAAAAGAATTATAAATAATTTTTAAAATATAGATAAATCTATATTATAATAATTTAGAATTTAATTATTTAGAGCTACTCTATTCGAAGATAGTTACGCGCTTAAAATATATAATTTTAATATTATTTTAGATTAAATGTTAGGGTAGCTGGTGGTATACGAAAAAGTGGTATTAAAGTCTATAATTCTTCTAGACTATAAAAAAGTACTAAGTACTAGTGCTAATAAATAGGTCCTTCTATTCCTAGTTATTAGAAGGCTATAATATCTTCCCTCGTTAAAAAAGGACGCTTATATCCTTGTAAATCTAAATTTACTAGGGAATTAGTACTAGGTTTATATAAATAGTAGATAAAAATTATAAACTAGCAAGTTTACTACTTAAATAATCTTAGTAGATTTACTAGATACTAAGTAGTATAATAAATCTCGGTTTACTATAAATAGTAGAGTAGTATCTTTTAGGAAGGCTAGAAATAATATAAATATATAGAAGTTACTAGGTTTACTATAAATAGGTTCTTAGGAGCTAGTAGATTTAAGTTAGAATTTACTAGGGAATTAAACTAGGTTTAGATAGTAAATAAAATTAGATTAGAAATAATAATAAGAAGAGACTAGGAACTTCTAATTATATAGATAGCTATTATAAATTATAAATATCGAACTTAGTACTTTAGAGATTTTTTATTAATGGTTATATAATAACTATCTTTTAGAGCTACTACTTATTAAAGTATTATAAGTTAGATATAGTTATAAAATTATTAAATTATAATAGTAATCTTCTAAGTATATATATTTTTTTTAATACTTTTTAAAATAAGTTATAGTCGTAATCGGAAATAGTTAACTAGAAAGGAAATATATATAATTAGAAAAATTATTAAAGATAGTTATACTAAGATCTTATAGAATCGGAAATAGTTAACTAGAAAGGAAATATATATAATTAGAAAAATTATTAAAGATAATTATCTAAAGCTAAAATCTTATAGTTTATAAATATAATTAGAGCTATTAATTTAATCTAGTAATAGTTAGTTATAGTATTAGCTAGTAACTAGCTTCTCTATTTCTAGAATAATTATTCCTAGCTTTTATAGAATATCTTTAATATATTTAAGGACTTAATTAATCTTTTTAAAAATATTATACTTTTCTTAATTATCCCGGGAAGACTTTAGATAAGCGATATATATATTAAGAATACTAATTACCCGGTATTTATAGATAATAAATTCTACTATTATAATATATTTAAAGTTAATAAGGTTATAGTCTTTTTATAGCTATATAATTTTTTAGTTAAAGAGTCTAACATCTTCCTTATTATTTAATAAGACCGGAATACGCGTAAATCTTAAAATAGTACTAGCTATAGAAATTTAATCTAGATATATTTATAGATAACTTTCTAACTTTAGATAAACTAGATCTAAATACGCTTATAGATAACTTTTTAACTATAGATAGACTAGGTTTAAGTATACTTATAAATAACTTTCTAATTATAGATAGGCTAGATCTAGGTATATTTATAAAGGACCTTCTAGCTCTAGACTAAAGGCCTTAGATAAGCTTAACGGGCTTAAAGTTAGAGTATTAATACGCGTATAAAGTAATTTAATTCTAGAAGGTTTAAATTATTTAATATTAATAGTAGTCCGAGTAAATTTAATTTAATTATTAATAAGAGTAAATATAGTACTATAAATAACTATAAATATAGAATTAATTAGTAGCGTCTATTTAAATATATTTTAATTAGATAGAAAAATATATTATAGGGGGTAGAAGTCCTCTAGATACTATATCTTTTAATCTAGTCTAGAAGAGGGATAAACCTCTATACTTAGATCTAAATAAATATTAATAAACTCTATTAATAAATATATATATCTAAGATTTAGTCTCTTATCGAGATCTCTATAAAATTATCTACTATTTTAGATTAGGAATTATAGTCTTCTATCTCTATTATAGATAATAATAGAGGCCTTATAGAGATTAAAGTCTTTTAGAATTTAGCCTTATTTATTAAAATCTAGTTACTATATAATATATCTTCTAGCTATATTAGACGCTAGAGCCTAGAATTTAAAGTAGTCTAGTAATATATAGAATCGCGGATAGTACTTTAGGATTTATAGAATTATTAGAAAATAAGTAATATTGCTATTTAAAAAGTAATTAATTAGGGACTAGTTTAAATATTCTTAATAAGACTAATATTATACTATAGGTCTAGTAAAAGCGCTACTAATATTATTACTAAAGCTATTTAAAATAGGTTAAATTAGTTTATACTTAATATTTATATATTCTTATTAAATATTAAAAAGAGGGATCCTTAATCTATAGAATATTATTATAGTCTCTATTAAGTAGAAAGTTTAATTATAAATTTATTTAAGTTAAGTAAGATTTAAAGTAAAGAAGTAAGATTTTAAGCGAATTATTTTAATTTAATTATAAAATACTATTCGGGGGCTAATTAGAAATATATACCTTAAATTATATTATATAATAATTATTATAGAGGCCCTTCTAGTAAGCTAGTAGTTAAGTATATCTTTATAGTAGAAAGATATTTAGTTATAATAGAAAAAATAAAGAAAGTAAGATTTATTTAATAAAATTTAATATATTAGGCGAGGTATTAATATTTATTTTCGTTAATATTAATAGAGATAGTAATAGTATAGTAATTATATATAAGCTAAGTAGATTTTCTTAGTTATCCCCTTTTTCGGGTATCCCTTAGGATCCTTAATTTTTTAAATTTCTCAACTATTTCGAGTATATCTTATTTTAAGTCTATAGCTAGCTCCTAGGTTTTTTTATTATAACTAAATTATTTTACTTAATACTCGTTCTAGTAGCCCTATTTTTTATATTAAATAATTTTTTCTACTATCTAATTTTTCTATTCCTAAATAATAATAGATATAGAAGATAAAATTTCGCGCTAAAAAGAATCTATATTTACTTATTTAAAATATATTATTAAAATTACTAGATAAATCTAAGATATTATAGATAGAAGTTCTAATTTATATAAAAGTAAGTTAATTTTTTTTAGAATCTTATAAAAATCGACTTTCTTTATAGATAATAATAAATATTTAAGAGTTTTTGAATTTGAATTTGAATTTATACGTCGTGTCTACCTAAACTTCGAAAGGTAATTACGGG
>BLJB01000190.1:0-12523 GCA_013423325.1 Usnea hakonensis | reverse complement strand
TCTATTCGTATCTAGATCAGGGCGGAGCTTTCGGCTTTCGCGAGGTTATAGTAAAGTATTCTCTTTATTTTCTAGTCCTTAGGACCCTAAGCTGGTATCCTCTCGTTTTCGGGTATACCCGTATAGTAGCCTTCCTATAGGGTGCGCTAGGCTATATTATTCTAGCCCCGTACTCTTCCTCTTATCGCCTCCGTCTCCTTCCTTTCTCTCTTCCTTGCGTCGTATTATTCCTACCCTCCCCTAGGGAGGGTACCCTCGGCCTATAAGTACTTCTCTATCGTAGGTACTAGTAGTACCTTTATCTTATAACCTCGCTTCTCTCGGAGTACTCTACGGATACGTGCGTTTCTAATTTTCGTGACCTCGTATATACCCCTAAGGGCTTAGTAATAGAGGACTACTAGGTCTAAAGAGACCTATATAGGGGGAATACCTATCTCTACCTCTAGTTCCCTAGTATTTATTGCCTTATATACTCCCGAGACGTATCTTAGGTACTTATTCTAGGTTATCCCTAGCTATCTCCCTGGTATCTTTGTCACTCCTCGCGTACCCGCCGGGTTATACTAGATAGCCGCCGCGTATATTATCGCCGGTCGGACTATAGCCTAATATACTATACGTACTTAGTTTAGAGTTATTCTCTATATTGAGGCCGCCGTTATTAATAGCGCGAGGTATTAGGATACTATCTTAGCCTTTACCTTCTTAAGGTAGGGGCCCTACCTTAATTTTCTATCTATATATAGGCCTAGTACCCGTATACTACCCTTTAGCTCTATAACGGTCGCTCCTAGGTCTATTACGGCTTTTATATTAAAGCGCTTTAGCCTTCTAGTAAGGTAGACTAGCTTATACTTCTTAGGGGTAAAAGTTGCTCTATACGTTTTCGCCTACTTTAGGTATACCTCGTAGACTATCTTAAGCGTTATATAGTTAGCTTCCGTACTCTTCCTATACGCTAGTAGGTAGATATTATCGACGAAGCCGCTAACTTAGAGGTTTAGCTTTAGCTTTAAGTACTCCTCGATAAGCGGTACGTTAAAGAATAGGAATAGTATAGGGGATACCGGGGACCCCTATAGGATCCCCGTCTCCGCTAGTTCTACCTCGCTTATTTTCTACCTTAGCGTTATTAACGTTACTCTTTCTATAAGGAAGCTCGACGTCTAGTTTACTATCTAGGGGGGGACCCCCTTAGACTTGAGGTTATAGAGAAGCCGCTTATAGGACACGTTATCGAATACCCCCGCTACGTCTAGAGAGAGTAGGCTAGCTATATACTACTTACCGCTACCCTATACCGTATATACTACGTTAACTATTATTTCTAGGGCTATCTCGGTAGACCGGCCTTTCCGTACGCCTATCTGCTCCGGGGGGAGGAGGTTGTATTTCTCTATATAGTCGCTAAGTCTCTTGGCTACGACTGTCTCTAGAGCCTTCCCTAACGTACTTAGTAGGGCGATCGGCCGGTACGACTTTGGTTCTAAGTAGTCGTCTTTGCCCGGTTTATGGAGGACTATCGTATTGGCGATTTTGAACTCCTTCGGGTGGTAGCCTAGGTCTATATATGCCTGGAAGAGCCTGGTAAGCTATGGGAGGGCCTTACTGGCGACTAACCTTAGGAATCTATTCGGTATCCCGTCTATCCCTGGGGCCTTGTCCTGTTTTGGGCGGAAGATCGCTATCCTGACCTCCTTTTCTGTCAACTCCACGGTTGTCTCCGCCGGGTTTGGGTAGACTGTATCCTCGATGTCGGTGAGGTCTGCCTGTGGGGGTGGTGGGAAGAAGGTCCTTCGAAGTACTGCCACCTTGCTACGCGGAGTATATATTTAATATATTTAATCTATTTAAAGCGAATAGTTCTTTTAGCTCTATCTTAAATTACTATTATTTCTAGATAGTAAGCGTAAGGCCCTAAATTAATTATTTAAAATTAAGAATTAAGGGTATCTTTAATATACTAAATATCTTTATAATTAAAACTAATTATAAATATATTATCTATATATAGTATTATAATAATACTTATATAGCTATTAGCGAATATACTATAATTAATATTAATTAGGTAGAACCTCTACTCCTTTATAAAATTAAAGAAGATATTATATTGGATTGGATTTCATACTCGTGTCTATCTAACTATATGAAAGATAATTACGGGAAGCTCTATAGTAATATTATAGAGGAAACCTTTGCTTACGCTAGGGTAAAAACCTCTATATATTTCTTCTATTATAGTATCCTATAAATATCGAGTTCTATATACTACCTTCAATAACTTCTACGAATTATATATATACGCTAGGTCGCTATACGCTTTAGTATCCTTTCTAAGAAAAAAATAACTTAACTATTAGTAAGAATATAGATAGGCCGAATAACGCCTATATCCCCGTAGGGTAGTTAGTATTCCTCGTAGAGTATTTATCTATAAGTTTAATTACTAGCCCTTATTCCTAACTTATTCTAATCCGTAAGCGCCTATCGCCGAGGAAAAAAGGCCGGCGTCTTAGCCCTATACTAAGTCTAATAGAGAGAGACCTTACTAGAGTAGATAATAGTAATATAATATAGATACGAAGTTTAGATTAATTAATTACTACTAAATTCTACGATCCTTATCGAGTTAACTCTTAGAGAGCTATTAGTACGAAGAAATACGGGCCTTCGTATTTATATAACGCGCTAAGAGTCTTAGTATTCTACGCGTAAAAACTCTATACTAGGTAAGCGAGGTCCTATAAGGTCTTTTTACTTTAGGTATAGGATACCGGTTCCTTCTATAGTATTACTACCTATAGGTACGTAGAGGAGAACGCTTAGCGATAAATATATCGCGCTAGCTCTACAAGTAGGTAGAGTTATCGATAGGTACGCGTATCTAGAGATAGAGAGAGAATCGTATCTTTACTAATAGCTACGCTTCGAACGGGCTCGTAGGAGGAAGTAGATATCTCGTATCTTATTAGTTATATCGGGACTAGGCTATTATCCCTACGTATCTAGGGTAACTAATCCTATTAGCTAATACGCCTTCTACCTAAGCTACCTAGTACTCTCTATATATTATTATAGGAAGGTTCTACGTATTCGGTATCTAATTAAATAGTATTATATCGACTTTACTAATAGTATAGCTATATTTCTAATTAAATACTCTACTTATAATAGGGACGTATCTTATCTCTATCGCTTTATCTTACTATTTTCTATCCTATCTCCTTTACGCGTTATACCCTAAGATCACTTGGCTCTACTATATACCGTGTACGACGGCGACCTTTATATCGTATACGATAGTAGCAGGTTCGTAGCCGGCAGCGCGTACAGCTGGATCTCGTCGCCGGCCAGCTAATATAGATAATAGAAGCTAAAAGCGTTATTTACTAAAAAAAATAAATAGATAACTAAACTAATTTTTTTTTTTTGAATTTGAATTTGAATTTATACGTCGTGTCTACCTAAACTTCGAAAGGTAATTACGGGATCCTTTGACTCTTATCAACTCGTAGCAAGAAAACCATTTGATACTATCGTCTTACGTATATACTATTAGGGAAAAACCTTACTACTTCTCTATATATATATTACTATCTATATATAGATCTTTCGCTATTATTTATATTCCTCCTACTATGATTTCCTTCTCTAAAGCTTAAATCTTAGTAATCTCGGCCTAGATTTAGATTAACTCCTCCTCGCTAAGTCCCCGGCCCTAGTTCGTACTCTCTCTAATCCTTTCTCGGAGTATAGCTTTTAGTTCTTCGGGTCTACTCCTTTAGGTTAAGGCTATAGATTCTTTCGCCTTCGTCTCCTCCTTCTTGCCTTAGCTCCCCTTACCATTCGTTTCCTACTAATATTAGCCGTAGAATAGCCTTTTCTTCGCGAGCCTCCTCGCTATATACCTCTTTATCTTGACCTTAAACTAGTAGTCTATATCGTATATAGTATAGCCTTTCTTCCCGTACACCGCGTATCCCGGGGCTGCTGCCGGTACTACTATTATATATATTCGGGTATCGTATATCTAATTACATTTAGCGTACCGTACCTCGTTTTGGTACGTTCTTATAATATAACTATATTCCTAATACCTATAGTACCTAGTTAGGGAGGCCGCCTAGTCGAACCTCTCTACCGCTTTTATTTCCTTCGCTTTAACGAGTCCGTTAAGTATTAGGGTATCTACTATCTCTAGGGTCGGAAGGTTTAATACTAATAACGAGTACTTTTTTATCTTATAGCTATTAGATAGCTACCTAATTCCCGTAATCTTAAGTTCCGGGTATATTCTTTAATTATTCTATTTAATCCTCCTCTTTATTTCTAGCTACGTACTAGTATCTACTCTATTAACTCTAATATTATATACTATTATCGGGTATACCTTTCGTATAATACTGGCCGACGCGTACTTCTCCGTAAGCTAGGATATATCCTTCTCTAAGTCTTCTTTTATATCCGTTATAGTTATCTAGATTAGGAGGTCGCTACTATAAAGATAGCGCGCTATCTCTAGCTATTCGACTCCCTCTCCTTATATTTATATATCCTTTAGTTCCCTTAGGATCTCTTCCGCTATTTCTCCTATACTCTTGCTTTCCTTCTTATCTCTAACTCGTATTAGGAGCTATCTCCGTTTTCTCGAATCCTCTAGTTAGATCGTATAGATTATAGCGCTAGGGGGGCCCCCCCTAGGTATTTTAAACAGGTTTCCTTAGCTCTATCTAGTAGTTAGGCTATCTTGACGCGTTAGTATACTTATCTAGCTTCTTATTCGTTCCTCCTCGTATTATCTCGTCTATTTTTCTTTCTCTTATTATAGCTCCGCGCGTAGCTTCGTAATTTCTCGACTCTATCCTTCTACGAGTACTCGTATAATATTAATTAACGCGTTTCCCGCTACTCGGTATTCGTTTAGTATAGGTTCGAATAGGATCTTAAGTATCTAGAGTACCTCTTCTAGGCTCCCTATCTATATTATTAGTATTACGAACACGGTAGCCATATCTTATTCTACTTCTATATTAGTATACTCTACCCCCTTAGGGGCAGTAGTAGTCCCTATTATATCTATATCTGGTAGTATATCTTCTTCTTCTAGTTCCCCACCTAATGTGAAAGGCTTCTCTTCGTGCTGGTTGTTGTACTTCATTTTTCTTCTTCTTTTTCTATTATTATTCGTGTATCAACTAAACTAATTATAAGGCTAAAAAGTCTTAAATAATACTATATAATTTAAAGCCCTTAAGGAAAAAAGCTGGGACCTAGCGGCTACTAGTATAAGAAGAAAAAAGAACTAGATTAATCTATATAGGGACGTTAAGGAATATTAGAGTATTAACGTTATTAAATAGAAAATATAAGACTAGTTCTAAAAATAGAGATCTAAAAAATAAAAAAAATATTAATAAAGAATTCCTATTATAGCGAGAATTTCTATCTAGATAGAAAATTTATATAATAATAGATTTAACTACTATAAGATACTAAGAAAGGCTAAGAGCTTAATTACTATCTAAATAAAAAATAGTAAAATCGGGCTTAATATATTTCTTAATAAAATAAGGGTTCTAGATATTAATTCTAATTATAGATATAAATAGAGAAAATAGAATATTAAGTATATCCTCCTCTTTTATTTAAAGTTATAGAAAAATAGATTATAACTATTTATAAAAGCGGGTATTAAAAACTTCTAAATAATATTAATTATAATTAAAAGGATCTAAATAGTAATAAAATAAATAATTAATTCTAATTAATTAAATAATTTTAAATTAGTTAATAAATAACTTTAATAATTAAAATTACCCTTTAGAATAGAGGAGATTATTAAGTCTAAAAAAGATATATAAAGAAGTAATTATATCTATCTCTAAAAATAAAGGCGATTAAAAATATAAAAATTAAAAAATAAAAAAGTTAATATAAAGAAATAGAGAGATATATAGTAATATAATAGAGCTCCTAAAAAATATAATAAAAGGGAGAGTATATTATTTAGTTAAAATTTTTATTTAGAGGTTTATTTTTAGATTTCTTTAATATCTAGCTCTACTAGTTTAGCGTTATAGTTACCCTTATCAGCTTATATTAAGTAGCTAGTATAGGCGTATAAAATAATCAATTAATTAATTAATACTATATAATTATTATATATAATAGATTTAATTATTAATATTAATAACCTTTATTTATTCTATCTCTCTCTTTAAAATATTAATAACCTTTATCTATTCTATTTCCCTTTTTAAAATATTAATTTATCTACTTTACTACCCTAAATATTAATTACTTTTTTAGCTCTAATCTTTTAAATAATAGTTCTATATCACGATACTAGAAGGTCCGGATCGGACTAGTCCATATAGGGCTAGCTTTCAGATCTAACTTGAAGTAATCTTAGCCTTCGGGCCATGATTCACTCTACATCTTCATTCACTTCTATAGACAATACAACCATTAGCATTCACTTGCACCATTCACTTATACTACTAATTCGTGACTGGAAGGTCCGGATCGGACTAGTCTATATGGGGCTAGCTTTTAGATCTGACATGAAGTAATCTTAGCCTTCGGGCTATAATTTACTCTATATCTTTATTTACTTATACTATTTACTTATACTACTAATTTATGACTATTATTATAGTTAATAGTAATACTTACTATAGTAAAGCTACTACTATTTAATTAGTCGCTTTACTATCTTTAGGTCCTTACTATTATCTTAATTATATTAAGTAGTCTTTACGAGAAAAGACTACCTATCTTCTACTTTTACTTTATTATAGCCTCTATAATTATTATACTATCCGGGCCCTCTATAAAGTATAAATCTAGTCGAATAAGAGGCGTTCGCCGGGCGTTTTCTAGATATAGAGATTTTAACTAGCTTTTATCTAGCCGAAATCGGTTTAGCGTCTAATATAAAGTTTCTATCTAGATATAATCTAGATCTAATCTAGTTTAATACTATATTTAAAGTTTAAAACTAGACGTAGTCTAGACCTAATCTAGTTTAGCGCTAAATTTAAAATTTTAATCTAGTCGTAAACTCGTTTAAATCCTATTTTAAAAAAAAGAGACCGAGAAGTTCACGAAAATTTAGAGTTTATACTGAAATTTAAAAGTACGCTAAAAGCGGCTATTTCGGGTAATCTCTATAGAGTTATATAATAACGCTATTAATTTTATTATTTAAAAAATCGAATTTTTAGAAAAAATTATATATATAAATATTACTCTATTAGGTCTAGCCCCCTATAATCTAACTTATAAAAAAAAAAAAAAAAAAAATTGAATTAAATATTTATCCGAGAAATATCCGATTTTTAACTAGTTTTTTAACCGGTTTTAGACTAGCTTCTAATCGGTCTCTCTTACTAGCTTTAGTTTTAGCGAAGGCGTTAGGGGTATTAACCCGGTGGAGGCCGGTCGGGGGGCTAGTTAGGGGGTTGGTCGGGGGCCGGTCTTAAATTATTATCGTTAGGCTAGACAGTAATTACTATATCTATATTCTAGACTCTTAAGTTACTAATCTTTCGATCTTTTCGCTATACTAGATATATTTTACTTAGGGAATTCTATTAGGAAGTCTTACTAAGTATCTATTTAGTAAAGGCTTCTAGAGGCTTCTATAACTATTTTAGAAAGCTATTATCTACTTTTTTTCTATTTCTTCTAAAGCCTTTTCTAATTACTTCTACTACTATTTTAGCCTAGGAAGCTAGCTACTAAAGTCTTCTACTATTATTTCTATTTATTATTAGGAGCCTTTAGTAGTATTCTAAATCCTTTATAGTACTATCTAATCTTTTAAGTAAGTAGATCGTTATTCGTATCTATAATATTAATTATATCTTTATAAAGATCTTATTAAGATAGATAAAATATATTATTTAATATATTATTAATAGAATAGTCTCGCCTTTATCTACTAATTTATTAGATTAAGGATAATAATTGAATTATAGGGAAAATGGAGGGACGCTTATTCCAATCCATGGTTGACAGTGGCAACGAGGCGTACGAAGCACGCAAGCGACTTGGGGTGGGAGCAGAGGGGAGCGGAGCAATCGATAGTGGTAGAGGAGGTAAGGTGGTGGTGGGAGAAACGCGTTAAGAATACGCGACTCAGGCCCCTAACTAGCCGGTAGGGGGGGCGACTAATGGGAGGAGCCTCGGGAGAAGCCAGGCAAATAGGAAGGAACAAGCGAGTGACGCTATCGCCACGTTAGAAGCTATTAAAAATACGCCGTTTAGAGAGCTTAGCGCGGCCGTATAGGAGGCGTATACGAAGAACCTGGGAGGCACCTAGACCTTTATTAAAGGATAGCAAATCGACCTCGAAGCCTATACGCAGAGGGAAGTACGCAGGCCCCAGAGCCTAGCAGATAGTGGGGCGAGCACTCCGACCCTCCAGGGCTCCCCAGGGGGATGCTGGAGCAAAGGCAACCCCTTTACGGGGTCACCAATACAGAATACGAGGAGAGGGCCAGCAGTATAGGCCTAGAGGGAGATAACGGAAGAGTCTAGGCGGACAAGATAACTCCTAGTTAGAATAGAGGAGGAAGGGGAGAGGATATCTACTGCGGGGGTAACTAGCGAGAACCTCGTCGCGTCCTTCAAGATAGCAGGATACGCGTTAGAAGATATCGTGATAGCGCGGCGACTAAAGAGCGGGGATATAGAGCTCCAGACGGCCAGCGCGAAGGCGAAGGAGCTACTAGAGGGAGACCTAACCTAGGCTACTAAGAAATTTAAGACCGCGAAGGTAGTAAAGAGGATCTATACCGTAGTAGTATATAGGATAAGGATCGAGGTAATAGATATAGAGAATAAGGAAGCCGTAAAGAAGAAGATATAAGAGGATAACGGGAGACTATACCTAGGCCTAGACGTAGTAAAGGCGAAGTGGATGGCGAGCGCGAGGAGACCGGCGCTAGGAGGGGGTAAGAAAAGGTACTCGTCGCTAATTATCGACGTTACTACGGAAGAAATAGCCTCCGGACTAGTACTAAGAGGCCTGGTCGAGGCGGGGGAGGCGAAGGAGGTATCGCACTATATGCACGGAGCGGCATAGTGCTTCAATTACCAGGAGTAGGGCCATATAGCAGCCCACTGTAAAAATGAGACCAGATATGCCGAGTGCAACCAGAAGCACGATACCAGGGAGTATAACAAGGTGGCTCCGGGGGCCCTTAGAGCATACGCGGCATGCGGCGGCAGGGGCCACGTAGCGTACCAGAGGATATACCCGAGAAAGAGGTAAGAGACCGAGAAGGTCGCGAGAAAGCTAATACTAAGGCCAATAACGACCTCTAACCTAGGAGGGGTAAGGCCTACCGAAGCGCCGAAGACTATCGACGGATTTACGATAGTTCTGTCCAGGAAGAAGAGAATACGAGATACGACTAACGCGGGAAGCGGTCGCGAAGAGGAAGACTCCGGGACGCTTAGGAGAGCTCCTAAAGTAGGAAGACTAGGAAGATTTATAATAAAGGAGGTTAGCTAAACGTCGCTACGGATCCCGTCCGGGATAGGAACCTAGGGACTAACGGGGGTAGCCCAACTATCCGAGTCCTAGGAAGTCCAGATGTAAGACGCCTAAGAATAGAACTCCTAGTTACTAAACTCCCTATAATGGAAAGCTAGACCCTAACAATACTATAGTATAATATAAGAGGCGAACTAGGAACGATGACGGCGCTGCTTAATAATCTAGAGGTAAAGCAAGCCGACGTCTTAGCGATCTAGGAACCTTGGCAGAATATATATACGAAGTTATTATATAACCCGGGAACCAGCGAATTCTTCCTGTTATATAGGGGCGAAGCGGGTATAAGGGTATACCTCTACGTTAATAAGAGGATCGATATTAATATATAGGAAGAGACGTCCCTATCTAAGGATATCTATACTATTACTATAAAGCTTAAAGGAAAAGATAGAGTCGCGGGAGAAGAGGCGATTTAGATCCTTAACGTATATAACCCTAGCCCGTCCCTAGTTACTACCGATAATCTATTAAGCCTCTTAATACTAAAGAAGGAGGTCTAGGGACAAGGGGAATGGATAGTAATAGGAGACTTTAACCTCTACTACCCGAACTAGAATAACCACGGGAGGTTCAGCTATTATAGGGAAGCGGACGAGCTGCTAGAGATAACCACGGGAGTAGACATAAAACTCGCGCTTCCTAAGGACTCTGTAACCTAGAGGGCGAGGGGTAGCGAAAGCGTAATAGACCTCGTTTTTATAACGCCAGGACTAACTGAGGCAATAAAATCGTATAGAGTACGTCTAGACCTATAGATAGGCTCCGACTACTTCCTAGTATATATAGAGCTCGACCTGTCGATAGAAGAAGCCCCTACTATTAGGAGAAGGGCGTGGAAAACAGTAAAGCCAGAAGCCGTAAAAACCGCGATCCGAGAGCTAGTCTACTCCTTACCTCCTAGCCAGCTGAGGACTAGAGGAGAGATAGACGAATATCTAGAGGATATTATAGTAGGCCTAAGGAAGGTAGTAGAAGAGACCGTTCTATAGGCTAAATTATCAGATAGGGCTCGATCGTTCTGGGACTACGACTATAGCGAGGCCACGTAGAAGGCGAAACGCCTCGCGGCCGAATACTAGAATAGCCGCGGAAACCGGGGAGAAGAGGAATGGCGTATAGCTGTAAAATACCGGAACAAGGTAATTAGTAGAGCTAAAACGCTCGACTTTAGGCGAGGAGTCTACGAAGTAGAAGAGTTATAGAAGGGGATCTGGGGGCTAGCTAAGTAGACTAGATAGAGTAGTATAAATCTAAAACTACTACCTAAGTTCCTAGCGCTTAAAGACGGGGAAGCCGGTCCGGCGGGATCGTTCGAAGATAAGGTAGTAGTACTTCGAAGGACCTTCTTCCTACTACCCCTACAGGTAGACTTTACCAATATCGAGGATATAGTCTACCTAAACCCGGCGGAGATAACCGTGGAGTTAATAGAAAAGGAGGTCAGGATAGCGATCTTCCGCCTAAAATAGGATAAGGCCCCAGGGATAGACGGGATATCGAATAGATTCCTAAGGTTAGTCGCTAGTAAGGCCCTCCTATAGCTCACTAGGCTCTTCTAGGCATATATAGACCTAGGCTACTACCCGAAAGAGTTCAAAATCGCCAACACGATAGTCCTCCGTAAACCGGGTAAAGACGACTACTTAGAACTAAAGTCGTACCGGCCGATCGCCCTACTAAGTACGTTAGGGAAGGCTCTAGAGATAGTCGTAGCTAAGAGACTTAGCGACTATATAGAGAAATATAACCTCCTCCCCCCGGAGTAGATAGGCGTACGGAAAGGCCGGTCCACCGAGATAGCCCTAGAAATAATAGTTAACGTAGTACACACGGTATAGGGTAGCGGTAAGCAGTATGTGGCCAGCCTACTCTCTCTAGACGTAGCGGGGGTATTTGATAACGTATCCTATAAGCGGCTTCTCTATAACCTTAAGTCTAAGGGGGTCCCCCCCTAGATAGTAAACTGGACGTCGAGCTTCCTTATAGAAAGAGTAACGTTAATAACGCTAGGGCAGAAAATAAGCGAGGTAGAACCGGCGGAGACGGGGATCCTATAGGGGTCCCCGGTATCCCCTATACTATTCCTGTTCTTCAACGTACCGCTTATCGAGGAGTGCTCGAAGCTAAAGCTAAACCTCCAAGTTGGCGGCTTCGTCGACGATATCTACCTACTAGCGTATAGGAAGAGTACGGAAGCTAACTACGTAACGCTTAAGATAGTCTACGAGGTATATCTAAAGTAGGCGAAGACGTATAGAGTAACTTTCGCCCCTAAGAAGTACGAGCTAGTCTACCTTACTAGAAGGCTAAAGCGCTTTAATATAAAAGCCGTAATAGACCTAGGAGCGACTATTATAGAGCTAAAGGGTAGTATACGGGTACTAGGCCTGTACGTGGATAGAAAATTGAGGTAGGGCCCCTACCTCAAGAAGGTAAAGGCTAAGATGGCGTCCTAATACCTCGCGCTATTGATAACGGCGGCCTCGATATAGGGAATAACTCTAAACCGAGTACGTATAGTATACTAGGCTATAGTCTAACCGGCGATAATATACGCGGCGGCTATCTAGTATAACCCGGCGGGTACGCGAGGAGCGATAAAGATACTAGGGAGATAGCTAGGGATAATCTAGAATAAGTACCTAAGATACGTCTCGGGAGTATATAAAGCGATAAACACTAGGGAACTAGAGGTAGAGATAGGTGTTCCCCCTATATAGGTCTCTTTAGACCTAGCGGTCCTCCGTTACTAAGCCCTTAGGGGCGTATACGAGGTCACGAAAATTAGAAACGCACGTATCCGCAGAGTACTCCGGGGGAAGCGAGGTCGTAAGGTAAAGGTACTACTAGTACCTACGATAGAGAAGTACTTATAGGCCGAGGGTGCCCTCCCTAGGGGAGGGTAGGAATAATACGACGTAAGGAAGAGAGAAAGGAAGGAGACGGAGG
>BLJB01000187.1:0-14257 GCA_013423325.1 Usnea hakonensis | reverse complement strand
TCCCGTAATTATCTTTCACATAGTTAGATAGACACGAGTATGAATTCCAATCCAATCCAATTAAAAAGAGGGATCTTTAATTTATAGAGTATTATTATAACCTCTATTAAATAGAAAGTTTAATTATAAATTTATTTAAATTAAATAAGATTTAAAGGTAAAGATTAAAAGAAGTAAGATTTTAAATAAATTATTTTAATAAAGTAGTTTAATTATAAAATATTATTTAGAGGGTTAATAGTATAAAATTATATTTTATAGATATTATTCTAGAGTTCTAATAAACTAGATAGAGTCTAAATATATTATGGCTACCGTAGGCCTCATGTTGTAGAAGGCTACCGCAGGTGACTATGGCTCTTACTTCTTCCATTATTACACTAAGTCCCGTTTGGGACTAGCTCCTAATTCATATATATAAATAGAGCCACATTTACTTAGACTTATTATTATGGCTGCCGTAGGCCTCATGTGTGGAAGGCTACCGCAGCCATGGCTCTTGCTTCTTCCATAATTGCACTAAGTCCCATTTGGGACTAGTCCCAGATCCATGTACATAAATAGGCCATATTCACTTAGACTTGTATTCACTCAATTCATTCACTTCACACACAATAGATTCACATGAACAATAGACTTGTTCAACCATTTACATTTCGCTACCACTACAACAAGTAGTAGCAACACTAAGTCGATCACGTCACTAGCCCTTTACGGTACTAGATAGGGTCCTACTATTACTACCTCTACCGTAGTACTATTGCTTCCGCTATTACTCTACTACTACCTTATTTCTTTATTACCTCATCTACTATTAGCTCTACCTAGTAATCGGTATATCTATTATTACCTTTAATCACTTAATTTATTACTTCTTTATATTAGTTAATTAGCTGATCTACTCTTATCTTTACTAATTAATCTTCTATTCTAGCTACCTTATAGTCTACCTTATATTCTAACTCGCTAGACCCTCTTACCGGCCGGTCGCGGGAGACTACCCTAGAGCCCTTTATAGCTCTCATTAAAATTGTATATCAAATTAAAGCCTTCTACGAGGCTACCAATAAGGCTTCTAAGATACTACGAGACACTAGTATTACTATACTATACCTTACTACCAACTACCCTCGTCCTACTAAGGTAGTTATAACTCGATCCGGTAACTCAGCACTACCTTACCCTATTAGCTGGGATAAAGACATATAAAATCTATATCGATTAGTCCAAGCTTTCCTACAACGTACGGTAAACCTCAGAAAGACTCTTACCTATATATAATTCTTCAAACGATACGAGCCTGCGGACGTCCATCTTACTCTAGGCCACACTCTACCAGGATCACCACCGAGATTACTACCAAGATTACCAGTTATAATAGATAAAGAAGTAATCCGCCGTATCGTTAATTTATTAGTTTCTACCGTAATAGAATAAGTAGTTATACGTCTTACTACTAATACTACTACTAATACTACTCCTAGGACGGCCCCTATACCTATAAAGTAGATTACTAATAATTTAGGCTTTTTTAACCCGAATTATAATGATAAGATAGTCTATACCGGCGCTACAATTAAGTATACTAGAAAAGATACCTTTTTTCGTAACGTATATCTCTTCATTAATAGAGCTAAGCAACTTGCGGTTACTAGGGGTTCCAAAATAGTACGGGATAATCTATAGTTAAGTCTTCGTAGTACTACCTTATTATAGTGGACTTCTAAATTGTCTAATAACTAGCGTTGTCTTACTACTTACGGTAATAGCCTCGATAAGTGGACTAAATAGCTTGTTAAATACTTTAAGTAACTATCCTTTATTACTATAGAGTTATTACTAAAAGAGTTATATACTATACGAGACGCTATAGTAAAGAGAGAGCCTCGTGACTTTACCTAATATATACTTTGTACTGCTAAAGACGTAGGCATTAAAGATATACTACCGCAATTAGATATAATCTATACTAATATTAATCTAAGCCTCCGTATGTTCCTAGTCCGCCCTACTAAGAGATCCACTATCGACTCCTTTCTGTCAGAATTAGATAACCGAAAGTATAAGTGGTAGGTATATACCGCTAGACGAATCGAGTATCGGCTAGATCGGACTAATTATAAGGTACCTTATTATCCAAATTAGCCTTAGCGTCCTTTACCGCAATATTTAAATTAAGGTTAGTATCAATCTTTATTTCATCCGTAGTAAGTAAGTAACCTGCTATATCGCCCTCTAATAGGATAGCAATATAGTTAGAGTAACTAGTTATATAGTTATAGTAACAGACCTCTACTATAGAGGCCTTATAGTGCTCCAACTCCATATCGGTATTAGAGTAATATACCCTATTAGAGCAATATTAACTCTTAGCAACAATAGCAGTATCGGCCATATTAGCTATAGCCGCAATAAGCTTCCGGTCGCCTAAACGTAAATCTATATAGTTAGAAGCTATATACGAACCAGAATTAAGTATAAGGCCAAAAAATAAGCGATTATAATAATAGAAATCCTTACCGCAAGCCGTTTATTCCTAGTAATACTAAAGCCTACTATAGTAATATTAATAACTAAGAAAATACGTTACTAGCTAATAACTAGGATATCTATTAGCAATACGAAGATAATTTCTATAATTCCTACCATCGAGATACTTACGAAGATATATAGGCTAATAAAGCACCTATAGAAGGCTTTAACGAGCCTAAAGAGCCTAATAATACGGTTAAAGTATATTTTATAATATTATTAAAGACTATATTAAAGATTGCTTCGAAGCCTTCCGCATTTATATATAGGCACTATTATACTAAGTTTATATCTAATAATAAGCTATATTAGTACCTCTTATATTACTAGAAGCCTATAATAATAAGTTAAAAATGTAAAGCTACTAATGTATTCAAGCCTAACGCATTTTCTATACAAGTCATTAAATCTACCGCAATAGATAAACCGGTATCTAGTAAAGCCTTTAGAGGATACCGATTTGCTACCATTAAGGTCTCTATTACCTACTAAGGCCGCTTGTACGAATATTGCTTCGATACGGGATATACTATATTATTAATTAATAGAGCCTTCCTCAAGCAGATTATTGTCGAGGGAGGTATTAAGATTAAGATTAAGCGTATACCGTCACCTATTAAAGTACGAGGTATTAGTACTAAAAAGTATAATACTTGCGAGTATACTATTATTCTAATATATATTCCTGGTCCTAATGGCAAGGTTGTACTTATTCGACGAGAAATCTATATTGTCGATGAGCTTTCCGTAAAAGCCCTTATAGGCATCGATATTATAAAGCTAGAAGATATTATTCTTAATACTAATAAGGATCTTACTATTATTGGATCCTACTAATCTTTACCTATACTAATATCTATATCTACTAAAGGCCCTCGTACTAATATATTAGTTATTAGTAAAGCAAGATATACTATTCCGGTTTACTTATTTATATTAATTCTAATTAAGCCTATTGCCGCACTATCTAATGATCGTAAATTAATCTTTAAACCTAAGTAATTAGATATACTAACTCTTTCGGTATATATTGTTAACTATAATATAAGCTATATAATGGTTAAAAATAATACTAACTTACCTATTACCTTACCTCGATATACTCTTCTAGGTTAAGTACTAGAATATAAAGCTATAGAATACTTTCTAATTAATCCGATATATACTCCTATCGCTAAGAGACTATTAAAGAAGGTACGATAAAAGACTTTAATTAAGTAAACCCTTAAAGCCCTATTAGAAATAACTATCGTATTTAATACTACTATAATACCTTTTACCGCCGTATCCTCTAAGACTATTTATTTAATCGATACTACTATTTACGGTAACGTAACTACTATAAACGCTATTAGCTCGGTTACGGAAGTATTTCCCGACCTATAGAAAGATACTAGTAATATTATTGGTATTCTAGAAGATTAGTATATAGATATACTACTTGTCGATAATTAGTAAGATATCTATAAGGTAGGTTAAGTATGTATATACCCTATTGGAGTTTGTAATAAAGAAGTTATTAATAAAGCCTTCGATAAACTATATAAGTAAAATCGAATAGAATAGACTACTATTATAACTCTATTTACCTTTCCCTACTTTATCGTATAGAAGGATACGGTAAACGGTCTAAAAGAAAGAGTCGTTATCGATATTCGAGCTTTAAATAAGATTATAGTACCTAATATATACCCGGTACCGTCCTAAATTAAGATTCTATTATTATTTATAAACTATACTTATATTTCGACTATTAACGCTACGTTTATTTTCTACTAATAGTAGGTAAAATAGAAGTATCGCTATAGATTAACTATCTTATTATATTAAGGTTAGAAAATATTTAAGGTTTCGATAATAGGATTCCGTAACTTACCTACCTATATCTAATATATAATTAATAGAATCTTACGTCCGTTTCGATCTTTCTATTATACCTATATTAATAATATCGTGATCTTTTCGATATTACTTGAGTAATATATCTATTATCTTAATCTAGTCTTTAAAGCTTTATCTAATATAAATATCTATCTGGCCCCCTAAAAGGCCTACCTAGGCTATCTATCGGTCCACTTGCTTAGTCAACGAGTTGACGTATTGGGACTGGCTACCGTAGAGGACAAGCTGGTAGCCATCCGCAATATCGAGTTTCCACGTACGCTTGCCGCACTGGAAAGGTACCTTGGAATGACTGGATACCTAAAGTAGTATATGCCATACTACTCAGCCATTGTTAAGCCATTGTAAGAAAGAAAGACGATGCTCAACAGAAATTGCAAGCACACTACGGGGAGTGCGCGCAAATCTGAAGCCGGCAGATCTTAGTTGCACATGCCTATACCGAAAGAATTGAATGCTTACTACCAGCTACAAGGGATTTTTGCTCGCCCGACTCTATTGTATTACCACGATCCAAGCAGGCAACTTTTCATTGATCTCGATACTAGTAAAGAGTTCGGTTTTGGCGCTCACGTTTACTATACTAAAATAGATGATCCAAAGCTGTAGAAGCCTACCGTAACAGACAAAGCGTTTACCGTAAGGTCATTAAACTCTGAGGTAGCAAAATCTAACGAAGCCTTTACCGAAGCCCCTAAATAGAAGTCATTGCAACCTATTTTGTTCCTGTCTAGGTAATTAATATCGGCCGAAATACGCTATTAGCCGACTAAACTGGAGGTAGCTGGACTAGTCTAGGTTATTAAGAAAGTAAGGTATCTAATTAAAGCCTCTAGTAAGGTAATAATCGTCTATACCGACTATTCGGTAACCCTAGGCATCGTGCGGCAGAGCAGTTTAAATACTACATCAATAGAAAAGCTCAATCTGCGTCTTGTGCGTGCGTCAGAGTACTTATAGCGCTTTCGAATCGAGGTACGCCACAAGGTAGGCAAACAGAATATAGTACTAGATACTCTATCGAGACTAGCCAGTCGATCTTCCTTATATCGATCTAAAAGTAACTCTATCCTCGACTAAATTAATATATTCCTAGTTAGCCTTATTACTATATCTGATATCTTTCGGTAACGCATATAAGAGGGCTACCGCAATAACAGATGGAGCAGAATTATCCATATAGTTGAAGCTAACGCAAAATTGGATAATAACGCTACCACATTGCCGTACGTGTTAATAGACGAGCTACTATACTTCAATAACGATGAAAAGGGCCTCCGTCTATGTATTCCAACGGCTCTAGAAAAGGATGTATTCCAACTTGCATACGACAAACTCGGATATCCAGGTTACGCTCGAATATATGAAAGGATAACTAAGGGTCTATACGTCTATAACCTTTCTAAGAAGCTTTATAAATTCATTCGGTACTACCCTATATACTAGTATAATTAGACCCCTTAATATAAACCCTACGGGTCTTTGTAGTCTATCTATTCACCGTCTAGACCTTTCTATATACTAAGTATTAACTTTATCCTTACCTTACCTATAACTACCGTAGGAGAAGATTATATTATATTAGTAATAGATAAGTTTTCTAAAGCCGTTATACTAATACTAGGCAAATCTATTTTTACGGTAACCGAATAGGCTATTAAGTTACTAGACAAGCTAGCCGAACTAAACTAGGGTCTATTTAGAGCTCTACTATCAGATCGAGACCGCAAGTTTATTAGTAAACTATAGAGAGCTATCTTTATAGTACTAAAAGTAGATTTGCTCTACTCGTTAATATACTACCTCTAGACGGATGGTACTTCTGAGAGGACTAACTAGATAGTTAAAATCGCCTTAAGATACTACCTTACTACCCTTAATAATATTAAACTATAGCCTAGTATATTATCTAAGATAACTACCGCTCTAAATAATTCCATTAAATATTCGTCTACCGTATTGGCGCTAATACAAGTTCTCTACGGCTTCCGAATAAGAGAAGCACTAGATCTGTTAAGGCCTAATACTAATAAGACTCTAATGGAGCAAGCTGATATACCGAATACTATTGCGGCAAATAGGAGAGGCCTAGGGGAGGACATAGAGGAAATCCTATTACGTACTAGTACTACCGTAATATCTACCCGTCTATAGAAGGCTTCTATACCTAGTCTACAAAAGCCTTCAAACTCTTATAATACTATATTAAAGGCTTCTATAGATCCGTATCTTTAGAAGCCTTCTATAACTACTCTATATCTATATAAAGAGTCTTCCGTTATTGCCGTAAACCTAGCTATTACTAGAAGGTAAAACTAATATAAGGCTTTAGCTACCTATTAGCCTTCTATAATTACTCTACCTACTATTAGTCCTACTATACCCTCGAAGCCTATATCTATATCTATATACTAACCGTTATATATAGACGTAAAAGATGCCATCGCTTTCGCCGTAATAAGAATAAAATAGTATTACGATAATAACCACTAACCCTAGTACTTTGTAGTTAATAATTATATTAATTTACGCCTCTATAAGGGCTATAAAATACCTGCGGGGGGACCGAAGAAAATAGGTCCCTAACTGGTAGGTCCCTTAAAGATTATTAAGCGAATTGGACGGTTGGCGTATTAATTAGAGCTCCTAGGGAATATGATGATCTATAATGTCGTTTCGGTAGCACAACTCGAACCTGCTATAGACCCGAGACTTGATCCCTATCGCCGTACTAGGTTACCACCGCCACTAGTAACCGTTAAGGGTAAGACGGAATACGAAGTTAAGAAGCTAATACGGAAAAGGAAAGTTAGAAAAGGTAGAGAATAGTCTACCTAGTACCTAATTAGATAGAAAGGATTTAGCCCCGAATACGATACCTAGTAACCCGAAAGAGATGTCGTAGATACTAAGGTATTAGACGAATACGAAAGACTATATAGTAATACTTTAGGGATTACTAATTAGATCGCGATAGAAGGTAGAATCGTTACTTTCCGTAGTATATTATATTCTTTTACCGACTAGGTAGAGTCGATAACCAAAGTTACTACTTAGCATGATCGGTCATAGGCTCTCCCAAGAGATGTATATGCTTACCTGTCGGAGCTGCGAGAGGCTTCTGAAGCCTTCGTGCGGTAATAACAAGTATCGTCGATTGTCGCAATGCACCTATATTATATATCCAAATCGGCTTTTGCACTACGGCCAAAGTATCTAAGTTAGCTTACTACCCTATATACTATATGCCGTATTGCTATACCCGTATTCGCTATCGAGGCGATGGTATTTTGTGATTCGTGGCATCCTGTTATAGCTGCCGTAGGCCTTATATATGGAAGGCTACCGTAGCTATAGCTCTTGCTTCTTCTATAATTACACTAAGTCCCATTTGGGACTAGTCCTAGATCCATGTATATAAATAGGCCATATTCACTTAGACTTGTATTCACTTAATTTATTCACTTTACACACAATAGATTCACATGAACAATAGACTTGTTCAACCATTCACATTTCGCTACCACTGCAACACTTATATTCACTCAATTTATTCACTTTATATACAATATATTTATATGAATAATAGACTTATTTAACTATTCACATTTCGCTACCACTACAATAAGTAGTAGTAATACCAAGTCGATCACGTTACTAGCTCTTACGGTACCAGACTAGGTCCTACTATTACTACTACCGTAGTACTATTACTTCCGCTATACTACTTCCTTATTATACTATTACTTTATTATTTCAAATTCGTCTAGTTACTAAAGGCTTTATTAATTAAATTATTATAGTCTTATTTACTATTACCTATACTTAGTAATTAGTATATCTACTATTACCTTTAATTACTTAATTTGTTACTTCTTTATATTAGTGGCTACTTTAGCTACCTTATAGTCTACCTTACGTTCCAACTCGCCAGACCCCCTTACCGGCCGATCGTAGGAGGCTACTCTAGAGCCTTCTATACATCACCAAATCTGAAAAGTTCCTGCGGAATATCAAATTGCGAATCGCGCGATTCGGGAGATTCGCAAAAAATCCGCACGATTAGCAAGTCGACCCTGCTAATAGCAGAAAATACGCACGATCAGTATAGTAACTTTGCTATTCTTAGGGAATTTAGGCGATTAGCAAGGGAGAAAAAAAAAAAAAAAAATAAAATAAAAATTAAGCGAGACGCTAAAAATTAAGCGAGACGCTAAAAATTAAGCGAGACGCTAAAATAAAGTTAACGCTAAAATTAAAGTTAGCGAGAATAACGGGTAGTCTCTAGCGCTATAAATAATAACGCTATAATTCTAAAAATAGTTTAAATCGAATTTTTTTAAAAATTATATACGCGCGTTATAGGCCCGTTATAGGCCCGTATTAGTAAGCCTATTATATATATATTATAAAGACTATATTAACTAAGTCTTAAAAGAACTTTATATAAATTATTTTTAAATTTTACGAATTTTGCGAATTATGCGAATTATATAGATCCTGCGGATCGTACGTATCGCAAGGCGGACTTACTAACCTCGCGTATAGAGTTAGATATAGGCTAAGTCTACTAAGTCTACTAAATCGTGCTAACTGTGCGTACCCAGCGAAATCCTTACGGAAATAAACTTTTTAGATTTAGTAATATAGCTCTTATTAAGATTATATATTAGATAGAAGTATTCGCTAAAGCTACTAATAAGGCTTCTAAAATCCTATAAGAGGTTAATATTACTATATTATATTTTACTTCTAACTATCCTCGTCCTTCTAAGATAGTTATTATCTAATTAGATAATTTATTAAGTCTATACCCCTCTAGTTAGAATAAGGATATAGACTATTTATATTAATTAGTCTAAGCTTTCCTATAATATATAGTAAACTTTAGAAAGACTCTTATCTATATATAATTCTTTAAATAATACGAGCCTATAGACGTACGTCTTACTCTTAGTTATACTCTATTAGAATTATTAATATATAGGCTAGTTAGTTTAAATTTATCTTTTATTATAATAGACGAAGACGTAATCCGCTATATTATTAATTTATTAGTTTCTATTATAATAGAATAAGTAGTTACTCGCCTTACTACTACTAATACTACTCTTAGAACGCCCGCTACTATCGTATCTATAAAATAGATTATTAATAATTTAGACTTTTTTAACCCGAATTATAATAATAAGATAATTTATATTAGTACTATAATTAAATATACTAGAAAAGATATCTTTTTCTATAATATCTATTTATTTATTAATAGAGTAAAATAACTTTTAGTTACTAGAGATTCTAAAATAGTACGGGATAACCTTTAATTAAGTCTTTATAATATCGTATTATCCTAGTAGATATCTAAGTTATCTAATAACTAGCGTTATCTTACTACTTATAATAATAGTCTTAATAAGTAGACTAAATAGCTTATTAAATACTTTAAATAATCTTCCTTTATTACTATAGAGTTATTATTAAAAGAGTTATATACTATATAAGATACTACTATAAAAAGGGAGCCTTATAACTTTATTTAATATATACTCCGTACTACTAAAGATATAGATATTAATAATATATTATTATAATTAGATATAATTTATACTAATATTAATCTAAGCCTCTATATATTCCTAGTCCGCCCTATTAAGAGATCTACTCTCGACTTTTTTCTATTAGAGCTTAATAATAGAAAGTATAAGTAGTAGGTATACGCTAGTAGACGAGTTAAGTATAGGCCTAATAATAAGGTACCTTATTACTTAAATTAGCCTTAATATTAATATCCTTTACTATAATATTAGAATTAAGGTTAGTATTAATCTTTATTTCGTTCTTAGTAAGCTAGTAGTAGTAGCCTATTATATTATCCTCCTTAGTATAGATAGTAATATAGATATAGTAATAGGCCTCTATTATAGTTAAGGCCTTATAGTACTCCGACTCTATATCGATATTAGAGTAATATACTATATTAGAGCAATATTAACTCTTAGTAATAATAGTAGTATCGGCCGTACTAGCTATATTAGTTATAGCCGTAATAAGCTTTCGGTCTTCTAAATATAAATATAAACCCGTATTAGAAGCTATATAGGAACTAGAATTAAGTATAAGGCTAAAAAATAGGAGACTATAATAAAAATCCTTACTATAAGCCGTTTACTTTAAATAGTAATACTAGTAATACTAAAGTATACTATAGTAATATATTATCTAATAACTAAGAAAATACGTTACTAGATAATTAAAATATCTATTAATAATATAAAGATAATTTCTATAACTCCTACTATCGAGATACTATAACTTATAAAGATATATAGCCTAATAAAGTATCTATAGAAGACTTTAACGACTAGTCTAATAAGTCTAATAATATTATCGAAACCTATTTTATAATCTTACTAAAAGCTTCGAAGCCTTTTATATTCGTATATAGATACTATTATACTAAATTTATATCTAATAATAAGCTATATTAGTACCTCTTATATTATTAGAAGCCTATAATAATAAGTTAAAAGCGTAAAGCTACTAATATATTTAAGCCTATTAATATATTTTTAGTCTAAATTATTAAATCTACTATAATAGATAAATTAATACCTAGTAAAGCCTTTTAAGGGTACTAATTTACTACTATTAAAATATCTATTATCTACTAAGGCCGCTTATACGAATATTATTTTAATATAGAATATACTATTTGGATTGGATTGGAATTCATACTCGTGTCTATCTAACTATATGAAAGATAATTATAGGAAGCTCTATAGTAATGATATAAGGGAAACCTTTATAGTATTACTACTATCAGGGTAAAAAACCTTACTATACTCCTACTTATCTCTACTATTTTAAGTCTATATACTACTTTCGACTACTATCGCTCGGTACCTCCTACGCTTATATTCCTCTACCCCCTTTATATCGATACTAGCGTCCTTTAGGCCGCTCTACCCTTATATAACTAGTCTTTTACTAGGGAATATTAGCCTAGGAGGCCGGATTAAATTAGCTATCTAGTTAACGCCCTCGCCTCTCTTAGGGTAGTTAGTATTCTCCGTAGGTTACTAGTTCCCGCGGACTCCAGAAGTACTAGTCTAAATTATCCTAGCCTCGGATAGAAGATAAGGATATATTTAGTATCCTATTTTAGCTAGCCGTATTCGTAGCTAGCTATATAGATACCCGGGACCTTATAACGGAAGAGGAACTATACTAGCCCGATCTTCTCTATTCGTATCTAGATTAGGGCGGAGCTTTCGGCTTTNNTTCTCCTCGTTTTCTAGTCCTTAGGACCCTAAGCTAGTATCCTCTTATTTTCGGGTATACCCGTATAGTAGCCTTCCTATAGGGTGCGCTAGACTATATTACCCTAGCCCTATACTCTTCCTCTTATCGCCTCTGTCTCCTTCCTTTCTCTCTTCCTTACGTCGTATTATTCCTACCCTCCCCTAGGGAGGGCACCCTCGGCCTATAAGTACTTCTCTATCGTAGGTACTAATAGTACCTTTACCTTACGACCTCGCTTCTCCCGGAGTACTCTACGGATACGTGCGTTTCTAATTTTCGTAACCTCGTATATACCCCTAAGGACTTAGTAACGGAGGACCGCTAGGTCTAAAGAGACCTATATAGGGGGAATATCTATCTCTATCTCTAGTTCCCTAGTATTTATTATCTTATATACTCCCGAGACGTATCTTAGGTACTTGTTCTAGGTTATCCCTAGTTATCTCCCTAGTATCTTTATCGCTCCTCGCGTACCCGCCGGGTTATACTAGATAGTCGCCGCGTATATTATCGCCGGTCGGACTATAGCCTAGTATACTATATATACTCGGTTTAGAGTTATTCCCTATATCGAGGCCGCTATTATTAATAGCGCGAGGTATTAGGACGCTATTTTAGCCTTTACCTTCTTAAGGTAAAGGCCCTACCTTAATTTTCTATCTACGTATAGGCCTAGTACCCGTATACTACCCTTTAGCTCTATAACGGTTACTTCTAGGTCTACTATAGCTTTTATATTAAAGCGCTTTAACCTTCTAGTAAGGTAGACTAACTTATACTTCTTAGGGGCGAAAGTTACTCTATACGTCTTCGCCTACTTTAGATATACCTCGTAGACTATCTTAAGCGTTATATAGTTAGCTTCTATACTCTTCCTATATACTAATAGATAGATATCGTCGACGAAGCCGCTAATTTAAAGGTTTAGCTTTAGCTTCGAGTACTCCTTAATAAGCGGTACGTTAAAGAATAGGAATAGTATAGGGGATACCGGGGACCCCTATAGGATCCCTATCTCCGCTAGTTCTACCTCGCTTATTTTCTACCCTAGCGTTATTTATATTACTCTTTCTATAAGGAAGCTCGACGTCCAGTTTACTATCTAGGGGGGGACCCCCTTAGACTTAAGGTTATAGAGAAGCCGCTCGTAGGACACGTTATTAAATACCCCCGCTACGTCTAGAGAGAGTAGGCTAGCTATATACTACTTACCGCTACCCTATATTATATATACTACGTTAACTATTATTTCTAGGGCTATCTCGGTAGACCGGCCTTTCCGTACGCCTATCTGCTCCGGGGGGAGGAGGTTATATTTCTCTGTATAGTCGCTAAGTCTCTTAGCTACGACTATCTCTAGAGCCTTCCCTAACGTACTTAGTAAGGCGATCGGCCGGTATAACTTTGGTTCTAAGTAGTTATCTTTACCCGGTTTATAGAGGACTATCGTATTAGCGATTTTGAACTCCTTCGGATAGTAGCCTAGATCTATATATACCTAGAAGAGCCTAGTAAGCTATAGGAGGGCCTTACTAGCGATCAACCTTAGGAATCTATTTAATATCCCGTCTATCCCTAGGGCCTTATCCTATTTTAGGCGGAAGATTACTATCCTAACCTCCTTTTCTATTAACTCTACGGTTATCTCCGCCGGGTTTAGATAGACTATATCCCCGATATTAGTAAGGTCTACCTATAGGGGTAATAGGAAGAAGGTCCTTCGAAATACTACTACCTTACCTTCGAACGATCTCGCTAGACTAGCTTCCCCGTCTTTAAGTACTAGAAACTTAGGTAGTAGCTTTAGGTTTATACTACTCTATTTAGTCTACTTAGCTAGCCCCTAGATCCCCTTCTATAATTCTTCTACTTCGTAGACTCCTCGCCTAAAGTCGAGCGTTTTAGCTCTACTAATTACCTTATTCTAGTATTTTATAGCCGTATACTATTCCTCTTCTCCCCGGTTTCCGCGGCTATTCTAGTATTCGGCCGCGAGGCGTTTCGCCTTCTACGTAGCCTCGCTATAGTCGTAGTCCTAGAACGATTAAGCCCTATCTAATAGTTTAGCCTATAGAATAGTCTCTTCTACTACCTTCTTTAGGCCTACTATAATATCCTCTAGATATTCGTCTATCTCTCCTCTAGTCCTTAGCTAGCTAGGAGGTAAAGAGTAGACTAGCTCTTAGATCGCGATTTTTACGGCTTCTAGCTTTACTATTTTCTACGCCCTTCTCCTAATAGTAGGGGCTTCTTCTATCGATAGGTCGAGCTCTATATATATTAGGAAGTAATCGGAGCCTATCTATAGATCTAGATATACTCTATATAATTTTATTGCCTCAGTTAGTCCTAGCGTTATAAAAACGAGGTCTATTATACTTTCGCTACCCCTCGCCCTCTAGATTATAGAGTCCTTAGGAAGCGCGAGTTTTATATCTACTCCTATAGTTATCTCTAGTAGCTCGTCTACTTCCCTATAGTAGCTAAACCTCCCGTAGTTATTCTAGTTCGGGTAGTAGAG
>BLJB01000186.1:0-18195 GCA_013423325.1 Usnea hakonensis | reverse complement strand
TTCTATATCCCCGCTCTTTAGTCGCCGCGCTATCACGATATCTTCTAACGCGTATCCTACTATCTTAAAGGACGCGACGAGGTTCTCGCTAGTTACCCCCGCAGTAGATATCCTCTCCCCTTCCTCCTCTATTCTAACTAGGAGTTGTCTTGTCCGCCTAGACTCTTCTATTATCTCCCTCTAGGCCTGTGCTGCTGGCCCTCTCCTCGTATTCTGTATTAGTAACCCCGTAAAGGGGTTACCTTTACTCCAGTATCCCCCTGGGGAGCCCTGGAGGGTCGGAGTACTCGCCCCACTATCTGCTAGGCTCTAGGGCCTGCGTACTTCCCTCTACGTATAGGCTTCGAGGTCGATTTACTATCCTTTAATAAAGGTCTAGGTACCTCCCAGGTTCTTCGTATACGCCTCCTATACGGCCGCGCTAAGCTCTCTAAACGGCGTGTTTTTAATAGCTTCCAACGTAGCGATAGCGTTACTCGCTTATTCCTTCCTATTTGCCTGGCTTCTCCCGAGGCTCCTCCTATTAGTCGCCCCCCCTACCGGCTGGTTAGGGGCCTAAGTCGCATATTCTTGACGCGTTTCTCCTACTACCACCTTACCTCCTCCACCACCATCGATTGCTCCGCTCCCCTCTACTTCCACCCCAAGTCGCTTGCGTGCTTCGTACGCCTCGTTGCCACTGTCAACCATGGATTGGAATGAGCGTCCCTCCATTCTTCTAATACTATTAATCAATAATATTAGATAAGATATAAAGAAATTAATAATACTATCCTCTTCGCCGCCCTTACTTTTCTATTTCTTAATCTTAATATCTTCGATTTTCCTTCTCGCCCCGCCGAGGAAAGGCCCAAGATAAGCTTATAGAACCCTAAAATATCTAAATATAATATTATAATAAAAAATATAAGAGGTTAATATTATAGAAGGGTAACTATATATAGCTATTAACTACTAATATAAAGATTTAGTAATTATTAAGGAAATTTAACTAAAGATTTAATCTATTTAAGGTCTTAGAGGCTACTACTCTAAATTTATATTAACTTAAATTAACCCCTTAAATAAAGATATATCTAGTATTTTATATATTCTTATTAAAGCCTTACTATATAAATATCTTGTAGAAGCGGGAATCTCTACCTCTATTCTTAATAGATAAGGTTATTAATATCGAGAATAATAAATAATAAATAGTAAATACTATCCTTAATTTTAAATACTTTTAAAGGGTCTTATACTACTTAGTCTCTTAAAAGGAATATATTAAAGAAAATAATATCTAAAAGTCTATAAACTATTTTAAATATCTCGACCTAATAGCTAAGTACTATAAATAATACCTATTTATACTTAGCCCTAAATTAGTAGATCCTAGTCCTCGAAAGAGAAAAAACTTATAAAGGGTAACTATAGAAAATAGCTTATAAAGAGTAATCTATAAAGGGAGGCCTAATAAAGGGGTATAATATAAATAGTTATAATAAAGATTAATAAATAGTTATAGTAAGAATTAATAGATAATTATAATAAGAATTAGTAGATAATTATACTATATTTAGTATAACTATAGAAATATTAGTTAAATTTATAAATTTAAAGATTTTATATACTAGCTATAATAGTATATTCTACTATAAAGGCTCTAAGGCGCTAATAGCCCTATATATCTTACTTATAATTTATAAATAAAACATTTATAAATAAAATATCTTTATTATTTTACTATTAATAAACTCTACCTTTTATTTATACGGCTTTTTAAATATAATTAATTACTATTAAGAGCCTTTTTTTAATAGTAACTTATTAATACTTCCTATAATAGCCCCTATATTAATTACTAATATAATTAATATTCTAAATTAAGATATATTGATTGATTGTTTTATACGCCTATACTAGCTACTTGATATAAGCTAATAAGGGTGACTATAACGCTAAACCAATAGAGCTAGGCGTCGAAGAAACCTAAGGGCGAACCCCTAGATAAAAATTTCGATTAAATAATATATTTACTTTCTATCCTACTACTATACTTTTAAGGAGTCCTAATATACTACCGTATATTTATATATTTCTCTTATCCCGGTTCTCGCTATACGCTTTAGTTAATCTATAACTTAGTATCGGCGCTTTAACGCCTAGGCTAAGTTAACTATCTTATATACTTATCCGAGTAAGGTTATTAATTTCTAATACTCTAATAGAGTAAAACTTAGTACGATTTAAATTATTAACCGGATATTAGGCCGTAGACTAGGTTCGTTATATATAATAGGCGTATTAATATTGCAATTAAGACTATATAGCGGAGTCTTAAGAGGGAGGTTTATATATTAGAAATAACCGCTAGATTAGTAAAGACTTATAGTCGTTATCTCTCTTAATTAGTACCGGGTATGTCAAAATAGGAAGGTTTGCCGAGTCACGTGACCTCGTCACGTGACCTTGGCGCCTTGGCATTTTGTAAATAGTCTTGCACATTTCTTGTGCTTCCATAATTAATCAACAAAAATAACAAGTGTTCCATATACCTACTTTCAATAGGTTATGAGCCCGGATCGCAGGGCATTATTTCAGCAATCCTTTCGCTTCATATCATACCTACTGGCTCACAATAAGAGTTCTAGAAAGGGCTAAACGAACCACCAGTTATACTGTCTGTCAGTCGGGATATACCCGAACAAGAAAATCAACTGTACTAGGGATAGCCTACTGGGCTATAGAAAGGATGTGGGGATCGATTTAACCCTGAAAAGTACGCAAATTGCGCTATAACCATTCAGCCTAGCCGCGACCGGGTCGCGCGCTAGTATTAACTAATGATCATCCACTAAAAGATGCCATTCCGCCTATAGATCACGCTAATCAGACGTCGCTATAACTCTGCAGAGTTTTCTCAGACTACCCAAACCGCACAGACTATACTCGCCTACTCTGCACTACTATTGCAAGGCTCGAGAGTATCTAAAACTACCAAATTGCAACTATATTTTCGGTGCTATCAAGTCACTAAGCGGTCTAATTGAACCGAATGGCCATTGCGTACCCCTAAGGACTCTAGATAACCAATTACGAAAGCGAGAAGTTAGTTTCATTTTACTAGTTATCCTAGGCAATCTCTTATAACTGCCTATTCCGATACTTTAAGATAAGTCGAAGGACGCTACTACTATTAAATTACCATCTAAGAGCCGCTTAGGCCGTTACTATATCCAAAAGGATACTAGGTAGCCAATTACGAGCTATTTTCATTTTACTAGTCCCTCCTTATAATCTCTTTCCGACGATTTTAGTCGAAGGGTACTATTAATAATACTATACTATCGATTTTACTATTAATTCGCAAGTAAGGCACGAAACGCCTCTTCCAGCCTAACTACTTACTATATTAAATTGGGAGTTAGTTAATCTTAATATCTAGTAACTATTCTAACTATAATTACCGAGCCGCTATTATAATTACCGAATACTAATAGCGAGCGAACCACCAACTTCGCAATCTCGGGAAGCCTCTCCCTTAGTTGAATTCCTACTAACTCCTGGCCAATTATCGCTATTACCATTAGAAATAGCGGCTCGTCATATCGCAAGTAAGGAAGAACGTTTCGAAAGAGTTCGGGAATAGAATACGAGCGCGCGAGCGGAAATACAACCCCTTTCTAGGGACGTATAGATTATAGAGGTAGATAGTACTCGAGTATCTTTCGATTAAGCTATAGGATCAATATATATACCTTATTCCCTAGGTATAAATAGAGCTGCTAAACTTAGAAGATTAATTTATATTATATATAAACTACCGACCTTTTAAGCCCCTCTAGATATCTATTATCGGTCTCCCTATAGGCTAACTCCTGAGTAAAGAGCGCAAATCGTTATCGATTATAATAAGGAATTAGGTATAGTCTACTATATTTCTCGTAGGGACTAGAAACGCGAGCGTAGAAGATAATGAATTATAGTACGAGATTTCCCTCGTTATAGTTAGAAACTCTATCTCTATGGTACTTCTTAAAAAGATGACAGAACCTTCCTATTTAGTACTACCTAGCTCTATAACCACTTCCTAGAATATTCGTAAAAGGCCTTAGAAAAGTACTAGGAGGTATACTAACTATCTAAGTTAAGAGAATCTATACCTCTAACTTCTAGTTACTCCACTAATAAATCAGAGCTCTCAGAGTATACCGATACCAACTTATTTAGTTATAAAGTAGACTCACTAAACTATAGAGTACGAATCGATAAGAGTATTATCCCTACCAAAGATCGAGAAGCTTGAGAATCCTAAAGGATACTAGGTATAAAAATAAGAGATAAGGACGTAGCTAATTGCCTCGATACTATAGAAATATACTACTACTACTTAATTAGTATTCCTAGCTAAAGTCACTTAGGCTAATATCGATAGAATTATTACCGCTAATAGGAGACGTCTAGAAGGCTAAGAACCCCTTCTAGTCCCCGAAATCAATGATACTAGCTATAAAGACCGCTTTAATAAGTAGGAAAGCAAGTATCTTCTAGCTTATAACGCGATACTTAGTGGCCTAGGTATTAATTACTATAACGATTATAAGGAAAACGCTACTAATACCTACCTCCTCTAGATCGCTATCCAAATAGATTATAAGCCTAAGGGGACTAGAACCCTTAATAATTGCTACCGTTAACTACTATCTCTCAAGCTTTCAGACTACTAAACTATTACCGAGTACGCCGGAAAGTTCAAGGAACTATATAATAATATTCTTAATATATATAATAAGTTAGGCTTCAACGAGAATCTCCTTATCTTCCTCTTCTATACTAGTCTTGGTAAAGAGTATGAAAACTACTTCTTAACCTATACCTAGACCTATCCGGCTATTGATAATAACGGAAATACTGCTTTTAGTCTCGAATACGCGACGTAGCGATTTATTTAAAGTATAACTAATCCTTCGGCTAGTCGTACCGAGTCCACCCTAGGAATAGTAGTAATATAGCCCGAGGCGTATATCGCAACTACTCTTAGAATTGAGAAGCCCTAGGACGATATAGTCGAAGGACTAGATACTATCTATATCTAACGCTTAGTTAAGTTCTATTAAAGTTATAAAAAGAACTACTATACCCGTAATAAATATAAGGGTAGGACGAACTAACGCAAGCGAACCTCGAGCCGTAGCCAGAACAATAATAGTAAGCGATAGCGTAGCAATAGGGATCGTAGATACCGTAATAGCCGTAATTAAAAGAGTAATCATCACGATTACTATGATCGTAAGAAGTCTCGTAAGCCTCGTCGGGATACTAACCCTACTTACTATAATATTAGTAGTAAAAATGGTTCGGCTTCTAATTCTAGTACTGACCAAGACTATAGTAGGCGTAACTACTATATCGCCGTCCTCCCTAAAGACGATAAGCCAGAATCCTATATTATAGAAACTATTGCTATAGCTATAAAATCCGCTAAACTCCCAATAAGATAGGGCTTAGACTCGTACTATTCGGTCTATATAATACCTGACCGTTTAGTATTTAAAATATATACTCTTACTTCTAGCGATAACTACCGGCTAATTAGGGGAATTAGGGGATTCCTCAAGCTAGTTAGTAAAGGTAAAATTAAAATCAAAATTAATATCGGTGGCTAACGTTATCTCCTAATCCTCGATAACGTCCTCTATATCCCTGGCCTATCTATAAACCTGATTTCTTAGGGTAAGCTAATACGATTAGGCTACCCGATAAAAATCGTTCCTAGGGGAATCGAGATCGGGATAAGGGGAATTACTACCTAGCTTATTAATAACGATATCTATCGGTTTAATATATAGGAGGATAAGCCTAAGTAGCTTACTATATTGGTCCTAGTACTAAAGTAAGCCTCTAAGTCTCGTTTATCCCCGAAGCAGAAATCCCGCTCGGCTATAGTAGCCGCTAACCCCATTAGAGGCCCTATTATCTCACCCGTACCTATCAGAAAGCGTTCCTATAGCTCCCACTATAAGTCCGACTCCAGTATCAGCTCCGTATCCAGTTACGATAGCTCAGATTCGGAGTCAACGTCGGATTCAGATTTAGATTTAGATTCGAACCCCGACTCTATAATTTCTGACTGTAAAGATAAGCCGCGGAAGAAATAGAAGCGTAAGCCTAATCCTAAGACTATAGCTTATTATTATCGCTGTCTAGGGTACTCTAGGGACGTATAATAGCTCGAACATTACGGTATCGACCTATCTAAAGAAGTTATAGATAAGGTACCTTATATATCTTACGCTATTAAGAAGATATAGTAGATAAGGTATACTTCTTATATTCGCCCTAATAGACGATATTTAGACCTTATCTACAGTAATCTCGGCTAGATAAAAGAAATCAAGCTTAGTTTCAAATACTTTATTACCTTCCTAGATAACTATACAAAAGTCTCTAAGGTAGAAATCCTCCGCTCTAAAAACGAGGTATTCGCTATATTTTGCCGTTACCTTATACGTAACGAAAGAGGAGACTTCCGGTATAATAGGCTACGAACAGACTAGGGTAATAAGTACTCTAACTACGAGTTTAACCGGTTTCGTAGTAATAGTAATATTATATAGGAGCCTACTATCCTAAGTAACCCTAAATAGAATAGCTCCTCAGAAAGACTTAACTAGGACCTAAAGGGTTACGTCTTTATAGTAATAGAAGAGATAGGTCTCTCTATAGAATATTAGCCTTAACTAATAATAGTAGCTAGCTACTTATATAATCGTCGCCCTATCTAGAGCCGCAAGCTAACCCCCTACGAAGCTAATACTAGCGTGTAGTTAAAGCTAAAGCATCTTTATCCTATTGGCTCCTATAGCTAGTACCTCGCTCGGAAGCCTAGTACTAGCTAGAAAACTAGTCAGGATCATACTATTACTAAGAGTCCGGCTAGGCTCCTAGGATATAAAGGGGATCGGATCTATAAGATACTACTAGAAGACGGAAGGACCTTTCGTATATCTTAGGTAATATAGGGGAAGATTCTATCTAAATTCCTTCGCGTCAAGTAGCTACAGCCTCCCCTAGTAGGGGATATATTACCGCCGTCGTTAGTAACGCTATCGACTTAGCCTAGGAAAGGCTTAATACCTACTACCGCGGATCCTTAAATTATTACTATAAAAGACGAACCTGCTTCTACTCCTACTCCTACTTCTATCCCTATAGCCTCTACTACGCTAGTGCTAACGCCTATTAGTACTCTACTAATACTAAGCTTAGTAAGCTCAAGCTCAGAATTATCTAGACCTCTCGCGAATCACCCTAAACTGCGATATCGCGATCTCTTACTAGACCCCCTAGCCTTGCTTGTATCTATTGTCCGGGAATCCTACGAGCCTAAGAGTTTTAATAAAGCTGTCTCGGATAATAACCCTAATAGTAAGGACTAGGAAGCCGCCACGGAAGATAAGATTAACTCGTTAATAGAAAATAGAATATAGGAGCTAGTAGACTATCTATCGGACCGTAAGCCCCTAAGAGGCAAGTGGGTATTTACCCTAAAATGAGGCCCTAAAGGAGAAGTCACTCGGTACAAGGTATACTAGGTAGTACTAGGATACTCTTAGCGTAAAGGCTTAGATTATAATAAGACTTTCGCCTCGGTTATTAAGCCTATAAACTATAAGGCCTTATTTGCTCTTGCAGCGGCTCTAGATTAGGATCTAGAGTAGATAGATATCAAAACCGCCTTCCTATATGGAGTAGTTAAAGAGGTTATTTATATAATATAGCCTACCGGCTTCAAGTTAAAGGAACATCCCAACAAGGTCTACAAGCTTAATAAGGCCCTATATAGTTTGAAGTAGTCCCCCCGTGTATAGTATAATACCTTCTCCGACTTCATGAAGGAGTAGGGACTCTACCCTATCAATACTAACTACAGTATATTTACTGATAGCCGTACGGGCACTATCGTGGTACTCTACGTAGACGACGTGCTTGTAACTAGCCCTAGTCGGGGAGATATCTAGCGTATTAAGGATGCTCTTAATACTCGGTTTTATATAACTAACTTAGGGCCTTATACTTACTACCTAGGGATGACAGTGACTCAAGATAGAGCCAAGAGAACTATCCGCCTTAGATAGGCTAGGTATATTAAACGTGTACTCCGCGATAATAGTATATAGGAGGCCAAGCCAGTCTCTACTCCTATAGAGACTTCAGCTAAATACAAACTAGTAGAAGATAGTTATTAGGCTACTTAGAAGGATAAAACCCGCTACTAATCAGCAGTAGGATCTCTTATATACGTAATACTCGGGACTCGACCGGATCTAGTATTCGCTATCTCAGTAGTTAGTTATTATATATATAATCCGACTAAGAAGTATTAGGGGGCCGTTAAAAGGATCTTTACGTATCTTAAAGGGACTATTAATATGGAACTAGTTTTTCAGGGTACTCTTTCGGACTTGATTAGCTATACGGACTCCGACTAGGTAGATAATACTACTACTCGTCGCTCTACTTCCGGCTATATATTTAACGTGGGAAGTATAGTAATCAGCTAGTCCTCTAAGCGTCAAGCCACTATCGCTCTCTCCACGTATAAAGCTAAATATATTGGCCAAACGTAAGCCACTAAGGAAGCAATCTAGTTACGGAGCCTTCTAATATCCCTACGCCCTGGTAATACCCTAGAAATAGTTATTATCTACGGTAATAACTAGGGGGCTATTATATTATTAAAGGACCTAAGATCTCACGGTTAGACCAAGTATATTAATATTGCTAACTACTTCTACAGGGAGAAAGTAGCCGATAAATCAGTAGCCTTTAAATATACTCCTACTGATTTATAGGTCGCTAACGGATTAACCAAGGCTCTTTCTAGGGATAAGTTTAAGGTATTTCGTGAGGCTATTAGCCTAAGACGACCGAACTAATGACTAGATAGCGTATAGGAGCTATTCGCCCTTTCTAACCCTTATCCACTACTAAGATTAGCCTATAATTTACCCTTCCTAGACCTTCTTCTTAGGTATACTATCGCCATTATCCCTCTTAGCGCCTTAAATACTAAATCACCTGGTCTCTTGGTACCAAATCAGTCCTATTGACTGGTCTGGATGATTCGGCTTATCAGTCCCATTGACTGGTCTAGATAATTCGGCTTATTAGTCTTATTGACTAGTCTATACTCGGCAGACTTTCCCCTTATATCTTTTCTCTTTGCTGCTAACTGCTAATTAATCCTTTTCTTTTCCTTCCTAGAGTTCGCTACTAACGGCTAATCAATCCTTTTCTTTTCCTCCCTAGAGTTGATTCTGACTGCCAGTATATAGGGGCCTTTTGACCCGCCTTACACGGGTCCTTATAGTACCGTCTCGGCGCCAAAGTATTACTTCTAGCCTCGTAGCCACTTACCTGGCCACTATTTAGCCACTACAGTCACTATAGCCACTCGGAACATTCCTCATATAGTACACGGACCCCCATATATATCCTCCGACCTCGTTTTGCTTGAAATTTGGTGTATACTCGCTAGATATCGAAAAAGATTTTTAAATAACCGTGTTTTTTACGAAAAGTGGAAAGTTTGTATAGTAATATTATTACGGGATTGAGTACCGAGCTATTACATAGCGTAATACTCACTACTATATTGTCGTATCACCTCTACTACCCTGATATCACCGTCGTATAGTATAGAGTTGATATGGGAGTTGGAATTTGATTTTTTGGAAGAAGAAATGCGCTCGAGTAGGAGTATTAAAATAGGAAGGTTTGCCGAGTTACGTGACCTCGTCACGTGACCTTGGCGCCTTGGCATTTTGTAAATAGTCTTGTATATTTCTTGTGCTTCCATAATTAATCAACAAAAATAACAAGTGTTCCACATACCTACTTTCAATAGGGTAGAGGTTTACTATATCTCTATATTTACGTATCTACTAAGAGTCTTAGTATTTACTACCTATTAGAGTAAGGAGGCCTAAGGTAGCTAAATACCTTACGATAGTAGCGTATTATATCTAATCTATAGTATTACTATCTAAGGCGGGGTATATAGAGTAATTCCTTTAGTAAATCGCGAAGGTTCTAAAGGGGGTAGCTTATCGTAGAAGTCGTATATACGCGTAGTTAGCGTAGCGAGGAGGAGAGGAAGGGTTATCTAAGGGCTCGATACTTCTTTATATTATAGATATAGTTCGCTACTACTTAGTAACGCTATTAATAGATATTAATATATTATTAATAATTATTTATTATCCTCTTCTCGTTCGTCTAATCCTCTACGTATCGCGTCCTTCGGGGTAAGACCTCTTAGCTCTACTAAACTGCGCACGATAGTAACTTTTATATCGCGCGGTAGAACGATAGCAACCTTTATATCGCGTACGGTAGTAGTAGGTTCGTAGCCGGTAGTACGTATAGCTAGATCTCGTCGCCGGCTATTAAGATATATAATATTTAGTATATAGTAATAAATCGAAGAACTCTAATTATAAAGAATAGAAAATTTAGGATCTATCTATATTAAAAGTTAAAGGTCTATTAGTTATTATTATTCTAATATAATTAGCTATATTAAAGATCTTAACTAAGTTTCCTAAATAGATAAAACTATTAGATTCTACTATCAAATTTATAATACGCTTAGGTATACTAATTATATATTATAATTAGTAGTAGCCTTTAAACTTTAATATAATAGGATATATATTAGAATAGCTAGTTTATAATTATATAGACTATATCTACTATATAGAGAATTAAATTATATAATTTAATAATTAAAGATACTCGATTTATATACTCTATAGAAATAATAATAAATTCGATAATATTAAATACGCGATTATAATAATTTATAGACTCTCTATAAAGATAAAGATAAGTATATAGACCTTTTTATCTATAATCTAGATATTTTAACTAACTATTAAATTAACTACTTAATTAATTATTAGTATACTCTTTAAAAAGTAGCTCTTATTTAATCCCTTCTATAAAATAAATCTATTAGAGAGTATATAAAAAAGGCCCTAAGGGGGGGTACTATTTAATTATTTTAAAGATAAATTAGTATTTAAATATAATAAGATTGAAAAGGATTTTAGAGATATAAATTCTTTTATCTTAATCCTACTACCCCCTAAAATATCGAATAAAGTTAGAATATTAAAATAAGATAATCTTAAAAAGGTTAAAGCTTTTATATAAGACTATATAATCCTTTATACTTATATAGAATATTTAGATACTATATTATTTCTATAGGGAGAGGCTCTTACTATAATAAAGAATACTATTAAAAGTCTCTTTTTTTTTTTTTTGAATTTGAATTTATACGTCGTATCTACCTAAACTTCGAAAGGTAATTATGGGATCCTTTAACTCTTATTAACTCGTAGTAAGAAAACTATTTAATATTATCGTCTTATATATATACTATTAGGGAAAAACCTTACTACTTCTCTATATATATATATTACTATCTATATATAGATCTAAATACTACTTTAGTTATACCTCTATTAGGGTTTCGCTATTATTTATATTCCTCCTACTATAATTTCCTTCTCTAAAGCTTAAATCTTAGTAATCTCGATCCGGATTTAGATTAACTTCTCCTCGCTAAGTCCTCGGCCCTAGTTTATACTCTCTCTAATCCTTTCTCGGAGTATAGCTTTTAGTTCTTCGGGTTTACTTCTTTAGGTTAAGGCTATAGATTCTTTCGCCTTCGTCTCCTCCTTTCTATCTTGGCTCCCCTTACCGTTCGTTTTCTACTAATATTAGCCGTAGAATAGCCTTTTTTTCGCGAGCCTCCTTACTATATACCTCTTTATCTTAGCCTTAAACTAGCAGTCTATATCGTATATAGTATAGCCTTTCTTCCCGTACGCCGCGTATCCCGGGGCTACTACCGGTACTACTATTATATATGTTCGGGTATCGTACGTCTGATTATATTTAGCGTACCGTACCTCGTTTTGGCACGTTCTCGCGATATAACTATATTCCTAATACCTATAGTACCTAGTTAGGGAGGCTGCCTAGTTAAACCTCTCTACCGCTTTTATTTCCTTCGCTTTAACGAGTCCGTTAAATATTAGGGTATCTATTATCTCTAGAGTCGGAAGATTTAGTACTAATAACGAGTACTTTTTTATCTTATAGTTATTAGATAGCTACCTAATTCCCGTAATCTTAAATTCCGGGTATATTCTCTAATTATTCTATTTAATCCTCCTCTTTATCCCTAGCTATATACTAGTATCTACTCTATTAACTCTAATATTGTATACTATTACCGGGTATACCTTTCGTATAATACTAGCCGACGCGTACTTCTCTATAAGCTAGGACGTATCCTTCTCTAAGTCTTCTTTTACGTCTATTATAGTTATCTAGATTAGGAGGTTACTACTACGAAGATAGTACGCTATCTCTAGCTATTTAACTCCCTCTCTTTATATCCGTATATCCTTTAGTTCCTTTAGGATCTCTTCCGCTATTTCTCCTATACTCTTACTTTCCTTCTTATCTCTAACTCGTATTAGGAGCTATCTCCGTTTTCTCGAATCCTCTAGTTAGATCGTATAGACTATAGCGCTAGGGGGGCCCCCCCTAGATATTTTAAACGGGTTTCCTTAGCTCTATCTAGTAGTTAGGCTATCTTAACGTATCGGCGTACTTATCTAGCTTCTTATTCGTTCCTCCTCGCGTTATCTCGTCTACTTTTCTTTCTCCTATTATAGCTCTACGCGTAGCTTCGTAATTTCTTGACTCTATCCTTCTACAAGTACTCGTATAATATTAATTAACGCGTTTCCCGCTACTTAGTATTCGTCCAATATAGGTTCGAATAGGATCTTAAGTATCTAGAGTACCTCTTCTAGGCTCCCTATCTATATTATTAATATCGCGAACGCGGTAGCCGCGTCTTATTCTACTTCCGTATTAGTATACTCTACCCCCTTAGGGGCAGTAGTAGTCCCTATTGTATCTATATCTGGTAGTATATCTTCTTCTTCTAGTTCCCCACCTAATGTGAAAGGCTTCTCTTCGTGCTGGTTGTTGTACTTCATTTTCAACTCAATCATCTATCTCCTAAAAGAGTACTTCCTAATAAGACGATTAAAAGTCTCTTATTATTATATTATATCTTTATATATAAAGATAAAAATAGTTATATTATTTTAAAAAATAAAGCTATTTAGAATTATTATAATAAATATATCTCTACTTATAATACTATTAAGAAATAGTAGGTAATTATAGCGAATATCTATAATATAATTAAAGATACTTATATTAATATTTTAAAGGGCCTTTTAATCTTTATCTATAATATACTAGATTATAAGATATTATTAAAAATATAGGCTTTTCTTAATATCGTCTCTCTATAAGATCCTATTATCTAGTACTAGGGTATAAGGAATATAAAGGGCTCTAAGAGTAAAGAGGATAAGGGTAAAAAAAAGGAGTAAAAAGACTCTTTTAATATCTAAACTCTCTTCTATACTATTTATAGGGGCTATAGAATATTAAAAGAGGAACTATAAATATATAGCTTATATAGCTTAATAGCTTAGTCTAAGAAGATATAATTAGGCCTTAGAGACCTTCTAGCTTATATAGCTTAATCTAGGAAGATACGACTAGGCCTTAGAGACCTCTTATATATAAACCTTATTTACTCTAAGTCTTTTATTATCCTTAAGAATTAAGATCGTTATTACTATTATACTAAGTACTCTAAGCGAGACTATATAATAAGACTTATTAGGTTTAAAACTACTATATCTACTTCTTATATACTCTTATAAGAAAAATCTTTATATTCTTTATAATATTCGTTATATTCTATATATAAGATAGTTATATTACGTAGTTTAACGCCCCTAGAGTTTATAATACTAGAATTAAAGACCCTAGTTTATCTACTATCTTCTATTAATATACTAATACCGCGTATATATATTCTAAAGTTACTCTACTTTATAACTATAGTTAAGTTTATTAATATTATATTAACTTTTTAAGTTGCCCTCGTATTTACGCTAAAGACTATCTTTATAATCGCGGGCTTAGTAGCTATAAGTAAGTAAAAAGGATATTAGAAGGAATCTCTAAATATCTAGAGCCTATATTTCGAAGCTAAAAATATATTTTTTAGTAAAAACCTATTATTATTAGTATAATTATAAATAGTTATAGGCCGTATATTTCTTATCGAATATAATTACGTTTAATATTATTATATTAAAATAATTTAAAGAAGTAATAGACTTAATATCTATAATACTTACTTAAATAAATTTTTTAAGAGGAGGTCTACTCCTCTTTTTCGCTATCTATTATTATATACTAGATAAGGTAAGTCTATTTAATATAATAAAGATCTAGTCTTTATATTATCGAGGAGATATTAGCTTAGAATTTATTATATCGTAGTAGTTTAACTAGAGTTCTTTATAGTAGGGGTTAGAAAATAGGAGATTAGAAGATTATTTAAAATATATACTTATACTAGAGAGAGTAGAAGTAAGGGCGGCTAAAGATCCTAGTACTTTTTATCTAAATTCTAAAAATATATTTTTAGCGACCTTTTTCTTCTCTAATAAATTATTTAGCTATTTAAAAATAACTATAGAGATACCGGGCCTTAATAATAGAAATAATAGTAGAGTATAGATTTTAATAGATAATACTTTTAATATATTTTTCTAGTACTATATAATATCTACTCGAGTAGTCGAGGGTATAAATATAACGAGTATAATCTTCCTATTATTTATAATAGCTATTAATAGTTAAAGTTAAATTTACCCGCTAATATTACTAGACTACTATAATAATATAGTTATAATTACGAAAATATTAGTAAAGGCGGATAACTTATTTTTACTATATTCTAGACGTTTTATAAAAGTAGTTTTACTAATTAGATAAATAGTTAATATAGTAGATAATAGCTATGTTCGGGATATAATCTAAATAATATAAAACGTTAATAATATTAATTAGCTAGTATCTTATAAATAATTAATTATTAAATATAGACTTATTTATAATATTTACTCTAAATAGCTATATTATAATCTAGACTAGAATAGTATAGTAAATAGTAATTATAAGTATATTTAAGGCTAAAGGATTAAAATAAATAGTACTATTCTAATCTTTCTCTATTTACCTAGTATAGATTATAGAAGTAGAGAGTATAATAGAATAGAAGGTAGTATTAAGATATAGCTTAATATATAGAGTAGTTATCTTTAAAGATTAATAGCGAACTAGACTTCTATAGAATTTACGCTATAGTAATATAGCTAGTAAGGGTAAGAAAATATATACGGCCTTAAATAGTATTAGGGTTAGAACTCGAAATTAGAATAATTATATAGATATTATTATTAATTAATTAATTAATTATATTATATATCTATACTAGCTACTTAATATAAGCTAATAAGGGTACTATTATTACTAAGCTAGTAGAGCTAGGCGTTAAAGAAATCTAAGAATAAATCTCTAAATAAAAATTCTAATTAAATAATATATTTTCTCTCTACTATATTTTCGAGGAGTTTTAGTATATTACCGCGTATCTTTTTTTTTCTATACCTCGACTCTTCTAGTCTTTATATTTATTTCCCTTAACCGTCTCGGCCCCTAAGGGCCGGTACGATCTTTTCTTCGTACGCCCTTTTTAGGCTTAGTAGTCTCCTCTACCCTAAGGGGTAGTCTTAATTATTAAAGTTATTCGCTAGCTAGCTCGAAGCTATTTAATTAGTCTAAATTAATTATCTATCTTACCGCTATTCGAATCCCTTTAGTCGTAGTTAGTATTATCTAGAAATTCCTAGTATCTACCTTTACGAGTAGCCGTAGTCTATCCCTATATAATTCTAAATAGAAGAGGAGAATATATTTAATATTCTACTTTCTCTATTTATATATATAGTTAGGGTCGATCCCTAGTACCCTTATTTTATTAAGGAATACGTTAAGTCCGATTTTGCTACTCCTTATCTAGATAGCGACCGAGCTCTTAGCTTTCCTTAATATCCTATAGTAATCGAACCTTCTATCGTATAAGCCTCCTATCTAAGCGGGGGTTCTTATCGTACTCGGAGTCCCTAGATATTACTATTTAGAACGAATTTCTATTATAAAGAAGAAAGAGTATTAATTATAAAAAGTAGAGAGTAGAAAGTAGACTTTACTAAGGCCTAAGCGAGAAGCCCTATAAGGCTAAAGTCCGGCTATAAGGCTAAAGTCTAGAGGCTAGAGGTAGAATTATAATAAATAGTCTTTATCTTTACTTAGCTATTCTAGCGTATAAGTCTACTTAACTAGTAGATAATAAGCTCGAATATAGTTAAAGTATAGAATATATATAACTATTTTAAAAATATTCTATAAAATATAATTTAATTTCTTAATATATTTAGATAACTTTAGTCTTATCGGCTCTCGACTAATTTAAAGTTATAGTACGAGTAAGAGAGGTATAATATTATACTTAATATTTAAAGTATTATTTTAATATATAAAGTCTATTAAATATAGAGGATTTAAGCGAAAAAAAGTAATTTTAATAATAATAGAGAATATTTTTTAAATATTATTAAATTTAAGTTTAAATTAGATTTCTTGATCTCCTATCTCTTTTCTATAAAATATAAACCTTATTAGTATTATAATATAATCTCGCCTTATACTAATCTTGCCTAGTCTTATTTAATCTTTATATTATTCGCGTATATCGGGTATATAGGAAATAAAGATATAAATTAAAAAACTATACGCTAGCTTTTTATTATATAAGAGAGAAGCTATATTCTTTCTACTACTAGCTTAGCTTAGCTATAATAACTAGTATATACTAATTTAAGTAGTCTATTATCGAGAAGAAGCCCCCTACCGAGTAGTATAAATAGATTTTCTTTAGTCTTAAAAAACTATCTATTTTATATATTATATTATTATATTTATTACTTAATATTTTAGTTATAATACTAGTTATTATATAATTTTCTATTAGTTATACTAGATATCTATACTATAGTACTTTATATACTAGTTTAAGCCTTACTATACTCTTTTTATACCTTTTTTAGCTTAAGCTACTAGCGCCGGGTATAATCTATAATATAAATACTATTTTTTATTAAATATATAGTCTTTTTATCTATTAAGTATAGTATTCTTTTATTAAGTATAATATTGAAAGTAGTATTTTTTCCGCTATTAATATTACTTTAAATTATTTTATATCTATTATTAATTAATATCTTATTATTAGTATTTAGCTTTACTATCTACTCTATTATACTATTTTTTATATAAGTAAAGGGCTTATCTATTCTTATCTACTCTTATAATAAGCTTATATTACTACTTATCTATTCTTATATAAGCTTATATTAGTAGATCTTTCTAAGCTAGCTTTCTTATTAGTAGTAGAGGAGCCTTTATAGTAGCTAATTATACTACTATTATCTAATAGAACTATTTATAGAGTTTATTAAATTATTATATTTCTTAAAGCTACTAGAATAATATATTTATACTTACTTACTAAAGAAATTAGTCTTACTATTAAACTTATTTAGAAGAAATATCTAAACCCGGATATACTAGAATTAATAGTTAAATAGTTAAAGTATACTATTAGTTAGAAGCTATTAAAATTTCCTATAAACTAGATTACTAATATACTCTTTTTTAAGTATACTATCTATCTATTTAAGCTTACTATACCTAAATTTCGTAGAGAACCTACTATATAAATATACTATTTTCGATATAGATTAGATAAATCTAAGTTAGATAATAATAATAATTTAATATCTACTCCTAAAACTTTAATAAGAAATATTATAAAGTCTACTAATTTAATAATTATAATATTGGGTTTATTAAATACTAGTACTAGTTTATTAAGCGTTATAGCTAGTTTATTAAATACTATTACTAATTATTTAAATCTTACTATAAGTTATTTAAATATTATTATAAATTATTTAAATTCTACTCCTAATTTATTAAATGTTAATTTAAGTTATTTAAATTTTACTAGTTCCGCGATCGGAGATCGAGGAAATGGGAAAAGTACCAACAAGGGACTCCGAGTGCGACAAGAACCCCCGCTCAGAGGGGAGGCTTGTACGATGGGAGGTTCGATCACCACAGGATATT
>BLJB01000185.1:0-96053 GCA_013423325.1 Usnea hakonensis | reverse complement strand
TTAATGTAGTAAAAGGGGGTGTCAATGTAGTAAAAAGGGGTGTCAACCTATCGGAACCCTTTACTAAAATACTCTGTGCCGAATACTGCATCAATTCGCTAGTATGAAGCTCCTCAATGCCATCTTAACCCTTGGCGGTCTGTCATGCTTTGCAGCTGCCCAGTCAATCCAAGCCACTAAATATCAAAATCTGACTGCTGCAAATGTTCGCCGTGATTCTGGGTTCACCGGTCCAGCTGTAGAGGAGGTCCATTACTACTATGATCAATGGCCAATCGGCCTGGCTGTTTCAAAGCAAGGCCGTATATTTGTCTGCTATACGAGGGGAACCTACGTTAGCAGAACTCATTGTATTGTGGTATTCTTCCAATGACTGAGTGCGTTCTTAGGCATACACATTGGGCGAGGTCTCAAATACCACAGCCGAAGTCCCGTACCCCAATCTGGCAATGAATTCGCCTCCTGGAGGCCTGTCCACATCGCTCAATGGCATTCCGTTCGGTAGCAATTCGACAGACAGCTTCATTAGCGTCCAAGCCTTGTTCGTTACTCCTGATGACATCCTCTGGGTCCTCGATACAGGAAGACCCAGCACCAATGAGACAGAAATGCTTACCATGCCATATGCATCTCCTGGCGGGCCAAAGCTAGTAGCCATTAATCTGACGAACAACTCAGTCATCCGCACCTACACATTTCCTTCAAGCGTGCACTACCCAGACTCCTACATGAACGATCTCCGATTTGACATGCGTGCAAACGCCACGGCATCGGGAAAGGGCATAGCGTACATCAACGACAGCAGTAATGAGGGTCGCACCGGCTTCATCATGCTTGATCTTGGCACCGGAAAAAGCTGGCGCCAGCTTACTCAACACCCATCGACGCTCCGAACCTTTGAGGATGTGCCTTCGTATCAAGGCGTGCCGTTCTATCAGCGCAGCCCTGGCTTGGCACTGACTAACAACCAAGAAGGACTTGACGGAATCGAGCTCTCCAAGTATGGTGACGTGATGTACTACTCCCCTCTGACTAGCGATTATCTCTACAGCATTGAAACGCAATATCTTCGTGCGAACCCCACAGATGACGTGCTGAGCTCACAGCGAGCGTCAAACAATGTCATGAATCTGGGGCAGCGTGGCGGAAACGCCAATGGATTCAGCACAGACAACAATGGAGTCATTTATATGCTCATGCCTGAGCAAAACGCTATCTATATCTACAACTCGACTTCTTTGCAGGCGGAACCGTATGTGAGGGATCCGAGAATCATTTGGCCTGATTCCTCAAACGTTGGGTTCGACGGCTACATTTACTTCAACATCAATCAGTTGCCTTATCAGCCTGATTGGAACAACGGCACCGATTTGAGGCAATATCCTGGGTTGATTCTAAGATCCCAATTGCCAAACAATGGGACTAAGAGTACTGTGCTAGCAGCTTAGAAGTATGATCCAAGAGTAGTAGATCGAGTAGAGTGTACACAAAAATTGAATAGTACATGCGCTTTTTCCGAAAGAGGCTAATGTTGCACTTCTATGTGTCCGTTGATTGTCTGCTATTCAATATGAGCAGAGCCCATGGCCTTGGCGAACATCTCTCTGCATCGAACCCTGGCCCCCAACTTCGCACACAGCAGAAAAGCCCCACTCAATTTCCGATGCAGACTATACGTCTCCTCTGGTGGCGGCGCCAGCCGTTCCCTCACCATCACGGGTATGAATCCTCTCACTCTGTCCGTAATCGTCTGGTGTCGGAAATCATAGACCTCTGTTGCATTCTCAGCAAACGGTTCCGCCAGCGTCAAGACAGAGTCGACGTGTGCTTTGACCATAGCCTCACTTTCCTGTCCCGTCAAGTAGCCTAATTGAATGCTCAAGTCGCGGATTTTGACGCGGTCAGAACGAGATGCGGCGAGTAAGGTACGGATGTAGGGCTCTATGAAATGGTCGGGGAAGTCTCGGCTAGCTCCGAAATCAAGGAGCTCGAGTTTTTGAGTCGAAGCATTGTAGAGGAAATTTGTCCAGTTGGGATCGGTCTGCATGAACTTAAATTCCGTGATCTCGCGCAAGCAGAGGCGCAGTATCTGGGTGCCAATCCAGTCTCGTTGCTCTTGAGTAAAGGTCTGGATTTTAGTGACGCCGGTGCCATGGAGGTATTCTGCGGTTAAGACTTGTGGCCCACAGGCTTCGGATATAATATTTGGTACGTGGTAGATGTCTTTTTCATCAGCGAGTAGAGCACGGAAGCGTTCGCCCATCTCCGCTTCCCGGATGTAGTCACATTCCCAGGCTAATTCGGTTCGAGCGTTGGCAATTGTCTTGTCTAAAAAAAGGCCTTTGGGAAGAAGTCGGGAGGCAGTTAGTAGTATAGAGATATTCGAGAGGTCGCTGTCGATGGAGTCAGCGACCCCTGGGTATTGGACCTTTACGGCAACACGCTGGCCCGAGGATTTCAGGATTGCGCTGTGGACCTGACCAATAGATGCGGCTGCTATAGGCTTTTCGTCGAACGATGTAAAAAGATCGCGCCAATCTGCGCCGAGGCTACTTGCAAGGACAATATTACGCTGGGAAGCGGGCATGTAGTCGGCGCTATCTTGGACTCGCTGCAAGATTTCGTTGATCGGCCCTGGTAGCATTTTCGAATCTTTGACAATCATGAGCAGTTAATTATACAGTAAAGGACATATAGTAGCCGACCTTGAAAACTCATCATTTGGCCCAACTTAAGAGCTGCCCCTCGCATCCTGGATAGCTTGACTACGAGTCTTTCCATGTTACCAGCGCTGAGCATCAAAGACCCGCTGGTATTCCCGCTGCTTCTAGTGGCACGACGGAGGCTTTCACCAACCGCGCCGAATGCCATGGATGTTGCTAAACCTCCATACTGCCATAATCTGCCAAATCGGGAAGATGGCACTCGAGACTCTTGCATCTCATATTGAACTGTTGATGAGCCTGCCTCTGGGCCTTGAGGGAGCTATAAGATCGCTGTCAGTCAATCAGTACTAGATTTATGGATATTTGTCTCAGGCGTCTTACCTGAGATGAATCCACAGGCATATTCTCCGCATCCTTCGCAATGTCAGCAGCTAGCTCGTGCGCATCCTCGGTACCTTCAGTTTGGGAAGGCTTCGAATCCACGGTCGAGGTTGGCGGACTTTGAGGTCCGTCTTGAATCTCTTGTCCTGATGGCCGAATGCTGAATGAGACCTGGTCCTTCTCTTGTGGGACTTTGGTCTGCTTCACCGGTGTTTCATGAGCACCAGGAATCACCAGTCTCGTGGAAGGCTGGCTCGGCCTGGTTTCACCACTCAACATCCTAGCCACCCTAGGACTGTGAAACAACTCGGTATACGATTCATCAGAGTTTTTGTCCTGCTCTGGAACAGCCTGTGCTTGTGGAACAGGCTTTTCTTCACTTCTAGGAGTTGATGCATAGAGAACATCTTGATTTATTTGAGCATCAAGGAGATGTCCATCATTTTGTTGTCCGTCCTCGGTATTCTTATGCAATTTGACACGCCGCAGAGCTGAATTCTGGTCCGACCTTTCGTCGAAACGATCAAGGGAAAAACCATCATTCCTCTCTAGAGTTTTATCTGTCCCAGGTGCCTGAGGCTCACTGGTTGTAGTGGCGCGCTGTTGTGAGTCTTTGGCTTGCGAAACCTGCGTGGAATGATCGAATCCAGGTCGATTGAAGCGTTCTGCTAAAGTAGAAGCAGCTTTCACCGTCAATGTAATTCGGTCAGTCTGCGATTTGACGGCTTCAGCAAGAGAAGATGTCTTGCTGTAAAGGTCCAATTGGTGTCGGCGAAGGGCGACATGCTTTGCAGCAACGCTCTGGGAAACCTTCAGTATGGCTGCCACGTCAAGAAGGCGTCTTCCCGTCATCGCACAGCATTTGCAACATTATAAATGCTGTATAGCGTCTCCGTAGGAAAACCAGCCTCTACCAGAATCTCCAACACATGCTGTTCGAGCAGAGTTGCAAAGCAATAGAAAGGTAGTCTCCAGCGAGGCGAAGCATTCGTCCGAAGTGCAACTTAGCCGAGAGAACTTCTTTTAAATGTCAACCGATCGTCAACGTCTGTCTTTTTAAAACCACTCCACTTAATATTTAACCAATGTGATACGATCTTCGACCTACAACAATCTCGTCTCGATGTTGCCGTCTCAATTCTCGGCTTCGTTGCATACTGAACCCTGCCAGTGCGACTGCCTGTGAAGGACGCTCGGAGAGTGAGCTGGCCCTTTCTCTTCATCCATGCCACTCCCTGGGAGCACGTACCTTTGGCAGCGAATACCGACCCTTTCGATTGCCTCCATTCCTGTTCTTCTCGCCTTCACAGCCACCCTATTCGATCAATATGCATGTGCAGCACAGGTTGGTTCGAAAAACCAAGATGAGCATAACGAGCTGCGATCAAACCGTGCTCTTGAGATCGATGCGAGATATGATCTAGAAACCTATGAGCCAGAGTTTACCGGTGCTGATCGAAGCATCATCGGCAGAGCTGGAGAAGAGACACAGGCGTTGGGGAATAATGCTCCTGGAGTGTTGAACATCGATCAAAGCGCTAGCCAATACTGGACTTTTCCCAGCACAACATTATTTGGACCCAAATCGCCTCAGACGCCTGGCCTTCCATCCTCCTTCGAGGGGCAGAACGTTTCCATCACTCCAAACGCCCCAGGCGAGAGAGAACTCTACATAAGTCTCACAACTTGCCAGCAGCCGGTTGCCAAAAATTCTAGTGCCAATGCTGCAGTCGATCAACTGGAACTCTATGTTTCAAAGTCTTCGAATAATCAACATCCTGATGCGAAGAACAATGACTATGTCGTACCGATTAACGGGGGCTTTGGTTGGTTGAACATATCCGTCAGCAATGATGTTTACTTTGGGGTCTACGCTTCCGCAAATGACGGCTATGACGGATTCTACAACTATCAGCTCACTGCGTCTATTGATGGGTTTTATGCCTCTTCATACAACGACTCTAACGTTTTTTTCGTTGATAGCGACACCAACTCCGCGCTCCTATATACCCAGAACACAACCAGCAGCACAGATTCTTCAAACTCCACATTCCAGGCGTGGATGAAAAGCCGCCCACTAGTCTTTCATTTATTCGTGCAAAATCAGGATGATGCCTCTATATTGGGAGTGCGGAACTCAGTGTGCGGATTGCAAAATTTGGCACAGATACAAGGTCCGCCAGCGATCGAGACTGATATGACAGCAGCTGGTGATGGCCTACCAAAACAACAATTCCACGTCAAGAATCTCAACAGAAGCTCGAGTTACTACGCCATAGTAGCTATGATTGGCAACGCCACAGACCAAGGGTCCGGCGTCGTAGGTGGTGGAGGCACTGTGTGGAATTTAGCCAATATCACGACTAAGTCTTGTCAGTTTCTCGATCTTCACCTCTTCTATCCTTGAACCTAATGAATCTGGGCCAGTCGACAATTGCGCCCTTCTCTTCAATTTATCCTTTTGCAGCTCGGTTGCGTATGCTGCTCCAGCTAACCCTCAGACATTCAACACAAACGAACTTCTCGCCCAGCAATATGACAATTACGCCAGCAATCTCTATCAAAACTTTACAAACTCACTACAACAGATTCCGTGCAACACCACATCCTCCGCTCAGTACTCGCTAGCCAGAAACTGTACCGATTGCGATACAGCTTACAGAAAGTGGCTTTGCTCGGTCACCATACCCAGATGCGAAGATTTTTCGAACCTCTCTCCGTATTTGCTGCCCAGGGCTGTAAATCAAATCCCTATCAACGAATCCTACGCTAATGTAACTGCGGACCCGAACTTTAACGCTACTGCTGGCCGCAGCAAGTCCTACTACAACAGCAGTCGTAATCCCATGATTGATTACGATATCCGACCTGGTCCGTATAAAGAGATGCTTCCATGCAAAGACATATGTTACGATCTGGTTCGGAGTTGTCCCGCTGCTTTGCAATTTGCATGTCCCTTGGAAGGACATGGCTTGAATTACAGTTACGGAAGTCCTAGTAAGGATGGTGTTAGCTGCAACAGCCCGTGGACTAGCATAAGTGGAGCTGCTGGCCCAAGGGTGAAGAACTCCATGGCGCTATGCGCGGCATTCGCTGTGTGGTTTATGGTAACGGTATCATGAATGAAGTGAGGACAATTTGCAGACGTCGGATTTGGACAGAAAGTATGAGTCTTGGGCGGCCATCGAGACATGAATTGGGAGGATATAGTATGAGTACGAAGATGGTCACCACCTCCACAACGACCACCCTTACTACGTCAAAGTACAGCAGACTAGCAAAACCGGCAAGACTTTGCTTCGACAATGGCTTATGCCTCCAGATCTGATTAATCGATTTATATCTTAAGATGCCGATGATTGATTGCCAGCAGTCATTTCCGGCTTGAAATTAGGTATCCGGGACTCTTCTTTAACGCAAGAGAATTTATTAATCGTTGCGGTAGTAAGGTTTAATTCCACCATTCCTGGAAGTCGATTTCCTCAGACTTTAGCCCAAGTGCCGCCCGTCGCCCATGGCCCGAACCTGGCGCCCAGTGAACCTTGGTCGTCTCTGAGGCGGCGTCCAAAAGGCTATACAAAGATATAGGACATATACTACCCGATAAATTCTCTCATAAATTTCGCTGTACAACTAGTATCTCTCTTTCTCTCTCGCCTTTACAGACATGATTGATGAGTGACACGTGGGAGAAGCTCTCACTTATGACAATGGCTTTAATTGGTACGAGGACCAGAACCAGAGCATCTTGTCGCCCAACTTGACTTTCCAACCTTTGGCTTGAGATCAAGTTGAGAGACGTGTGGCTTTTTCTTTTGTGGAAAGGTAAATGCGAAGATACAGGCAATTAGCAAGCTCATGGACTTTATCCATCAACAATCTGGCCCGTGCTGCCTCTGTCGTGCTCTTTCATCTTCGCGAGACTTGCCTTTGTGCCGCTATGGCCAACGGAAGTTCTCGACAATTTGACTTGTCTCCACAGTCGAACGGTGCTCGTTTCGTTGTCCATCGTTCACTCTGCTGTCCAACTTCCTTCACTTATCATCGTCGTTTCCCTTTTCCCTCTGCTCCGCCTTGCAATGTCTGTCCCAGTGTCCCAGCTGCCTCCAAACGGAAACCGCGGACACGGCCTGATCGTTCAGACGTGGACCACTGTGTCAATTGCATCATTGCTTGTTTTCGTACGAGTATATACTCGGGCATTTCTCCGTAGAACAGCAGGCGCCGACGATTGGACCATTGCGATAGCCTTGGTAATGTTCACTTGAAGCCCTTCCAAGGCAACTGCTCGCTAACCGCATCCTCCCAGGCCTTTGCTGTCGCTCAGAGCATCCTCGTAATTTTTCAGGTGGACAATGGGTTTGGAAAACATATCGAGTATTTACAACCCAACCAGATCAGAAATGTTCTTCTCATCACGACAATCCTCGAGGTTCTCCACACTATTGGGACATTTCTGGTTAGAGTCTCGGTCTGTCTCTTCGTCTTACGTCTCGTACCTCCCACACACCAAGAATTCTACAAGTATACATACGTCCTCATCGCTTTCTTCACTGTCATCAGCACGGCCACGTTCATGATCATCCTGCTCGCCTGTATCCCCATCCAGGGTACGTGGGATAGGGAAATCAAGGCACGGTGCATCGCACGCTCGACCTTGGAAATCATCGCCAAGACACAGGGAGGTGTGCTGCCGCCCCCCCTCCTTTACCTTGAAAATTCGATGAACGCATTATTGACGCGGAAACAGCTTTCGCGACACTGATGGACCTTTTGTGCGTCTGCCTGCCCATCTTCTTCCTTCGCAACCTCCAAGTGCAGCGGAGCCGGAAGATTAGTCTTTTCGTCTTCCTGGGACTGGGCCTCTTGTGAGATTTTTTCTTCAACTGCCACAAGGATCCCCCCGCTCACGTTTGGAGAATATGAGAACTGACAATGTTTCACCAGCACCGCCGCATGCGCAGTTCGTAGGACGATTGCCATCAATTTCCAAGATCCGGATTTCACCTGTAAGCAAAATTTCGCTTTTCCCGCCCCCCCCTACCCCCGAAAAACCCAAAAAAAAAACACCATCACATCTAACCCTCCACCTCGCTCTCCCCACCCGCAGATGGCATCATCCCCGTCGCCTCCTGGGCCAGCCTGGAGCAAAACATCGGCATCATCGTCGCGTCCGCGCCAGCCCTGTACCAGCTCTACACCGTCCTTCTCGAAAAATACTTCCCGGATCACCTGCGCCGCAACAGCTATCCCGTCATGCGCTCCCTGAAACCTCACGTCTCCCAGCCTGCGGGTGGTGGGTACACGGAGGCGGGGAGGACAAAGTGGTGGAGGGTTAGGCTGTGGCCTGCGGGTGGTGGTGGTGGTGGTAGTAAGCGGGGGAGTCTGGGTGTGAGGATGATGGAGGATGCGGATGGCGCTGCTGGTGCTGGGGCTGGGGTTGGGGGAATGACTTTGCCGGGCCCGCCTAGTCCGACGAAGAAGGCGCCTCGGACGGATTATGATAAGGCGTCGTTGGATCTTAGTCCTAGGTTGGAGCAGGCGGTTACGGGGGAGGCGAAGTTTTCATAGGACGCGGTCAACGTGATGGGTTTTGGGTGTGGGACGTACTCTACAAAGGGCGAGCGGGGGGGGGGAGAAAAGCAGGATGTCTATTTGAAGCTTGATGTGCTAATGATTTTGAATCTTGAGGCGTCTTAATTCATGAATACACGTCTGCTGCTACTACTGCCATTCGCTCCTGGCTGCTTTTCGATATCGCATGCGCACCTTTTGATCTACTACTCGCGTGAAAGCATCCTACAAGCCCCGTTTCTTCGTCGCTCTTTGCCTTGGCACTCTTGCGACCCGCGACGGGCACTTCTCCGTGGGAATTCATTCGTCTTTGACACACTTGACTAGCACAAGTTGCCCGTCAGTCCTTCATCAAAGTATGGAGTAATGACGAGCGTTACGGCTGGCCGGACAGTCTTACACTGACAGGACATGCTCGAAAAGGGATTGCTCACATGGCAACGACCTTGAGTAATACGTTTCGGGTGTACCGAGACCAAGCGTTACAGGGAAGTGATATCCAGGCCAGCGTGATACTCGTACAAGCCAATGTGATTCGGACTTCCTTCCAGCTTCTCGAACGACAACGTCGTCTAGCATCCCACGAGGAGGGATATTCCATTTGTTCTTGCACGCGGGTAGCTGTGACTCGATTGAATCAGATACGTCCAGTCATGCACATATCAGAGTAGCATCATGTGGAGACTAGCGTCTCGGTTGCCTCTAGGAGAATGTCCGCTAGGAAAACACACAAATGTTAGGTTCGTTCTTTCAAAGTGCAACAAGTCTTGAAGACAGAATTTAGACTCACCATGATGCTTTTGGAAAATCAACATGGGTCTCAACCTGACAGCCCTCTCTCCACTGCCTCCAATGTTGACACCCAAACCCTTCGCCCTTTTTAGGAAGTCATCCCTTCTAGGGCTGTCCCATGCAAGAAACGTGCCTTGTCCCTTCCCCCGTAGATTCTGGATTTCGTTGGGATAGCGCTCTGCCAGTCTCTCAAGCCCTGAGTAGAGGTAATCGCCAACTTGAGCGGTGGATTCAACCAGGTTGAGTCTTTCAATTTCCTGAACGATGGCTCTGAAGAGGATGGCTCGGGCTGGATCGCCCATCCAGGTATTGAATTGACGGTAGGGTTTGTTGGGTCGAAGATTGGGGTCTGCGAAGTAGTAGCCAGCAGTTTGAGCTTTCTTCGAGAATGTGACCATATCCGGTGGGTCGGCCAGGTTCCAGTGGTCGTGCGCCCAGAACTTGCCTGTCGCACCAACACCAGTCTGCACCTCGTCAACAATGAACATGACATCGTGTCTTCTTGTGATCTCGCGGAGAGCGTTGAAGAACGCTGGAGAGGCGTGATTGTCTCCGCCTTCGGACTGGACAGGCTCGACTACGACCGCTGCGACAGGATTGTGAAAATTCTTGATCAAGTCTTCGGTTTCCGCGAGGCAACGTGCCTCTTCAGCCGCATTTTCGCTTGCGTGCTCCGCGAGAGGGTACTGAAGGTGAGGAAAGGATGCTTGGGGCCAGTCGAAGGCTGGTATGTCAAGCTTATGGATCGGTTTGCTGCGAGTGGTGGATAGACTTCCGAATAGACGGCCGTGAAAAGCGGATGAGAAGGAAAGGACCGACATATGAGGAGAGCCTGGAGACTTGTTATTCATGGTTGACGAGATCTCTTCAGCAGAGAAATCTGCATCGGGGCCACCTCGTTGTTGGCGGCGTTTCCACATGAAGGCGGCCTTGTATGCAAGCTCGTTGGCGTCGGACCCTGCCATTGCTGTGAAGACCTGGTCTAATCCTTTTGGGGCAACTTTAAGGACGCCAGTCCTAAGAATGTCTGCCCAGTCGTGCTGGGGGAAATTGCCCAGAGCTGGGCGATTGATAATCGCGCTGGCCATCTCTGGCGAAGTCGCAGCCGCGAGCAGTGTAGAGTTACTATAGCCTACAGGAATCGAAGCGATCTGAGCGTATACGTCGAGTAAGACGTTGCCATCCAGATCGGCAATGTAGTTTCCAAAGCTATTCTGGTAGTTGGCCATCATATTCAGACTCCTGGTGTCGAAGACCTTGTCTAAATCCTCAATTGCTTTTTTACTCATGGGACCGGGAATTGCAGTTCGTATGTGGGGTCTGACAGGTTCATCGGGGAAGAAAGGCTGCTCAACGGCTGTCTGCTCAGCTAGCTCTGCTGTCGCCATACTGGCCAAAGGTTTTGTCGTTGTTGCGATGGGCCTTGCGGTGAAGAGGCGAGCAAGAGGCGGGGTGCGAGAGCAAGCCCGAAGGACAGAAGTGTTGAGTGAAATCATGCTGGAGTGGAAAAGGCAGAGAGGTGGTGCTATGGTTGTTTGACGAAATGCGGGGGTCAATTACCAAGAACCGAAGAATATCATGAAGAAAATTCAAGCAGGAGCACAAAAGCTTTGAAACTTTTCAGTGGATGTTCTGTCGTGCAAGACTTCATTAACGTCGTAAGTAATCAATTCCGAAGGGTTTTGTCTTTGTGCGATCGATTGATCTTTATCGGTTGTAGGAGAAGGGAGGAGGGTCTCTACAGAGGAAAGGAACTTCTTTACTTTTTGCCCTAAATGTGACTAAAGGGAGCAGACTATGCACTTGTACTTCTACTTCTTCATATTCGAGAGATTCTTGAATTGCATATCCAAGTAATGTAGATACAGAATTTTCAGATGCAACGGCAAGACAGATTAATATTCGCAAATCTCGTCCACGCGGCCGGCGAGAGACTCCCTTCCCCTCTGCCTGGCGTGTCTAGTGTCGTTCATCCTATCTTACAACATGCCCTCGGCACGCTCTCGATGCTGCATCCAGCTTTGCTCCAGGTCAACTGAATCACGTTGATAGCGTCCTAAGCGGCCCCATGTACCTCGATGTCGGAAAGGTGCCTTTGGCCGTTGCCTGCGAAGAGTCCTTCGTGCTCTTTGTACTCTTCGTCGCTTCGCATGTTTGGAGTGTGGGCATTGCCTAAGATATCGAGATCATCTTTGCCCGCCCTTGTGCTGTTGCTGAAAGCAGTGTGGTGCGGTAGAGCGTCGCTATCGTTTTCTGGCGACACCCCTGGTGACTCTGTGTCCTCTGCGAACGTGTTGGTCTCATAACCATGTCGGCCGCCGTCATCCATTCCTTCGTTGAAGAAAGACATTGAATCGGGAGGTGGTGGAGGTGGCGGCGGTGGACTCTCTGATTTGAGGCGCTTGCTTGGTGTCGCCCCATTGTCCCCGAATTTTATGCTTTCAGGATCCTCGTCATTCAACCTCTTACGCTTAAGGCCTTCAACCTGTGAGAGCAAGTCCGATGGTGTCGCAGGAGTTGTTGACTCCAGCTTCGGCTTTTCAGATTCGTCGTCATCCGACATTGCCATATCCTGATCCCCATCGCTTTCTTCCTCCTTCTTTACCTCCGCGCCCAATGCCGGAGTAGGTGATGCCGCCGACTCTCCTTCCTTGCTCCTTCGCTCGGCCTTTTTCTTCTCATGTTCTCGTTTCTTAGCAACCGCTTTGTCAAAATACTCCTTGACGTATTTTTTCACCTGTTTTTCTTGTCGAGACGATATCTTGGTGGGATCTTCTACCCGATGATTCTTGAAATCCGAGCTCACAAGCTTTTTTGAAATCTTCATAAGTATCCTATTAGCGGGCGAACCACGAGGCGTTCAACATTAAAATCCTACCTCTTTCGCGAAACGCTTCAGATCATCCTTCGGCAGCTTGCCCTTAAATTTGTCCATTACGTATTTGATGTGTGGGAAAAGCTTTCTCCCAATTAGAACAGGCAAACTTCTCATAATTAGTCAGTCCACGCTTACCGTGTTCTCGTATAATTTTTTTTGCTTCTCTTCATTGTAACCACGCCATTTCTCCGTACCTCCTTTGGTAGCCTTTTTCACGTCGCCATTGACCGTCTGTGGGGTTGCCGAAGCTGCTGTTTTCTCTTTTGGAGTATTGGCTTTTGCGCTTGTGATCTGGTTGATGATGTCCTCAAGAGCCTTGTTCGTAGAGGTGGGTTTAGGGGGCGGTGGTGGTGGTCGCGCTATCACCGTAGGCCTTTGCCACGTCGTTTTGCCACTCAGATCGTAAAAATACGTCCTACCGTCGTCATCCTGTGCTGCAAACCAGCCTTCAGGCAATGCACCGAAAGGCCGCGGCCGATAAGGGCCTCTGGGCCCACTGTAGAAACCAGGTCCTCGCTGAGGGAAGTTTGAACGTGGACCATGAGGCGCTGCCGGTCCTTTCGGAGCGTCGATCGATCTTGATCGTGATCTGGACCTCGAGCGTGAGCGTGACCTGGAATGTGCTTTGCGTTCTTCGCGGCTTGAGTCCCGCCGTCCCAAGCGGTTCGAGAATTCCGGGGTGGTGGTACTCGTGTGGTTTAGTGCGTCTCGCTTCTTGCGAGGTATACGGTAAGCGACTTCGAGCTTACTCCACGAGTCCAACAGCTCCTGAGCTTGTAGTATCACCGTTTCATCACCGCAAGCTTTCAAATCCTCAACAGTTGACTCTATCTTGGAGTCGTTAATCTTGTTTCGCGTTAGCAGAGGAAATTTGCCGAGGATGTCGAAGACTTGTAGAACGACATTGAAGTCCTCTTTCCACAAAGCCAATGTCGAATTGAGAATCTGATATCCATGCATCTTAACGACCCGATTACGCACTCGTTCGTCATCGCAGCGTTGTATTCGACTTAGCAATTTGACGGCGATCCATTTCTCTCTGCATTGCATTAAGGTGGCCATGACTTTGGTGACCCCATCCTCATCGAGTGATTTCGGTTGAACGTTGTTGACGTACTCTTCATCCTCTTCCCCAACCTTCTTCTTGCGGACCTTCTTCGCGACAGCGGTATCCCAACCATCACCGTCTTCGATACCGAGGGCTTCGACAGTGGTATTGGACAATTTAGTCGCACGTTCGGTTTGAGTCTTACCACCAATGAAGCCAGTGCAATTTGGTTCAGCGCAGTAGCAAGGTTGTGGATCAGTTCCATACCTGTCGACGTTATAATTGAAGACAAGTTCTTCTCCCGCTATGATTTTCCGCTCGGCAAAGATTCCCATTCGAAGTTTGTCACCCACCACCCACTTGTCTACATAACAATTTGGATTGCATGAATGATTGCAGAATCTTCCCAAATTACCTTTCTTTGTGGCATCGACAAACTCCCCTTTCGTGAGAGACATGAAGTAGAAATGTTTGATTCCTTCCTCATCGTATTGCACCATGCGGCGGCGGAAGCGGGCTTCGTCGATGACCTCTCCAATATACTCGTAGATGAAAGCATCAGGATTAAGATCTCTATCAGCCCGTAGACCGTAACCTTTCTTCTCCGTTTTGAAGACTGTTACGTCTGCGAATTGTTGTCGTTGAAACCTTTGATTTTCGCACTCAGCTCCGCACCCACAATCACCGAAACATTCCATCTTCGTCGCACGATTGATGCAGTCTGAATCCTGCCCACATGCTGAGTTGGTCTTTGTGAAATTATCTATGTCGAGTATTCAGTATACTTGCGTGAACGCAACTACCAGCAGGTACGGTCGGCTTACCCCACTCCTCCGCGCAGTCGCAGTCCATAGAACCATGCTCCGTAGATCCTATATATTTCGAGGTATACGAACATTGTTCTAGCACCTGAAAGGTTTGTTTGGCTTCTTCAGTCTTACTCGGGTGATCTCGAAATAGAGGTGGAGGCTTGGACATGACCCTCTGGGAGCTGCTGCGAGCGAGCTTGGGCGGATGACCTGGCTCCAACTTCAGAGTCACTTCACCACCCACCACCTCCTCGTGCTTCTCACTTCCCGTAGGAGGTGACTGCGTAGGTACATCCATCTTAACGGGCGATTGAGAAGTGGACTGCATGGTGGAATCCCTTGGTGAAGACCCATAGCTATTTGTAGCCACCTCCTTGATCTCTGTCCCCACTTTGTCCCCGCCATGTCCATTTTCTAGATGTAGCTCTTCGACGCCACTTTCCAAAACTCCGTTTCTTTTTGATCTTTTGATTTCCGTCATGGTAGTAGACCTCCGCACGAGGTATTGTAATGAGAAAGGTGTTGGAGGTGATGCTTTGGTAGCGTGAACGGTGAATGGCAATAGAACGGTCTCTGAGGACGATCCCCGCACATGGCAAACACAAAATGATAGATTCGGCTCCTACTGAAAGATATCGGTTGTATTTGTGAGGACATGCGATCCGATGCAAGGTTCTTTTCTCTCCTTGTGCAATGCCACTGGAGGAAGAGAGTGCGGTGACACGAATGTAGGGACGGCCAGGATGCCAAGCAAGAATGACTACCACTGAGTTCGTGACATTCACTGGAGAAAAAGAGTGAATGCAGTAGGTATGTAGACTGTGAAGAGGCAGATTTCCATTCAAGGGTCGTCTCACCAGATCCCTAGTCTCATCAAAGCTCGTACCCCGACTCCTGACGGAGCCTACAGCAAACGGGAATTGTTTTATCGCATTAATTATCTACTGGCCGACGACATTTTCGGTCTTAGTGGTCAGTTCAGGGAAGATGTCAAAATGGTGGTAAATTGAGAAACGCTTTGGCTTTTTTCGAAGATTCACTCTGGTATAACACCTCGGCAAGTACGGCCTAGCAACTCCAGAATCATGTACTCGTAGGAACAGAATTCGTGGAAGTTGATTTATGATCGACATCTAAATAAATACAAGAACGAGCCGTGATCGTGGCATTCAAAAGCCGCAGAACAACCCACACTCATGACCTGCGCTGCGCTGCGCCTCGCCCCAAACGAGATTTCGACAAGAAAAAGATGAGCAAAAACAATGCGATGGCTTCAGAACAACACCTACTGCAAGTTAAAAACGCCCATTTCGATCACGCCGCCTGGCCAGATGCTCGATGGGTGGCGACGAGGGAGAAAAGGAGGTACCTGAACAAAAGAAGACCAGAGGGAAACGGCGCTGCATGATGATGATGATGATGTGTCTCGATATTGTTAGTCAGGATTGTTTTGGCGCAGGCTTCCAAGGGACAAGCAGTGAGTGTATATAAATAATCATATAACATATAATCATATAATCATATATAATCATAATTTGTTCAGCTCGTAAAGAATTTGGACCATTTGCCCCCTAGATGCAGGTCATGTTTCATCTTGGAGATGTTTCCGGGCGTCGCACTTTATCGGAGCTCGTGGGAAGTACCTATGTATCGAGCACGAGGTAGAGATTTCCCCCTTCGAGGCAAGAAAAGGCCTGATGGTTCAAAGCTAGGCAGGGGGCTTGCAGAGCTGTCCCCTCTCTGGTTCGGCAGACGGGCGACCAATCCTGCGAAGGCATTGGATAGTATACTCCGAATAGCCTCAAAATCCTTCAGACTTTTTTTCCAAGCTCCATTTTGCTTTCGAGTTCTTTATACATGCTCAAACGGTCCCACGTGTTGTTGATCAAGTACCTTACAGAGCGAGGAAAAACTTTTAAGGAAAAAGGAAGCTTGCAGTGGCCAAGGGCAGAGTAGCGGCTAAAATCCAAAATCAAAATCAAAATCAAAAAAAAAAAAAAGGTCTAAGAAATCTGAATCCCGTTGTTTATGCAGGCCAAAAAGCTACTTCGCTACTTACGAGGGAAACGAAGCTCTCATGGCCAAAGAGCTCTTTTCAATCCTCCAAATTCATATAAACTCTTATCATTATACGCGGGACCTCAATTCCATTTCCTTTGTCATACTTCTTCTCTCCTTACAGTAATCTCGTTTCAGCTTTTTTGCTCGAAATTTATTTGCATTTGGGACATGGCTGCTCATATCACTCATTGCTATCCCTCTTTGCTGACTCGACGTGGATGACTGTCCTAGTCAAATCCCCTTCATCACTTTCCTTGCCTGTGTCCTATTATTGCTTTAATTTACTTTCATATCCATTTCTGTCTCCGCGTCCATCAGCCTCCCTCCTACACTCATGCACACCTCAAACAACCATTTATCAAGCTACAATAAAACCGCAATCATCCTTTTGCAATGGCTGCTATGGAGCAGCCTTTTGGCGAGAACGAAATTGTAAGTGACTTTAGAAGCCCTCCAGGTTTCCCTGGTCGTGACCTGGTCTTCTCACGCGCTGATCCTCTGTGCACGGTTTCAATCAATTTTATATGACTAATCTGGCCCACAGCGGTATTTTCTCACGGAGATCTTGAAAAGGTCTTCGATTGCTCCGCAAGACCTCATGAACATCATCCAGGAACGAGGTATTCAACCTAGCTGGTACGAGATAGCATTGCCGAACGGTGCGCAGGGAATGGACCGTGACAAAATTGGCAAGGGCTAAAATTGATACATACAGGTCGCTCCGTCTCCTCATGCATGGTGGTCTGGCAACAACTCCAAGCAAACGCCCATGCTCGGTACACAGCCCCCGTCCATCCTATGGTTGCTTTCGAACAGCCGTTTCCGCAAAGTGCGTCGAAGCTCAAAAAACAACGTCCGAGTTCCGGCGAAAATGTTTCCTCTACAGTTGACCGCATGCTTCAACCGCAGCAGCCATTCAACTTTCTACCAGTAAATGTTTCGAATGATCCCGCTGCAGATCAAGGCGCTACGGCTTCCGCATTGGGCGGGCCGCCTAAGAAGAAGCGGGGACGTCCAAGTAAGGCAGAATATGAAGCTAAGGTTGCAGAAGCTGCAGCGCGCGGAGAAGAATATCAGCCCCCTCCAAAAAGGAAGAAGACACCGCGGCCATCACAGCAGGGTGTACCAAACCCGGGCATGATGACTCCCGAGGTCGGCGCATCGGCTGAATTTTCTACTGGTAACGAAAGTGCTCGAAAGCCGAAAGCAACACCCGAAAAGACAAGCAGCCTAGCTTCTGAGCCTGCCGCCAGGAATCTTGCTCTTGGGGTAACAGCACCCGCTGCGGATCAGATGCAAATCGACAGGGGAGAACGTTTTAAAAGTACTATCCCAGAGAGACAGACTTCTGAGTTCGAAGGTCGGGGGAACCTTTTTGCTGGGATGCGAGAACATCCAGAATACAGTGCGCCTCAGAGCAATTTGACACTCCAGCACGACCCCCCACCCCAGAACGACCTCCCATTTTACCAGACGCCAAGAAGGAACCCAGCAACTACAAGGGATCAGTAAATTCCGTAAGAAAAAGCACGACCTGCATATTCGGGTCCAACGACTCTCCACGATACCGTGCGTCTTATTCGGAGCGAGACGAGGTGGCGGCTGCTGTCCTGCAGCTTTACGTGTAAAACAGCATACCCCTAGACGTCCAGCATTGGCGGCTCATTATTTAATTGCTGGTCGGCTCTCTTCTTTAATACTTCATACGTCAAGCCATCTAAAAAATTTTGTAAAACACTCAGGGCTATTGGGTCTCGACAGAGGAGTTCTTTTGTCTTTCTCAATCCAGGATATCCGGACTTTTTAGCCATCGAAGGGATTTCTTCGCAATGTTTAAACTGGGTCAAACCGTTTTTGACCTGAAATGTATAATTAGAAACGACCGAGTCTCGCCAGAGCTGAGGCCCAGTGGAGAGATCAATATAAAATTCATCCATCGAAAGAAGAGTGCTGTCCAGAAAGACACGCCTAGTGATTCGACAACAGTTGATAAATTTTGTAGCAAACATGTTCAATCTGCCTCCGCCCTTAGAACGTAATGTGAAGAGTATGATACCCTGGTGATAAAGTGCAGAAGATGATTCCTTGCAAACTTCTTGTCTGTCAAGGCTTTCTTTCATCAACGCAGAATGCCAAGCTAAACAAGGACGTTCTTCGTGAGTAGCTTCTAATTTGGGTATACGCTCTGAACGAGGAAATCAATATATCCGTCCCAAAGCGTCTTGCATAGTGTTCCCACTCAATACCTTTTTGCTCCTGACCTGATCATCCTGTGTCGTCATCATCGGCGGTACCATCTCTCCTGCACTTCAATCAGCAAGTTTGCCCTAGTAAAACTAGTGAGCCATGCTACCTACGGAATGTATCTTGCTCCTGCATCTTCAATATTTTGCTTGACATCATCAGGTAACTGTGGCAAGCACACATTGTCAGATTTTGCTCGAAATCGTGCCTTGCCCTTGACCTTCAAATTTCCTGCTTTTTCCTGTGCTCTTGGCTGCCCATCAAGACCCAACGGCTCCAACGCTTTTCAATGAGCATGCTCACCGTTCCAACAACCTTAACAGCATAGACCCCGCTCACACAGCCCTCCAGCCTCTGCCATCTAGCCACCCAGCTCGTCGTAGGATCCGCGAGCGTGATCAATCCCTCAAAGACTTGCGATGTGCATTCTTGAACGGCATCCGTGGAGTTGGCAAGGCCTAGGAATGACTCGCAGTTCGGGCAACCGTCGCGTAGGAAGCGCTGAAGGGATACGAGGTTCAGTATGATTACTAGCTGAGCGCAGGCAAAGGGGTGGCTCTCGACGAGAATGACTCAACTCACAGCATGGGTTTGGACAATGGAGCAGACCATGCAAGCACGTAGGTAGCGTTGTTGCGAACCCGGAACGAACGCGGATGACATTATAAGATCTTCAAGATGTGATGTTGAATGCAAATGTGTGTTACTTCCTTTAAAGGAAGAAATGAGGAAGAGATGAGAGCATGCATGGCCAATCTGCAAAGGGTTAATCTACGGAAGTACATACCTACCATCGGGCCAAAAAGATTTTTCAAAACTTGAAATTAAATTTCGGTTTAATTCAAGACTCTTCGTAATTTTAAATAATATATTATATCTAAGCTTTTACTTAAGGTTAGAGACTTACCGAATCTATACTAGTAGCGTATTAATAAGGTAGTAATTTGTTAGTATTATAGTAATAAGTTGGTTAGCCCGTACGCGGACTACTAATCCTAGTATTACTAAGAGGGCGTTATACGAAAGATTAGAACAATTACCTCTTATGCGGATACTTGTACGTACTAAATTCCGTCCGTATTTATATCGATTTGAACGGGCGTTCGTTATCTATCAAGTAGTTTTGTTAGTAAAATCCTAACTACTACGATAAACGACGCGCGATATGACTATACTTCTATAAAAAGAAGGATTCTTTCTAATTATATAAAGTATATATCAATTCTAAAAAATTTAATATATATCAATTACATTGCGTGCGTAATGGTGGGATTTATGATTTCTAATATGGTATTTGGAAAATCTTTTTGGCCCGATGGTAGGTATGTACTTCCGTAGTTAATCGTCCCAAAGACTTAGCGATCCAGATCACTAATTGACCGAAGAATATCCGAACTCCCAATGAAAGATTGAAGACTTTTGGTTCTACAATCCACAACGACTATTACTCTAGTAAATTTCCTACCTATTTAATATACAATTTTGTCTTACTTGCTGGCATTATTTCTTAAAAAATACCACTATCGACAAATATGGCTCCTAAAGAAGAGTCTGCCCAATTGAAAGCAGAGGGAAATAAATACTTTGCGAGCCATGAATGGCTGAATGCGATTAATTCTTACACAAAAGCTATAGAGATGTACGACCAAGATCCATCGTATTACTGCAATAGAGCCCAGGTTATTCTGCCCGAACTGAAATACTTCTCTGATTTTCCCAGCTGACGAAACTCCTTCTCAGGCCAATATTAAACTCGAGCAGTATGGCTATGCCATTGCTGACGCAGCCAAAGCTATCGAACTCGACACAGGCTATGCCAAAGTATGCGACGATTTCTGTTTTCCCGAAAATGGTGACAGCTACTGAAGCATTATAGGCATATTACCGGAGAGCGGTCGCCAATACCGCAATCCTCAACTCGCGTGCTGCCGTCAAGGATTTCAAAGCTGTTGTGAGATTAGAACCGAGCAATAAGGATGCGAAACTCAAGCTTGCAGAATGCGAGAAGATCGTTAAAAGGGTAGAATTCTTTAGAGCGATCGAAGTTGGGGAGTCACCCTCTGCATTCGAGGGACTTGACATAGATTCCATGGTCGTAGATCCAAATTACGATGGAGCTAAGCTAGGGAAGGAAATGACCCAAGAATTTATTGATGACACCATCTCAAGATTCAAGAATGGCAAGAAGCTGCATCGAAAGTACGTCTACCAAATCATTGCCGCGGTGAGGAACATTGTCTATGACGAACCGACTATGGTGGAGATGGAGGTGCAGCAAGGACATCAATTAACAGTGTGCGGAGATACTCATGGTCAATTCTTCGACTTGATGGAGCTGTTCAGGCTCAATGGCTTTCCTACCGAGTCTCACTACTACCTTTTCAACGGCGACTTTGTCGATCGAGGCTCTTGGTCCACGGAAATCGCTCTGCTTCTCTACGCCTACAAATGGTTATTCCCGAAGGCTTTCTTCTTAAATCGTGGGAATCACGAGACCGACGACATGAACAGGGTCTACGGATTCGAAGGCGAGTGCAAAGCCAAGTACTCAGAACGAGTGTTCAAATTGTTTTCAGAGTCATTTTCTGCGTTGCCTCTCGCGACTCTGATTGGTAAAAGGTTTTTCACATTACACGGTGGTCTATTCTCCGATGATAAAATCTCTCTTGATGACGTTCGAAAACTCAACAGACACCAGCAACGGCAACCTGGGCAGCAAGGTCTAATGATGGAAATGCTCTGGACAGATCCACAGCCCATGCCTGGTCGTGGCCCTAGCAAGAGAGGAGTGGGGTTGCAGTTTGGTCCCGATGTGACGAAGAGATTTTGCGAGGCAAACGGTCTGGAAGCCGTCATCCGAAGCCACGAGGTCCGAATGGAAGGTTATGAGGTGGAGCACGGTGGGCGCTGTATTACCGTCTTTTCTGCCCCAAAGTACTGCGATAGTACCGAAAATAAAGGAGCGTATATCAACATTGGACCGGAACACAAGCTCGAATTCCACAAATTTGATGCGGTTCCGCATCCCGATATAAAGCCTATGGTACGTGTCTCTTTCTGTTCATAAACGGAAACTAATACTGACGATTTCCCTCATAGGCATATGCCCAAAGCTCACTTATGTCCATGATGTAGATGGTACATCCTCCTCCATACGCGGCAATCATCAGTGTCATAATCATTAGCGATTCTGCATTCCATTTCGGCGTTCAACATTTGCATATCTGGTGGTTGGAGTAGATGTGAGCGGACCATGAGTATGTAAAGTTGCACGACATTACGTTTAATACTAGAACTAGTCAATGATATGATTGTCTATTCAGCCTCGGATCTTAGCATCAATGGTGCCTACATCCTCATTGCCAAAGATCAAAGTTTCGACAGCTTGCGGTCTTCAAGGCTGGAAGAGCTCATTTCCATTCCCTGCGGCGACTACGCCCAACCATTCCCCTCTTCCCTTCACCATCCAACTGAGTCCCCCATCTTTTCCAACCCACTGACTCAGTGCACCCACAACGGCTGCTGCGTCTTCCCTCGGAAGCCTCATCCATACGTCTCTGCCCTCAACCTTGAGTAGGTCAATTGGTATAGCCGTACCAGTCATCCCGAGAAACTGACTCAGAGCAGAGGTGAGGTGTGTCCGAGCCGTGAGAACGTCTATGGAAGACGGATTCGAGACCGGGAATGAGGTGCTGGAGGTGAGGAGGGTCAGGTGGAGGTATGTAAAGGGGGGATTACGGATGGTAGTACGCTGCTGTGCTGGTATTTGGTTAGTCTCCGATTGCGCGGTGTGCGAAGATACTGCTTCGGTAGATGCAGATGCCATCGCCGAAAGCACAAGGTATTTAGCTACTTTCCGCTAGATGTCGTACACTGCATTGAGTTCGACTTGTAAAGTACAATAAAGTAAGGTAGATCTGCTTATAAGCGCCGGATATCTTGCCCCCGCTGATGCCGTAGCGGCTGACTTACGTAATCAACATTCTCAATCCTCACGTCTTAAAATGGCATTTTTACATCTTTACTCCTAAGACTGGCTCTCAACTCATACAACTTTTCACTAGAACCGCAGATCTTGCAAGAATATAATGGCAACTACATCCCCATCCAAAGCGCTCACTAAGCGTTCCCTCGACACTTCGCTTATGCCACCACCGCCACCTACAAAGCGAATCAAACGCCCCGCAAAGGTTTTGGACGAGGACGACTATACAGACGCACTATCTCACATCATAGCTCGAGACTTTTTCCCTGGACTGCTGGAATCAGAGTCGAAGCAAGACTATCTAGATGCACTAGACTCACAAGATCACGAATGGATTGCTGCTGCCGGGCGAAAGCTCACTGAGGTTATGACACCCGGACCAGATGGGAGAAGACTGCGGGGAAAGAGGGGCACGAGCATGACTCCAGCGTCCGGACTTTATGGGAGAGGCGGTGAGACGCCGAAGGGGTGGCGAGGAGAGACGCCCAAGTCGGTCATATCCGTGGCCGAAAGCACTGCCAGCATCCAGTCCGATCGACCAGACATCGACACCAATATGAGTCTCAGCGCGTTTCAGCAGAAGTACACGAGTGAAGACAATGAGAGTTTCTACAAACTCTTGGACAAAGAGAATCTTAAAAAAGCGGAAAAGCATGCTTGGATGTGGGCTGGCAATAAAATTCCTGCTGCGCGCCAGGTGGCCCACCGAAAACGAGAGCGGCTTCTTGCTGCCAACAGAGCCTCAGAAGAATCTGAAAACGGAAAGCAGCTCGCCACTACCAAGCCTCGAGACTTACGGAAAGCAATGCCCGACTCTTGGCCTTCTCGGCCCGATAACCCGTTGATGTTCGCTCCCGGATCTATCGAGGACACACTTCAGACAGTCGCCCAGAAAAACGAAGAAACATCAAGAGCTCCTCCTCGGGCTGTAATTTATGACAATACCCGTATCGTCCCATCTGATACCAAAGTGTCCCCAACTAACATCCCGCCATCTCCGTCCCTCTCAGCAGTCCAGGACGCCATCGCCGGTCGACCTCGCCCCACTGCCTCTGAAGTATCATTCAATGGCGCATCAACACCTCGCGTCAACGGTTACGCATTCGTCGACTCCGAGCCAGAACCAGAGCAACCTAAATCTCTCGAAAACCACTCTCCGCTTCTGCTTGGCAGCGGAGATAATACCTTCAACCCGTTCAAGCTCCACGAAAGTAGCAAACGTGAAGCACTGCATCATCGCATGGTAGATAAGGTGGCAAAAGGAAAGCGAGCTGCAATTGGGAAAAGAGAAGGGGAGTTGAGGACATCCGTACCGCGGTTTGGAAGCAGCCCGCGGATTGAGAAGGGAGGGATGACTCCTGCGGCGCAAAGGTTGATGAAGAAGGTTGGAGGTACAGGCGCAACGCCATGGGAGGGAAAGACACCACGGATGAGTGCGCTGAGGCAAGGGTGGACGCCGAAGACAGCAGGGAAATGAGAATTATGGAATGGCACATGTCACGATACCCCATTTGTATACAATCTGTAGCATAGCTATCTCGAGGCCTGGCTTGGCCCAAACTTTTAAACCCCGCCGTCATACTTGGCGCAGTCAAATCTCTACTTAGCGATCTGTCTGCCGGTAATAAGGAAAGTCTTCTCTAGAACGTGAATCGTATCTTTTCGTCGTAAGCCCGGATCTGTTCGGCAGCCCAAAGCCTGAGCGCAGATTCCATATCCAACACGCTCACTGCAAATCGGTGGAAAAATTCAGGTATGAGCACCTAGGTTTCATGGATCGCGGATTTTTATATGAAGTAAAGCAGCCCTGTAGGGTTCTTGGAGCGCAGCGGCAGAAGAAGATACTTTCTTTTGTCTCACTCTTAGTGACATACGTCACACTGTTGACAGTAATGTCAGCGATGTTGATGGGGAGGGTGGAACACGCACCTACTCCTCTCTTGCTTTCATTGAGAAAACAACACATCTCAATCGAGAGATAGATCGGACCTTCAATAACCCATACGTATTCATTCCTCCAGCATCTTTGTAAGAATATCCACCAAATCTTCCACCCCCTCATTGACCTTCTGCAACTCCCCCCCACTCATCTTCCTCAACACATAACTCGCCACATCCCTACTCTCCCTACTCGCCGGCCTTCCAATCCCCACCCCCACACGCGTAAACCCCATCCCTCCCAAACTACCCACGCAACTCTTAAGTCCATTATGCCCCCTCGCGCTCCCCCCAACCCTACTCTTTATCTTCCCCAACGGACTCTCCAACTCGTCATGGAGGATGACTAATTTCGCCCTCGCGCGCTGCTCATTGGGTAAGTCGCGCAGGAACGTTTTCCAGGCGGTGGCGACGGCGGGTCCGCTTACGTTCATGAGGGTGGGCGATTGCCAGAGGGTGAAGGCATCGCCGCGGGAGAGGAGGCCGTTGCCGTGGGGCCGGCTTTTGACAAAAGGGGGGTTGGGGAGGGTTTGTTGGAGGGTGGTGAGGAGGGTGTGGCCGGCGGAGTGGAGGGTGTTTTTGTATTGGGGGGTGGGGTTGCCGAGGGAAGCGATTAGGAGGGGGCGGCGGAGCATGCGTGGGTTAGTTGGAGTGGAAGGAGGAGGTGGAGTCGATGGGGGAGCTGAGATGTCTGGGGGCGAGGGAGTAATTTTTTTGCTTGCCGTTTGGTCATCCTCTTGATTCGGTGTTCAAATTTAAGCGCGATAGGCGCCGTACTTTTGATTATTCCGCGAGAGGTTTTGGTACACATAGAATCCGGTCGATGTGCTTGTACAATATCTCAGTCTTATTGTATGTGAAGTCGTCGGAAACAAAGGTGTTCCTGCTCAAAGATTTTGTTATTTATTATGCGGTCTTCTTCCAAATTAATATCTCATTGGTTGCTTGTTTGCAGAACAAAAGTATTCTCGGTACAAAAACCTATGGGCTTGGAAATTTGGTGGGCTTGTCTCAAGCGTGAATGAGTCATTGCTCCTGGCCAGGCTCGAGCCTCTCGAATCTTTCTTGCAGTCTGTCCTATTGCGGAGAGCCATGAAACCACCTATAAATACATGTAAGAGCGATGTGTCTGAAGAACAGAGACTGTATTACCAATCAGCAAACAGAGATCTTTTTCCCCTCATTCTTTCTTTTTCTCCTCTTTGCGCCTTCCCCGCAAAGATAATTTGGGATCCGAGCTTCGGTTTAACGCAGACATAGAATGCAACAATGAGGATTGCAAATTGCGAGGCATCATCCCGATGAGCTGAACGAATAACACGCCCCTTTTTGCCGATTGTAGCAATTTCGCGATTTCTCTTCTCGTTAGTTGTATTTTGTGTTTTGTTGTTCTACAAGCTGGTTGTGGTCACTCATAGAACGGGAACCACCTTTATATTGCAGAAGAACTCGTCCTTACATGCGCTCGGTGCATCCGTTCGTCGCTGGATTTGTTCTTAACCGAAGTCAGGTCCCACAAGGCAGTTATCTCAACCACTCACCATTCCAGATGGTACGGAATTTCGAACCCTCGTTCATAGCCACGCCAACTTCACATCATCCGCTTATAAGCAGTCTTCTTGAAACATTTCCTCACCCCTGAAGCAAGAGATGAGTCTTAGCGAATTCGAAGAATAATGCCAGATAGACTTATTCAATAATCTCTACAATGTTTTCTAGTTGTCGAGTTGAAATTCTGGTAGCTCTAATCAAGGAACAGGTCAATTTGAGAAGACGAAACGATATTTGAAATGACACCAATGATGCCACTGGATCAAGGATTAGGGATTTTCGACTTGTGCGTAGAGGACCAATGGGTATGGGAGATTTTGAAAGGAAAGTCACGGGGCAAAAGGGCATGAGATCTGAAGGATGAAAATTCGAATCTCTGCGGGAGGAGGACAAGGACTACAACAAACAAGTATTAATAAAATTCATTTTCTCAATTTGCTCGACAAAGATGTAAAAAGCATAGCACGAACTTAAATTAATTATTTTGGCCATGCAGTCTTCACGAAATTAACTTGTGTCTTGTCACCGTTCATATAAGACCTTAAATTTAATTTTTATTACACTTGTATACACAATGGTTGAAGGATAGTACTGTAATATCTTGGTGTTACAAGTACTCTAGGCCAAAGAGCCTCATGCAGGAGCACTAGGAGTACACGCTAAGTGATACGTAAGGTAAGGTACCTTACCTTACATTACCGGCCCCGGATGCAAACGGCCCGCACCCGTAGCAGCAGAAGTGTCGGAACGTCATTCTCTAGCCTTCCGAAACAGTGCGTGAAATGGAGGGTACCTACCTAAGGTAAAGTAACGTGCTGTTTCTTGGAGACTTTTCCTTTTTGGCGCCAGTCATACTTTCTCTGCTTCCTTGCATCCTCTCCGTCCTTGATTCCCGAAATGATCGTTCTGTGTAGTCATACCTGACTGGCCGTGCTGCTGCCATGGCTTCTATTAACGAGCCAAGTCATGGAGACATTCAGAACTTCATTGATTACACAGGTGCTCCTCAAAGCAGAGCCATACAATATTTAAAGGTTGGGACGAAAAGCAAATCTTTCGTACAACAGTCATACTCATGTGGATCCAGGCTCACAGTAAAGATCTTGAGAGAGCCATCAATGCCTACTTTGACAATCCTAGTGCAGTTTTCGACCAGGTAAGCTTGCTCCATTTCCTACAAAAAGTCTGGGATCTCACCAAGATTTAGCAGAGCCAGGTGTTCTACGATGAAAGTCAATTCCATTCAGATAAGACTGAGGGACCCCAAAATCAGGGCCAATCATGTAAGCCTCCGTGGCAACACACGATTGATATATGTTGGGTGCAGAAATACTGATGTGGTCCCTCCTCCAAAGCCTTTACCGTTCATCCTCCCGATACGCTCAAGCCTAATGTTTTCAGCGACACAGCACCATCAAGACCGCCTTCGAGAGTTAGCAGTCGGGGTAATGAAGTTGGTGAGAGCGCCTACATCGAAGTATACCCACAAGAAGCTAGGCTGATGTGTTCGACCAAGCCACGTCACAGACCTCGAATCTCGATGAGCCGGAGGATGAGCAATTGAACCGGGCAATGGCGATATCGATGAATGACAGTCAAACCCTTCCTGGCCAAGAGACGGGGACGATCGATCATAGCAAGCAAACCTTTGGTCCTGCGACTCGAAGTTACTACGAAACTGATGCCTGGGCGGTGGTCCGTCCTCCCGCAGCTCAAATCGAAGAGATCCTGCTTAATCCTGAGCCCACTGATCGTAAGCGGCAGCCAAATACCCCGGCTTTTTTCAAAACGCCTTCAACAAGTCATCGTCTATCAGCTCTCATTAAGATTCTTCACGCAATACCGATGGCAAGAGAGGCTCTGCTCAATAAAACCAAGATGTTGCAGGACTATGGTCACGAGAAAGACTGGTGGGATGGAACGCCGGTGAAAGTGCTGAGGATTGTCAATATGGATGCCGATGGGCGAAGATTTAACGAAGACGATATCATCTTTGAAGCTCAACGCCTCATGGCTTTCCTTGATAAAACCGACAGAGCCTATGGTAGCACCAACGTTCTCGCAGGGTTCGAAGGAATTGGGCTGCAAAACGATGGCAAAGCCTCAAATTTTTTGAGCATTTGGCAATCAGCCTCAGCTCGGTCTAAATCACCGTTGGCCAATATCTTTGAGTCTGTTGGGACTAAGTTGGATCGGAGCGATCCAGAAGGCGCCCGCTCGGAGCATTTCTGTTATCTCTCCGTCGGAGTCGATACTGAGACCTCTGGCAAAGGGCTGACTCTCTATGAGGCCATGGATCACATACTGTGGGTAGATGCCAATGAAGACGATGACATCTATCTTGAACAAATTGGCGATATCTTTACGCTTGAGGTAAAAAATCAAGTCGAGAACGTTCCTGGACTCGGCATTGAGATCCCATCTATCTGGTATGCTGACCGGTACTTGCCGTCACATCTGCAACAAGCGAAAGGCATGCTAGCTCGGAAGGCTGCAGTGACAGCCCAGTTCCAAAAAGAGGAGAAGCTCCAGACAAAATTCTCGAATTTTCAGAAGTCTGGGACTGGCGTACAAGTGGACGTTGCGAATTTACTTGCAAATGCGGTCAGGTATTTCGAGCGAAAAAAGGCATACCAAGATACCGTCAAGGAATCCTCGCCAACAGATCAGCGTTTTCAAGAGGATTTTGGACAGAACCAAGATCCTAATGACCCGGTAGTCAAGGAGCTCAAAGCGTTGGCGGCTCGAATTTCGGGCAAAGTGAAGAGTATATTACTGTCAGTGGTCACGATTCTTCTGCTTACTAATTTCGACTAGCTTTTGAAGACGTTCGAGATCGTGCTCAAGAGGAGCTGAAAGAGATTTCAAAATTGTACACGATAGCCTCCGATGATCCAACTCAGCCCCCCCACGAGAAGTACACTCTTCGAGGAGTCTCGACAAGACCGAACATTGTTTACGTGCTCGAAAGGACGAGACCAGACAAAGATGATGATACCCTCAGTACCGAAGCCAAAGATTGGCAGTGGTGGAAGATTGAGTATTTGAGCACGGAGACGAAGCCAGTGGTACCCAAGGCAAGTGTTACTTTCAATCCCGTCTTGCGTTCTGAATGGTGATGCCCACAAGAAGCCATGAACGTAGCTCTTACTTCACATTGCCAGTGCTGACCTAGTGATTTGCAGAAAATGACCGAAGCTGATGTTCTTCAAGCTGCGAGTACCGAGTCCCGGAATGCACTCTTAGTCTACGCCAATGAAAAGGCGGTCTCTTACGATTCTGAGGGCCTACCGTCTGCTCTAGATGTACGTTTATGCTGGATGCAAATGCCTTCTCGAATACTGACTACGCCAGAATTTTGTTCGGGCAGATAATCTCAGTTTCAGCGCGGAGCTGGATGGAATGGATCCACTTACGCCTGCCACGCCAACAAAGAGAAAGGCCGACGACGACCATCTTGACGCAAACCATCATCGATCTCCTCCCTATGACAGGATGCATGATCCGATTTCGAATGATGCTCTTGACGCTAAACCACCTGGCTATGAGGATAGTCCATCTCCTCCACTTGTGCCTATCTCCTCGCGCATAAGTCCTCGCAAAGCTGGCGGGACTGGTAGTTACGATGATGTGATTCCAACAAGTCTTAGAGCCACTGGACCGACGATCGATCCTACCTCCATGGCGCTTGATCTGGAGGGTACAAATGACTACGGCCAAGAGATGAAAGAACGCCGAGACCAGAAAGGCCCACTACATCGGCAAAAGACCAGCAAGAACGACCAAGAATACTCGCTTGGGAGTTATGTGCCCGAGGTAACCATGGAGGATGACGAGGAAGATGAAGATCAGAGAGGTACTAGCTTTTGATTTGCTGTTGAGATACCCTATTTGTTGAGCGGACTGTAAACATTTGAGGGAATTCTTTCTTTGGAGCAGCTTCGTGATCTGATTAGTGTACCTACTTTGCTCGTACTCGGTGCAGTACAGTATGATAAGAGCATGAACTCTTCCACTGATAATCTGCCGAGGCTTCAAATTTTGTCTGAGGTACTCTATAGATCAAGCTGGAAGACCTGACTTTCAAGTCCAAAACATAATGCAGATATCTTACATTCCTTACTTTAGTGGATATGCTGTACCGCTGTATTTTATTAGAGTAAAGTACCTACAAGGCCGGCCGGTGTCCCTTAAATGATTGCCGATTTCAGCCCTATCGCAACCACTTTAGACCGCACCGGTCTTACTAAGCCCTAAGAAGGTACTTGTATATATTAAGTTTTGTGGTATGACGGGTTTCTTCAATTCTACCATACTCTCGCTGTATTTGTAATATCCCCACAGCAATATACCTCTTGAACATGTTACTGCCATGTGTGTGCTAGTGAAGAAGCTAGTTGATGCAACTCGACGAAAATACGGACAGGTGTTTGGGAGCTGGAACGAGGCCGTCATTTTCACATGAGCATGCGGTCTGCAGCAGAACTACAGACGGTCTTCTCTACCGACGTATTCCAAGAGCCATATAGGCCTGATTATCTTCGTGCATCCGCCAAGGACGAGACTACACCACCATTATGCGGTAACAAGGAGGGATGGGGCCCAATATCCCCATTCAGGTATGACTTTACTCCGTGCTTCCTTGACGTGTGGATCATTGTTGTCGCCCTGTTTGGCATTGTCTTTGGCGCGGCTGCAACCTGGTGGCTCTGGAAGAAGAAAAGTCCGTCATCCGTTGCCAAAGACTGGCACTTCTACGCCAAAATCGCAATTATTGCTGCTTTGCTCGTCAACTCCGGACTTCAAGCATGCCTACAGATCGATGCGCTTCCTGGGGTATGGTTTGGCGACTTCCGTTTCTGGACATCGATCATCACATTAGGCTCGCTGGCAATCATTGGCGGCGTTCAATACATTGAGCACAGGCGGAGTCGGCAGCCAAATGGGGTAGTACTGTTCTATTGGCTGTTCCTCCTCATAGCCTTTGGAGTGAAACTTCGGTCGCTGATCTCACAGCAAGCGTTCCGAACCCGACAACCGTACTTTGTTTCATTTTGTGTCAGCGTTGGGCTTGCTGCAGTCGAGTTTGCTCTGGAGTACCTGGTTCCAAAGAAGCAGTCCGCATACGATGCCCTTGGTAACGAAGACGAATGTCCAATCGAGTACGCAGATATCTTCAGTATCCTTACGTTCGGTTGGATGACCCCAATGATGAAATATGGGTATAAGGAGTATCTGACGCAGGATGATCTATGGAATCTCAGGAGGAGGGATACCACAAAAGCAACGGGGGATGTTCTAGAGCAGACATGGGGAGATGAACTTCAAAAAAAGCACCCTTCTTTGTGGATAGCTATTTTTCGTGGATTCGGTGCGCCCTACTTGCGGGGCTCCATCATCAAAGCTTTTAGCGATATCTTGTCTTTCGTACAGCCACAATTGCTGAGACTCTTGATCTCTTTCGTCGACTCCTACCGCGCCGGCAATCCTCATCCTCAGCCAGTGATCAGGGGAGCAGCGATATCGCTTGCTATGTTTGCCGTGTCAGTAGCACAAACAGCGTTGCTTCACCAGTATTTCCAGCGTGCTTTTGAGACAGGCATGAGAGTCAAGTCATCATTGACTTCCATGATATACGCCAAGTCGATGAAACTATCGAACGAAGGTCGAGCCTCGAAGTCTACTGGAGACATTGTCAACTACATGGCTGTGGACACCCAACGACTACAGGACCTTACGCAGTATGGACAGATGTTGTGGTCCGCACCATTTCAAATTGTCCTATGCATGCTGTCATTGTATCAATTGGTGGGTATCAGCATGCTAGCCGGTGTTGCTGCTATGGTACTTATGGTACCTATCAATGGGGTGATTGCCAGGATCATGAAAAGCCTTCAAAAGGAACAGATGAAGAACAAGGACGCCAGGACACGATTAGTCACGGAGGTATTGAACAATATGAAAAGCATCAAGTTGTTTGCCTGGTCCCAAGCTTTCATGAACAAGCTAAGCTTTATCCGAAATGAGCAAGAGTTGAAGACTCTTCGGAAAATTGGTGCCTCTCAAGCTTTTGCGAATTTTACTTGGTCAACGACTCCATTCCTAGTGTCGTGTTCTACCTTCACCGTCTTTGTCCTCACGAGAACCGAACCTTTGACAACAGAACTTGTCTTCCCAGCTCTAACACTTTTCAATCTACTCGGCTTTCCTTTGGCCGTCCTTCCCATGGTGATTACGTCGATCATCGAGTCCACAGTAGCAGTAGGGCGTCTAACTAGTTTCTTCACCGCAGAGGAATTGCAATTGGATGCCGTGCAGATGAAGGATGCTGCCGTAAACAACGGCGATGAATCAGTCCGTGTGCGGGACGCTACCTTTGCATGGGATCGACATGAAGGCCGCCACACCCTAGAAGATATCAACTTTGTCGCGCGCAAGGGAGAATTAAGCTGTATTGTAGGTCGAGTAGGAGCAGGCAAATCGTCTTTCCTAGAAGCCATCCTCGGAAATATCTGGAAGCTTCATGGCGAGGTCGTGATACACGGTCGTACTGCATATGTGGCACAGCAAGCATGGGTAATGAACGCGAGTGTCAAAGATAATATTGTATTCGGACATCGCTGGGATCCGCACTTCTACGAGCGGACAATCAATGCTTGCGCACTGACCGAAGACCTCAAAACATTGCCTGACGGAGACCAAACCGAGGTGGGAGAACGTGGTATTTCTTTATCCGGGGGACAGAAAGCTCGTTTGACCCTAGCAAGAGCTGTGTACGCCCGGGCTGACGTCTATCTTCTGGATGATTGTCTTTCCGCTGTAGATCAGCATGTGGGAAGACATCTGATCGAAAATGTGCTCGGACCGAAAGGTCTGTTGGCCGGGAAAACAAAGATACTAGCATCCAACTCAATTTCAGTGCTTTTCGAGGCGGATTTCATAACCCTACTCCGAAATGGTAGTGTCTTAGAAAAAGGTACATACGAACAGCTGATCGCAATGAAAGGGGAGGTGGCAAATCTGATCAGAACGGCCAATAACGAAGAGGAGCAAGAGACTCCATCTCCGAGCGTAGAAGAAAGCAAAGATTCCACAAGCTCAGAGAGCGAGGATTCCAACACCATTTTTGGTACAGGTACTGGCGACTCGTTGGCTGAAGAGAAAGATGTAGCTCAAGAAGGTATTACCCAACTGGCCCCCATACGAGTAAATGCAGGCACTGGGCGGAAAAGCAGCGGTAATACACTGCGACGGGCAAGCACAGCATCCTTCAAGGGCCCTCGCGGGAAACTGACCGATGAAGAAGGAGGGGGCATCATATCAAAGCAAAGCAAAGAAACCTCTGAACAAGGAAAAGTGAAGTGGGACGTCTATCTGGAGTATGCAAGAACCAGCAATGTGATTGCTGTGTGCATCTACTTATTTACTCTCATCTGCGCACAAACGGCTCAAATTGGGGTTAGTTTATGGTTGAAGCAATGGGCCGAGGTAAATCAGGACTATGGCGGCAACCCCCAGATTGGCAAATACATTGGGATCTATTTCGCCTTCGGGGTTGGCGGTGCGGGCCTTGTCGTAATACAAACGCTGATCCTTTGGATATTTTGCTCAATTGAGGCCTCACGCAAACTCCATGAAAGGATGGCTCATGCGATATTCAGATCCCCAATGAGTTTCTTCGAGACAACACCTTCTGGACGAATACTGAATCGTTTCTCCAGTGATATTTACCGAGTCGACGAAGTGCTGGCAAGAACCTTTAACATGTTGTTTGTCAACAGCGCTCGGGCGTTTTACACCCTCATCCTGATTGCTGTCTCCACTCCAATCTTTGTGGCATTAATCTTTCCCCTAGCAGCCGTGTACCTCTACATTCAGCGCTACTACCTACGCACCTCACGGGAGCTGAAACGTCTCGATAGCATTAGCAGAAGTCCGATCTATGCCCATTTTCAAGAATCTCTTGGCGGCAGCACAACGATTCGTGCTTATGGCCAGCAGAACCGGTTTGCTTTAGAGAACGAATGGCGGGTAGATGCAAATCTTCGCGCATATTTTCCGTCTATCAGTGCAAATCGGTGGCTCGCAGTTCGACTTGAGTTCATCGGCTCTTTTATCATCCTAGCGGCAGCTTCTTTCGCCATTATATCCGTTGCTACAGGCAGTGGCTTATCTGCTGGCCTTGTTGGCCTATCAATGTCGTAAGTGTTTCGAAGTTCATGTACCCACTTTTTAGCTTACTTGTGAGCCCCAAGATATGTTTTGGGAGTATTCGCTCTCCAGATATATTTCAAGGCTCGCTCTATCTTCTCAAAATGACAAGGCTGATACAGAAATCACGTTAGATATGCCTTGCAAATTACCACTAGTCTCAATTGGATCGTGAGGCAAACCGTGGAGGTCGAAACCAACATAGTCTCCGTTGAACGTGTTCTGGAGTATGCTAGATTACCGAGCGAGGCACCTGATGTGATTTCAAAGCATAGACCAAAATACAGTTGGCCCGGACAAGGAGCTGTCGATTTCCGCAACTACTCAGCAAGGTATCGACCAGGCCTGGACTTGATTCTCAAAAACATCAATCTCAATATCAAATCCCATGAGAAGATCGGCGTTGTTGGTCGCACTGGGGCGGGAAAATCGTCCCTTACCTTGGCTTTGTTTAGGATCATTGAACCAGACGCCGGGAACATTTCGATCGACGACTTGAACACATCGACCATCGGCCTTCTCGATCTTCGTGGCAGACTTGCCATCATCCCTCAAGACGCAGCTCTCTTTGAAGGTACTATTCGAGACAACCTGGATCCTAGCCACATTCACGATGACACGGAACTTTGGAGCGTGCTGGGTGAGTCTACTGCCAGATACGATGTCGTGTTTCTGCACTCGCTGATATATGCAAGATCACGCGAGACTCAAAGAGCATATCTCGAGTATGCCCGGTAAGCTCGAAGCCAGTGTACATGAAGGAGGTGAGTGTGCAGCCAGCTTCTGGCTATGGAGCAAAAGCTTAGGGGAATACTTCTGACGCATTTTTGCAGGCTCGAACCTGTCAGCTGGACAACGGCAGTTAATTTCCCTAGCTAGAGCGCTGCTGACGCCCACAAATATCTTGGGTAAGTCTGACGATTTGTTATGATGCTACATCTATTGAGATATGTTGGCAGTACTAGACGAGGCAACGGCAGCGGTAGATGTGGAGACGGATGCGATGCTGCAGACTACCCTCAGAAGCAATATGTTCAAAGACCGCACTATTATTACCATTGCGCATCGGATCAACACTATTCTCGACTCGGACCGGATCGTCGTTTTAGACCACGGAACTGTTGCAGAATTTGATACGCCATCGGCGCTCGTCCGTCGTAGGGGACTCTTTTATGAGCTAGTTCGGGAGGCAGGCTTGCTGGACAGTGTTGAACAATAACATTGATTCACATGCACTGCCAGCGAAGGGAGCTGGGACTGCAAATCGTCACGTATGCAGACTTACATTCACTGGGGAAGAAGATAGGGCTACTACCTTATGTGTCCCCATCGCTAATGAATCTTTCAATGCCGGGTTTAAGGTTGGCCCCATGCCTCGATCCTCGAGGTTGGTTGTACCTACTTTACTTTACCTCTCCGTACAGATTCCCTTGCATACCCGCGTTCCCGATTTAAGGTTACCTTGCCTTGTCTAAATTTGGTCGTAAGGTGGATCGGCAGCGAAGCTTCCCCAAGCGCTCGCACTCGCTTGACTGTGTTTGTGCTCATGTCTCTTGTCTCATGCAAGAGTCCCCTTTGGGATTTGGGATTATGCGGATAGGCATGGGTCCTTCCGCTGAGCACGAATAAATGACTTGCATGCTGATTGGGGTAAAGCTCAGGCGCTCTAGATGCAGGAAATAGCATCTGTCTTCCTGAAGCAAAGCCAAGACTAAGACCATTACCATTACCATTACCATACCCATGATCATGACTATGCCCAAGACTATCGCCACTCTTAAGACCGTCATTAAGACATGACTGCCTATCGTGGCCATCAGTATGGACGTCTCTTAGTAGTCACCACGGTAAGTGGGGGACTGTGCGCGGAGATGTTCGCACGTTAAGACTTGGGCAACGCTGGGGGGTATTAGTCTATGACCCGACCAAAGGCGAACGAATTATGGCTTGCATACGCATATGAGTAATTTTTGATACACATTTAAAAGTAGAGTACTCAGTACGTACTCGGCCTATTCTTCTCGTTGTGAATCCCTGTCGACCTTGAACAACCATGACTATCTAAATTCCTGATTGGCTAATGACTTGTTAGCTCCTCTTGATGCCAAAATCTCATTTCATTCGAATATTTGTTGCTGAATAGAGTGTCACGCATCTGCTCGTCTTCATATCGGAGGTGGCGGAAGCTGCAGTGGCAAGGAAATTACGAAAAAGATTGGAGTAAGGCAATGTTTGACAGACAATAGACTGATTGAGGTACCGCGTACCAGTACCTTGATTAAAGGTCCTGGTGGGTACTCATACCCCGGACGATTAGACTGATTGACGGATGTAAGCCGCCCTTCCCCTAGTGCGCTCTGGGCCTGAGGGTTGGTACGATACTGTGCTACTGTCCCTACCTTCAGATGAGGTACCTAGATGGGGCTACGATACGGCAGACGTTGTCTCAATTATCTGAGATCGTTACCGATTCTTTGAGATGCTATCAATATTCAATCAATCCCATCCCCTCAATCCTTTTAACCTATATCAAATTCCTTCTTCGCCAACTGCCAATTCTGTTGCCCACTTCTAAACTGCTCAGCTCAGCTCTTTGAATGTCTTTTCCTTTCATCATATCTACTATTAAACCAAATTTTCCACTACTTTGTTAATGGTGGCCGCACAGAAATGATCTTCGACGGCCGAAAGTTGGGCTTTTTAGAAAGCTCATGGTGATTTGAACTGGGTAGACAACTCGACCCAGCAAAGGACTTGACCTTTCAAACTTCTTGACCTTTCAAACTTCAAGAAAACTCTTCATAGACAGTACATTCTGGTTAGTCCTACTCACCCTCGTATTTGCTCCCAACTTTAGCTCTCGAATTTCTCTGAAAGCTCAGTAAGAGACTCTGATAGTCACTTGACGTCTACCGCTTCGCTTTTTATATTCCCCAACTCAGTTGGTAGTTCTTCCCTCTTCTCTTCTGCTCATGGCGCTGGGTTGTTACTGCACCGGCGACACACCCTCTTCATTCCCCAGCCTTCATCATGAGTTCGCAAAACGTCTCGCTTATCTCCCAACTAACAAATGCAGTAGGGTTCATATGCAACAACAGAATCCGAATATACCGAGTATATCCAGTACCGAACAATTCCAGCGGACATTGTCCCAGCGTTAGCTAGCCAGGTGAAGTGTCTCCGTAACCCCCGTTGCGGACCTTACTTCGAGCCTTTTGCCCGAGGTATTTTCACGGAGCGTTCACTGATCTTTTGGCATGACAGTATGGTCCAGCGGTTACATTCGCACAGAATACCTTGCAGACCTATTGGGGTTGCTACCAAGAATATCGACTCGTCAAATGATGACGATTCAAATAAAACCCAAAGCCTCTCGAATGCAGATGATGCTCTTCTCGCGGCGTCAATGGTATGTTAGCAAATGTGTTCAGCGTCGACTGAGTGATCCATGCTAATGCTGAAATTCCAGCCACCTTTGAAAAACTTCATGGACCACTGCAACCCTCAGGTCTGCGAGATAATTTACCGTCTCAACTCAGGTAAGGTGTTTCGGATGACCAGGGCGCAGCCTGACGCTCAAGAGATCCACATTGGGGACCTTCCGTTACGTCCATGTCATCTTTCAACCCTAGAGGCACTTGAAAGTCAGCATCGTTCCGGGAGAAGAAAAACTCGCAACCTGCCAAGAGCAGGTCCTCATTGTCGAACCCCGCGGAGGAAGAGGAGGGACTCGAGCTCCACTACCTCACCATTACCCACAAAGAGACAGTCGGTTAGGAAACGCCGTGCCGGCAGCTATTCAGACTCCGAGTCCGAGTCCGACTCCGACTCCGAGGACGAAGACAAGGACGAGACAGTTCTGTTGGATGGCATCGAAACTGAAATGAAATGGATCAAAGTTAGTGACCTACATCTTGAATATTATACTACTGCGATTCGGTCCATCAATCAGCTTTGCTGCAAAGACATCTTGAAAGCGTGGATTCGTTTGTGTCACCCAAAAAAACAAACGACCCATCCCTATAATGGGGGAAAGACTGGTAGGAGGTCAAAGTCGGAGTTCAGATACCAGGGACATTACACCGCTCCAGATTACTGGCCATCTGATGAACATTGGGATGGACTTCCAGTTCCTTCAGGTTGTCGGCACAAGGAGCCCGATCATGTGAAGAAACCTGGTGGGTCCTTCTATGAGCTTGACACAAATATTGGTGCTGACTTGATATCGAGAACGTATTATACTCCTTGTTCACCTTCTCGGTAGTCAGGACAAAGGGTTCAAAGATGGTGATTTCAGCCTGGAAAAGTTGATTCAAAGCACCAATAATATCCACCTGCTAGAAAAGAAGCAGCACTGGACCTCCAGTCATGTGGAAAAACTTCAGGAAATCTATCGTGTGAGGGCAAAGGAGATGGAGTTTGAGCGGAACGAGATTGGTGAGTCCTCAACTGGTATCTTTCCTTGTCTTATACTCATTCGGGTTCAGATGGAGATACTCTGGTAAATGTGCAGATGCCCAAACTCCGCTGCAAAGCTCGCAAGGCATCACAGTCAACTGTTAAGGCGGCTACTTCACTCAACAAGCTACTTGAAAAGGATTCAAAGGAAGCAGACGACGAATGCTTCAGAGCACAAGATGCGCCTATACCTATTGCAAACATGGGTATCAATGCGCAATCGGAGGATGAATGTGTGAGCTCAGGCGAAGGGTCTGAGCCCAGCATCCCTGCGCCTGCGACGTCAGCTGAGGAGATTGCTCCCGACATAAGCGGCCCGGAATCAATAACAATATCTTGCAAAGTTCCTACTGTTCAACGGGATTTGCCTTTCTCCGCTTTGCCACCGGCAATGACCACGCGCCTCAACTGTGTCCAAGATGCTTGGGCTCCACACCAGGCAGATATTGGGCAAGATTCCACAAGCCGTGAGCATCCAAATACTTTTGGTACCGTGATGACAGCTGGAGAAGCTCAACCATTCCTGCCATCGCATGAAGATTACCCTTCCAAATCATCTTCGATAGAGAGTTTTCCCAGCCAAGTAAAGTACCCGCAGTACGACCATGAGTCGACTGCCCCTCAAAGGGTCGCACGTGGAATGCTTCAAAATGATACCTTTAGTATTGTACCGAAGGTGGAAATAGTCCGTCGCCCAGCGTTTGCCGCATCTTCTTCAGGCCTGGTGGGAGCTTTTGCCATAGATGCCCAATACTCGAGCTGGCAGACTGACAATCTCTGGCATGCCCCGGTGGAGCCGTCGATTTATACCGCTGTTGCTGATCCCACTATTGGTCTTTTGCCACCCACCAATGGCTCTTTTAGTAGTGGGTACAGCGATGCGTCTAGCGGCCTACCTTTGGAGACGTGGAATACGACTCCAGGTCATCAAGGTCCTGTACAAGAAGGCCTTAACCTACAGGGAGCCGCAACACCTTGGCACCTGCCACTAGGTTTAAGAACATCATCCTGTGGCAGCTCAAATATGGCAAGCCGGTCTTCCTGCAACACGGATTTTGGCACGCGTAGCTCGTTGATGGCGGAGAGCAATTTTGGCCCATATTTCCAGGATCAACAACAGCGCTAGTATTGTGCTGCGATCACTCTCTTCGAATTCTCATTTATTCTTTTTGGACTCTGGTTCATCTCGTTTCAACCCACACACTCTTTCGGCTTGGCTGGCTTGCTGGGCTTCTTAATGACTAAATATTACGGCTACATCTCTACCATCACCCAGTATCAAACTACCACTGATCTTGTCGTTCGATCGATTTGCCTTTATTCACCACGGAGGACGTTTTTGCTCATAGTTTCTACCATTTTGGAATCTCTGGCCCCAGCGCACCCATGTGCCAACGTTGCGTCACTTTTCCAATACGTGACGCTGGTCTACGAGGCGAGTACTCATGGCCGAACAGTTTTACAAAGGCGGCAATCTCAGGAACTTGATAGATAGACTGTCGGGGGTGGCGGTTGTTCATGATTTTTTTTTCTTTTTTTGAATTCATGCATCAATTTTTTTTTTTCTTTTTTCCTTTCATTAATACGAATGATTGATGGAAAGTAATAGGTAACTTAGTATAACGATCAATGAAAAGCAAGTCTCCTGACAAACGCCCTCCATCACCAAGTCACGGCACGGCCCCCTTAGGCGTCAAATGCCTAAGTTGCCCTCGGTAGGTAGTACAGTAAAGATGATCTCCTGCTTATTACCGTATTTTGTCCAACAGCATGATTTGGAGACGATCCGGGATCAAGGTGGCAATTTCGTGTGTATGTATGTATTCTACCTATGTAACTATAATTCCAAGACTGCATGCATGTACAGCAAAGGAAAAGGAAAAGATTTTCCCTACTTGCAGCCCGGCTCGGAGGAATCAGAAGGAATCAGAAGCCAGACGTCCAGATATTGGTGTTACAGGTACTTTATGTTAATGTATCCAGTCGGTGAGCAAGATCCGACATGTAGGAAACAAAACTTGACCGTCTTGTAACACTTTGATTCTTTCTATGTGAACTGTGAGTAGGAAACAGACTGAGCTACGTACTCGTACATGATAAGGTAAGTACTTTATGATTGCATGATCCAATCAATCCGAATCCATCTCCCGCTAAATTAAAGTATAGGGCGAGTACTCTAAGGTAGGTACATGCATCTGCGGGTGCTTTTGATAAAACCCTTTTCGAGTCGGTGCAGCGGCGCCCTCATCTACCTTACCCATCCCAGTCACCGCTTCCTACAGCTGCATGCGGACTAAGTGACGTGGTGACTCACAGGGCTATGCAACGACACTATGTGGGATTGGCCATCCTTGAATTTGGTCCAAGAGAAAAAAGGGAAAAATGTGTGCATATCATATCAATGCGCGCAATCATACCTGCTCCTGCATCCATGGGTACTTCCCTTGATGCGACCCCAACCGGGTACTTGTTGCAGGTGATTAGACGGAGAAATCGGCAAGCGGAAGTGCACGTCGACGAATCGGGCACTGAGGTTGATTTGATTGTTCAGGTGTATGCATCCTTCTCCTTCCATCACTTGCAACAATACCAAAAGGGGCTTTCTGCGCCCCCATCGCTGCCATGGTATACAAAAATCGGGTCCCAAGGCCAAACAACCTGGGATACCACCGTACGAGTGCTCCGCTCGATTGACTTTTCCCAGTCTGTCTGCAGTGTGTACCACTGCATCATCATTCTTTGAGCGACTCAGTAGAAGTTCAGAGATATTCCATTCATGTCCGTCCCATCATGTCTGTCGGTAAATATCTATCACGTAAGGGGGTCTGACTGGCTACTGTTTTGCCTCCCTTGACTAGATCTTCCTTTCCTTGACTTCGTGTGCACCTCAATTACTGTACTAGTCGAGCATTGAAAAAGTGGCACCTTGTTTGAACAGCTCTTGTTTTCTACTTATCCTTCTATTGATTGATCTGACAAAGAATGGCAGTCCCATATCCATATCAAAAGCTCTCCATTTCTGCAAAGGCCCGGAACCTGGCTATATTCACTCTCGTAGCCTTCACACGTATTCGTACTTCTCGTCACACACGAAGCTTTAGACTTGCTCTGCAAGGAAAGAATAATGGTGTCATTAGGTGAGGGTTTTGTGGGTCACTGCGTCCGAGTCAATTAGGATTTACTACCACCAATGACGAGGGAGGCTGTAAGCCCGTGGATTTGGAGGACCCTGTCCATGTATGATTGTAAATCTCGGAGTGGTTGTGGGCGATGGATAATGGGCAATACGACAGATTCGCGGTACGTAGTCCCCTATGGTGTCTTTCCGTTGTCTGTGATGGCAAACATATCGGCGAGGAAACTGTGAGAGCTGATAATGTAGCAGTGAGTGAATGGGTGGGTAAGCACACTCAACTACTTTACCTTAATAAATGACTCTCCTGAATGCTTCGTGCCAGCGTCAACGGTACTCTACAGGAATTCATCCTCGGGCCGTTTATGTCCCGTAGCTTCAGCCCTGCCAAGACCCAGCATTCCGCATTTGGCGGCATCAAAGACGTTCGTCTCTCGTCTCTCTATAATGTCAAATACAAAGGACACCCCTCATTCATCAACTCCAATCGAGTATCTCACCTTGATGCACTCGGTCATACCACCGCGTCGTCATCTTCTGGATGACTGGCGCCATGTCAGCGCCTCGAGAGCCACGCTCTAGGAGTGCTAGCAGAGGACGTGGGATTGCATGGGCAGGCGCTAGATCAAGAGCAGCTGCTAATGGAGGAAGGGAAAGACAGCCCGTTAAGAGAGCGCCTCCCAACGCGACGACACAGCGCCAATCTTCTCATCATCATCATCTCGAACCTCCTCTTAATCAGAATACCCACCACAACAAGTCATCGAGGAGCCCGTCTTCCCTTACCTCGGCCTTCCACAGTCACGCAGGCAAGGCGTCGGATCCGTCGGGCGAGACTTGGCGTAACCCAGCCGTAGAAGATAGCCGGACCTACAAGCAGCACATGAGCGATCTTTACCAAACGGTACGTATTATCCCCTACAACTACTGACACGAAGACGTACATAGTGACATTTGGCCTTCCGTCGTGCCCACAGCTCAAGCAAAGCCGAGAACAAGAACGGAAAGATGCAATCAACAATGGCGTTCTTGCGGACCCGGACAAGCCAACTTCGCTGGCCCACGCCATCACACCAGTGGGGACTTGCCAAGATATGTGCCCTGAATTCGAGCGAGTCGAGAGAATTGTACAACTCATGGTCGATGGAAGCGAGAAGGTATGGGCAAGAAAGGACAACCATCACGTGGAGGGGTATCGCTCTGATATTCGCGTAGATATCACCTTCGTCGGAGTCGGATGCCATGGTTCCCTCTGAAGAGATCATGGTCAAGAGGTTTCGACGATCTGCAGCTGGTTACGACGAGCAACTTCCATCCGATATCAGACCCCCGGCTGTCCTCCAAAAAACTCTGAACTATCTCATCAACGACGTCGTTGGTGGACCAGAGCCTCTCCACAAAGTCCATAAATTCGTATGGGACCGTACGCGAGGCATTCGGAACGACTTCTCCATCCAACAAGTCACAAAGCTAGATGACCTACGAGTTGCAATTGATTGTTTTGAGCGCATCACACGCTTTCATATTCTGTCATTGCACCAGCTATCCAGATCTGCGGGCACTGGCTTCGACCGCCATCAAGAACGGGAACAGCTGAATAATACCCTACTCTCTTTGATGTATTACTACGATGATAGCCGACACAAATTGACTTCGCCTAATGAAGCTGAATTTCGATCTTACTGTATCATATTCGAGATCCAAGACCAGCGACCAGACCTGGAGGACCGCGTACAGAATTTGCCAAGACCTGTGCTAAAGGATCCACGGGTTCAAGTCGCACTCAAGCTACACGCTGCGGCTGGGAACACATCAGACGATCAGGGCCCCTTACGGCCGCGTACTCCCTTCCTAACCGCGCAAGCAAATACTGGAGGATTCTGGAATTTAGTGCAGTCGAACGCTGTCTCCTATATGATGGCATGCGTCGCGGAGATATACTTTGGGCTCGTGCGAAGAACAGCGTTGCAAGCTATTTCGAAGGCGTACAGGTCGAAACGGCTGGGGAAAACGAGAATGGATGATTGGACACTAAAAGATCTGACGGATGCTATCGGGTTTGATGACGAGGATCAGACGCGACAATACTTTAGGCTCAACGGTGTCGTGATACATAAGAAAGCGGATAGCTCCGAGTTCATCGACGTTGGATCGGTGATGGACGATATAGGTCAGTCCTCGCAGCTTAAATACCCAGATCATTCGCAAACCTTTTCTAGATGACGATGCCTGGGAGAGTCACAGGTTCTCCATAAGATTGGTAGAATCAAAACGACTTGGTCGGACATTACCAGCCGTTATAAATGGACTAAGTGCTGCTCAAGCGCAGTCGCAAGGATTCATCGAGGTAGCCTCAGATGCCGATACCGCGTCTGTGGCGAACAGAGAGTCTCTTTTCGTCGGTGAGTCCGACGAGGAAAGCACGTCATCCCGGTCGACATCTGAGAGTCCGCAAAAGGGTGGGAATGGCAAAAGCACTCAATTCAACCCTGCTGCAGCGCCTTTCGATCCGAAACCAAACATGTCCGCGAATGCTGTCCATCCAAACCCCTTTTCAGCGGTGACAACTTTTGGGAAGCCTAGTGGGACGCAGATGCAGTCCAGTGTGCCACAAGTTTTTAACTTCAATTCCAACCCTACTAATCAAGCAGCTCATAATCCTTTCGAGAGTAAACAACCCCCGAGATTTAACTTCCTCCCTACAAATACGACAAAAGCCGGAGGCTCTACAGGTACCCCTGGCGTTTCTGGCAGCAAGGAACCCCATAAGTCTGGCTTCTTCCCTCCCCAGTCCGCTTCTAAGGCAGAGGAAAGCAGCAATGGCTCTGTGCCTTCCCCATTTGCTCCGTCAAAGGAAAAGAGAAGCACCTTTGGTAAACCCTCGGTTGCATTTCCTGCTACGACCTCCCCAGACTCGACCAAGACCGTCACCGGAAAGTTGCCAGCGCCGACTGAAGCAGCTGCACCTCCGAATCCAAGCAGTATTTTCAATCAACCAGCAGCCTCGTCAGCCCCCTCTACTTTTTCATTTGAAACATCCCCTTTGTTCGGATCTGACTGGACAGAGGCAAAGTTACAAGGTAGTAACGCAAAAGCATTGCCAAATTCGGAAGAAAAGCCTCCCAATACTCCAGTTTCACAGCGGACAGATGCGGCAATCAAGCTTGCGACTTCAACGACCCCGTCGACTTCCAAACCTTCTCTTTCCAGTCCATTCACCACATCAAACTCACTCGCCCCTCCTAATTTCCCTCCAGCAGCACCTTTCAAATTTCCTGTCAGCAATGATGCTCCAGTGCCAACAACAGAACCTCAATTCAATATGAGGTCTTCTCAAACACCCTCGATCTTCCCTCCTTCTACCACTCCTGGCTTTCAACCCGCGATTTCTTCGCCCCTTAGCAAATCCTCTGAAACGATTGAAAAGCCGACCTCATCCTTGTTGATACCTACAGAGAACTCGCCAGCTTTCTCCGACTCGAGATCGATTAAGCCTTTCGGATCTCAATCTGGCCAGGAACAGTCAACCTCCGCCCCTCCGCAACTAGACCCAAAACTGGTCGCGCTTGACAAGCTCTCCAGAATCTTGTTGCTTGAAGACAATGGAATTATACAGCACTTCATCGAATTCACCGTCGGACCCATTATCAAGGCCTCGATTGCTCAATTCCACGACGATTCATCTTGGAAGAAAGCAAGTCAGTCTTCGCCATCTGGTTCCCGGTGTGGTGAGCGAATGCTGATTGGGAATAGGGGAATGTCGTGCGATCTTGTTGGCCAAAAAGTTCTTTAAGAGATGGAAGGTCAATGCCTGGAATACGAGTCTCATGCGCAGTGCCAGACAGCGAAGAAGTAATTTTGCGAAGTCGATCCAGAATACTGCAAAGAGTGAGCGCCAAAAGCAGATTGAACGTAGATCCTCACTCTCCTCGTTAGCACAGAGTACAGGAGGGTCACAAAATACAAGTGGTCAACAAAGAACCCCTGCAGACATGATGCCGCCGCCTCTGACTCCGCAGCAAAAGCGACAAAGCTTACCCGCAAATCTGAGTAATGAGCAAAGCCAACCTGAGAATTCTGGCGGGAACAAACGCAAACGAGAAGATTTAAATGGAAGTCTCGACGACAGCGCTCCGCATCGCACGAAAATCCGTCATGACCGATCTCGCACCATGGGGGACTCAATCATGTCTGCTCCTCCACATCGTACAATTCGAACACCCTACAAGTCCCGAATGGACGTCTCAACGGTAAAGGATGGGTCCCTCCTCAGCGATATACTCATGGAGCAAGCCCGTCGCCTGGCTCCCAATGTGAAATCAGATACTACACGTACAGACTACTTCCAGCTCAAGGCTCTCGGCATCGACCCAAACACTTCTGTTATACCTTCGACGAAGAAAAGGATGAGGGATGAAATGGAAAATGATGGGACCCAGAGCCCGATGGGAACAGCTCTATTGAGCCCTCGTCCAACCCAGAGCACGCGAGTACCGGTCTCACGACCAGCTACACAGATTAAGCCCAACTCGACCAAAGTCTCGGGATCAGCGGGTGATGACGATGATGAGCTCTTTGCGCAGATACGCTCTGTCCGCGAAGCATTAGCAGAGTCAGAGCAATGGTGCAGATCCGAACGGCAAAGCCTTGAGAAGAGTATGACACCTCAGCCCGAAAGCTCTCAACATCGCAACGAAACACCGGCACAGCGCAGACTCCGCGAACTTAAAGAACGAGGCCCGACTCCTTCGAGAACGGAGGTGAGGTTGAGAGCCATGGGCGACAAAGCTCTGCTGCCCAAGGGCTTCTGGGACGGGGAAGGAATGGGATTGAGTTTGGCGGCAAAGGGGAAGCAGAAAGAAGCGGCCGCGCCTCCTCCACCAAGTCAACAGCGAGAGCAAATTGGAGCGACACCAACGGGATTTGCTGCTTTGGGGAGGCAAGGGCAGATGAACGGGTCGATGATCGGATCTTTTCCACGTGCCAACAATGGAGGACAGCAGCCGGCACAAGCACAGGCACAGGCACAGGCGCAGAAGCAGAAGCAGAAGCAGGCGGGTTCGAGTGCGGACGACGCGATTGAGCTTTGAAAGAAAGGGAAGGCGAGCTTGCATGTTTTTTTCAGAAGGGTGCATGTGGAGGTTTTTTTAAATTTTTTGCATAGCGAATGGCGCCAAGAGTGGTGTGAGTGAGTGGTTTTTAATAATATATTGGACGGGTTGGGTCCTTTTTTTTATACCTTTTCTTTCAAACATGTACCGTTAGATTCCCACTTTCTGGTATCTTGTTTGCGAGATTGCTGGAGACGGGATTGATGGATCAGTGGACAGATGGAAAGAAAGAATGCAATAGCATCCATGTTGGCCAGCTTGGTTTTGAGGTCGCGCTCGCTCTCTCTGCCCCCCCTCCCCCGCGATATCCACACCTCATAGTCAAGCCTCCAACTACATCTACCCACCCCTTTTTCTTCTCCTTCTTATCCTTTCCCCATCAGTACGTGTGGATCTTCGCATCTGGTTTCCATTACTCAAGCCATGCTGCGCTGTGTATGATGGATGGTCTGCTTTGGGATATTTGGTTGTATTGAGCTGGGGTGGGGTGGGGGTCTTGGGGTTTGGGGATGGGTACGTGGGTATGGTGTGCTTGGTTTGTTTTTATCTTCGTATGGATATTTATATGGTTCGGTATGGGTCTTGCGCGCAGGAGGATGGGGGTGGGTTTGTGTGTATATGTATGCGTGGGGCTGGGGGAGGCGTTGAATAAGCACTCGTGGAGGTGAGGATAGTTGGGCATTGTCTTGAACGCTATGGATTTGGTTCGGTTCAGAGGGGTTATATTGGGTAGCTGTGTGGCTGGGAAGGAGAAGAAGAAGAAGAGGAAGAAGCTTTAGATTGCTGATTGGTCTCTGCTGTTCGTGTCTGTTGTCCTTTCTTTTTGGAGGCCGTGTGGCGCTGCTGCCGGCTACTACTTTTCCTGGCATGTCGCCGTGTGCACGGCATCTAGTCTCCCTGCTTGAAGGAGACGACGTCCATGGCACACTACCAGTCTGGTTGGGGACCCAAATCTGTTCAGAAAGGCCATATCCTGATCATTCCCGTCCCATTGCCCTTTTCTCCTCTAGATACTTTCGAGTCAGATCGCAGGGGCAATCCTCGGTGCTGGTGATGGTAGCAGATTATATCCCCGTGTAGTCCAGTCGTTCGGGGCGTGATCACTTGGCTGCCGTTCGGTCAACACCTGGCGTAGAGCTAGAAGAAGATCTGGAGGATAGGGGACCTCGTCGTCGCTTTCGATGCTGGCGTGGATCTCCCAAAAGAGTTGTGGAAGGGCTTGACAGAGGCGGGTTCCCGCTCTTTCCAGGAGTCTGGTAGGATCTGTAGATTAGGACTATGCCGGATGCACGTCTGTTTCATTCTACGAGCTCTTCATCAAGTGCTTTTGTTTGCAATCGCAGGATCCATTTTGGTTCCTTCTCCGTATCCGCAACAATGACACCTTCTTCTGCCCTTCCCATAATCTCACAGATCTTGACAACCCCGTTTCCTACTTTCCCAACCCAAGAACTTCCAGCATACCTTACGCCTTCTTCTCCGCACCTATTCCCAAATGCTGCTATCACTTCCCTCTCCGCTTCTACGAGCGGTTTCAATCTTTCTATCCAATAGCTCAATGTATGTAAGTCCGGTTCTTGTGCATGAGCAGTTAACTCAGAGGCGTCCAAATCTGTCAGCCAGGCCATTGAAAGCACGAGCAACTCGGACCCGGACCTCAGGGCGTGAGATGCGAACTCATACTCTTCCCACGGAGCCTCAAACTTGTGTGGGTTTAGATCCATGCATATTCCAAAATTGGCCTGTACAATCTGCTCCGGACAAGTCTTAGGGGCCAATGTAAGGGATGTTGAGAGCCATCCTGATGGTGACTCTTGAGCCCATGTTTCATCCGTGTAGTAGAGGTGCGTCTTGCGGTAATGAGCTAGGATCTTCCCTTTTGGAGAGACTGAGACGGTTGAGTTATAGGCTATGACTTTTGCATCCGGCGAGAGGTCTTGGGTATTTGTAGCGGATGGAGAGGACGTGCAGAGCTCAGGATAGCCGACTGTGACGATGCAATCAAGACGTGATGCAGTAGCCTTAGCCCAGTCTGTTGATGGACCCGATGCGGTGGGTTCGAGGTGGGGCAATATCGACGCGAGAGAGGGGTAGTTGTAGCCTTTTCTCTTGTCAGTGAAGTGCACATTGGCTGGCGAATCAGGCAGACACGAGATTCGAAGGAACTACCTGTAAAAGCTAGCTCCGGAAGAAGGAGTATGTCGACGTTTTGCGGCGATGCTGCTCGCAGAAGGGCATTGGCACGGGTGATGTTCTCGGGGATCCTGCCTAGCTCTGGGTTGAATTGTAAGCAGGCTATACGCATACTGCGTAAGAATCAAAACTGGACAAAGGGATGATGAAGTTGTAAAGTGGTGAGGATTAGAAGATCTGCAGCCCAGTATAAAAAGTTCCAGATCTACTCAGATGCCCCATTTACATTTTGCATAGCTATATATATGTGCAATCTTAGCTTCTGCTCTAAAGCTAGGTATACCAGACTACTTCAAGATATCTTCCTGGGCGTTCACGAGTTGAGACGGGGAGATATATAACAAATGTGACTTCCTTTGGATTTCTATCACTGCTCTGCAACTCCGCTTATTGATCAGGCATCCTCCGAATATTGTACATAATGGACACTGAGTTATGCCTTTATAGCCGGGACCTAAGTATGCTTTGACCCGAAATTGTCTTCTGTCGTGCAGCTTCGACACTCAATCGGACTTGCTTCCACCCTCCTATTAAGGCATCTTCCATACCGAATTCACAAAGCCAATCCTCTAGAGACGATGATGTATTTAGTGCAGTACAGCTAGACCTAAGCGTCCTCGGCGTCATCAGCGTCGTCCGCATTGTAGACCCGGTTAACAGTAAAGGACGGTAGCACAGTCCTCTTGATCCGACACCGTGCATCGATGTCGATTAGTCTGCAACGAGTATTAGCCTTGAGACATAGGACCCTTTCTATGGACATACAATGGACCCACAAATCCAGCCTCCCTTAGTCGCTGACTGTCCCAAAACACATACCCAAGGCTTTGCAAAGTGTTTAGAGTCAATAACCGATAGGAGCCGCGCTTGCTAAGAGCATAAAGCCAACCTTCGTTTGGTCTATCAACAGTGTCTTTGGGTTGCGATTGGTGAAAAGTGTCGAGAGCATAGTCGTGAACGACGATGCCATCGCTGCGGGACAACATCCTCCAATACTCTTCAAGTCTCGTCGATAGAGAACGCCTCTGGCTATCATAATAGATATGAGAAGACATCTCTTGTTGCATTCGCAAACGGTCAAGCCTGAGAGCGTAATGTAAGAGAGGTAAGCTCAAATTCATCAGGTAATCCATGTAAAGGCTGGAGATCTGGCATTTGGCTTCACGCAGCTTTGCTGACCGAGTATAAGGTTGTGATGAAAGGTCCAATGACGGCTCAAGGAAATGGATGCCTATGAAGCTGTTTTCGATCCGATCGAAAGAGTTGGACAGACGGGACCAAAGGTAATTGTCGACGCATCTGAGTTCCTCAATCTCCCAGTGCTGATAATTATCCAAGAAGAAGTGTGAGTCTAAGGGAAGTTCCCACAACTTCTCGCCCATATACTCCATATTCGAACCAAAGATCTGCGTGTATAGTTCGTACCGGTAGAACGCGCGCTGAAGGCGAGTCTCCTCCTCGCATGACAGTGGGTCATACTGGTCATCTCGGTCCACAACATGCTCCGCTTGGCTTCCCCAGAGGCCGTCTAAGCCACCATCTTCGGGAAGATCGAATCCATAGGCGGTCTGAATTGTCACTGTGTCTCTGCATCGACGAAGATAGAAATTCGAACGGCTAGTGAGGTCTTTGACAAAGTATTGCGTGGATCGATATAATTGACACAAGGCTATGGCCGTAGCCAACGAGTAATGTTGCCCATCTTGTTCAAAGGCTTTCTGTCTCTTGTTCTCGTACTTTCTCACAAAGAGCAGGACCGCCTTTCGATCTGGGCCCAGGTCTTTGAGTTGCGAGGCTTGTACAGCCGCTAGAGCATCGATGAATGCTGCAGGTCTGATCACTTGGTGCATAAGTGAGACAAGGATTGTTTCTTTAGAAGCCAAGAAGACTTGAAAAGCTTTGGGCGATGCTCGTATCAGCGAGTAGAGAGCTTGTGTGGTGGGAAGCTCAAGCAATATCGGCGTGATAAGCTCGCTAGAAAGCCGATCGAAATGGTTGCGTTCCATGTTGCTGATGAGGGACCGGAAGTGTGAAAGCAAGAGACGCGACAAGAGATTTAGAGCAAAGAGGCTTTCAACACTGGAAAATAGATGCCCGAAGTGACAGCCGCAGAACGGCTTAGGATTGATCAAACCGAGGAGCAGCGAGTCTGTCAATGTTCAATGAATGCTCAGGGCCAATTACAATTCACGAAGGTATCTGATGAGTTACACTAAGCATTGTTGTTGTGTTTTGGTAACATGTCTACACATCAAGTTTAGTGGGATCCCAGATCGATTGACTAGCTGCAACGTTGACCAGTCGCCCGCCTTTGTATTTCACAATATTCAAAAGCTGCTTTGTCATGGATAATTTGAGGGGTCCTCCAGGTTCGAAATAATCCCCTTGTACCGTCAATGATGGACCACGTCCCATAGTATCATCAGGCCAGCGGTCAGTCTCTCGATGCCGACTACATCAATCTGTGAGAAGGATTTTACCTACCCAGCTCCAGAACATACCGCACTGGGCCACTGGCCTGAAAACTTTCAGGTCGCGACTTCCATAAACTAGCTGGATTCTGCCATCACTGCGTCCGTCGATTCATTACTGGGTCAGTCACGCATAAAAACCCTTTGAGAATGTAAGTACCAGCTGTGTTGATACCCTCGAGTTTCATACAGGCATCCAGCCTGGTGGTCCATCCTATTACTTAGAGCGGCGCTAATTCCTTTGTGCTGCTGAGTACTATACCTGATCTCTTTGGCAGACGGTAGTGGCGTGCTAGCTTGTGAAGGAGCGACGGCTCTGTGTCAAGGATCTGATGCATACATGTGTATAAAGACTTCTCTTGAGCCTAGCAACTTAGCAATGGCGGTCTCACCGCTGGGACATTAAAGGCGAAAGTGTCCCGGATAACTACAATCAAACATGCATCGGTTGTTCCCCCACGGTATTGGGTCATTGAACCTTTTATATTTTGCTTTTGAGCCGTAATTTTGGGCAATGATGCTTAAAATCGTGATTCGTTTGGCGAGGATTTTGCCCATTTGCCACTTTGAGTCTCCTCTGTGAGCAGAACCATTATTGCTGAGGGTTGGATACATTAGCAAGTGGGTATCAGGGATCGAATCAGGACGAGTCTTTGCGAGAAGAGTAGAATCATGCCCACCATTTTGACAGCCATGGCAATGACCCAAATGGTGACGCCGGCATTCCGAGTCCAATTGATTACATTTACCTTCGTTATCCAATCCGGCAAGAGTAAGACATATACCAAGACTGTCATGAGTACTCTACTATGCTGATTTCGAAACTCAAGCTTGCCCTCAAGAAATGAAACCATGATCCATAGACTTGTCTGGGGTTAGCAAGAGAATTGAGTCGGTGGCTGGTCTAGCAGTTTCGGACCATCTAGAGCAGATATTTGGAATGCTACGTATCAAGGACAAGAACCAATGGCAATTCCCATGACGTGGACACGGTAAAAGTAAAACCGGCGGGTTTCGAAATGTGCGTTGGTGATATCAAACTTGGAGCTTGGTCGTCTGCCAGAAGCATCTAGGAGCGGCGGTCGGCACCAAAAGTCCTGCCTCAAAGCCCTAACCCTATCTTCGGAAGACGGCCCCAGTTTCGGGCGTAGAGCATTATCCGAAGAGTCTTGGCATGTTGCAGGACTTCTCTCGGTACCGCACCCTGAGATTTGCATTACTTTACATTCATTAACAACCTGACACCTCCGTGCCCATAAGCCTGATTCTCTTGTTACGATATATCTGAAGGCTTGAAGCTTCTACAATGGCCAAGACAGGCTTCATCCAAGTCGATCAAGGCCAGTTATTCTGGAGATACGATGCCCCAATCGACTACGAGAACAGTGCTCAAAGTCATCTCCGCACACGGCCAGTATTGCTATTCATTCATGTAATTACCCTTTCTGACTCAAGCCGACACTTTTCAAATGCTTTTTGAATCTGTAAAAATCCCCCAAGCTTAAGCCCATTCGTGCTCGTCGAAGAACTCTTCCAATATCTAGATCTCGCCTGGAGTGAGATGATTCTAAGAATGTATAGCCGGGCGTCTCAGATCACACGGTGTTAGCATTACGACTTCTGGGCCGGAGATCCGCGCAAGCTCACACTCTGCAGGTGGGATGAGCAAATCACATACTTTACAGCGAGGGGTTGGGGTACGCTTAGGTTCGATTTGCTTGGTTACGGCCAGTCACAGCCCAGTGAGAGCTACCTGAGAGTCCGTACTCCTGCTGTGAAGCATCATGATCATGCAATGGAGGTTATAAAAGAGTACAGTCTTTCCAGAGGTCGTGCAGCCAATGACGAGAAGGTTATAGTGATCGGACTGAGTCGAGGCGCGAGTATGATCCTCAACAGGCCAGTATTGGATTTGTCTGACGTGCGTCAGATCATGCGGTTGACTTCGCTTTGCAATATCCGCACCTGGTTACCGGAGTACGTATTCTTTCGAGATAATCCTTGTCTTTGAGTACTAGAGTTGAGTTGGGAGAGGGGTTTGGAAGAAAACCGACCTTTCTTGATCGCGAGACCTATCTTGCAATTGACTTATCTACATTAAGAAGGTAATGCTGACCCCGAAAAGCTTGTTGTATGCGCAGGAGGGTTAGGGGGCTTTGACTTCGCCAATACCACGCAGGAAATGGTCATGTTTGAAAGGTATGATGAATTCATAGGTTGTGGAGACGCTGAGAATGCTGCGATGATGAATGTAAGGATATGGGGTCATGGTACTCAGGGGAACGAAGGCCGTCTGTCGAAAGTGGTGGGCGACAAACTTTTCGAGTGGTGCAAAATCATTGCTCAACGAGAGATCACTGGGAAGGGAGGGTCCGCAATACCCGCTCAGTATCTCCCCACGGCGGCAGCAAGACTGACGGAAATCCGTATCCCTACTTTGGTGGCCTGGGGCCAGTACGACGAAATGGTAACCAACGAAGCGATGAAATACATTGCTCAACAAGTACCCGGCGCGGAGTCGAAAGAGTTCAAAACGGCGCATATGATCAATTTGGAAAGTCCCTCGGAGTTCAATTGTTGGTTGGAGCAATATCTGAATCGCCTTCTACTTTGAGTTTCTCCATATACATATATCTGAAGTACTGAAGTCATTGATTTGCAGTAACACGGCGCTTCAATGAGAAGGTAACGGGCGCTTAGTGTGAAGCAAAACGGCCCGGCGTCCTTAAGATGATGACCCGCATACCTTACCTACTTAAGTACCTACTGAGGAGATCTAGACTGTAGAGAAGTCTTCAGTCTTCACACCGCATTTGGGTTTTGGAGCTTTCGCTTGGTGTATTCAGTATCTTTCTCGAGACCCCGCCCCGTACGGAGTAGTGAATACCTAGTTTAGGCAGCTCTTAGTGAAAAGATTCCAACTTCTGGGCCAATCACCGAGCTCCAAGACACCGAGAAATATAACATGTGACCTTATTTCGATTCGTGGACATCCTGTTCAAAAAAAAGAGCACGTCGATTAATATCGTAGGGTACAGGAATGTGTTTTAAACCAAACATACATCCGATCATCGTCGTTGCACAACGGAGATCACACGCCAGATTTTGCCTTTTGCCTTTTGAAGATTTTCGTACCGAGAGGGTTTCTCGCACCCCACCGAATCCCGTGACTTTGATCTAAGGACTCGACCACCAAGCGCGTGATCCACCAAGTAAGTAATCTTTCCCCCCCCTTCCCCCCCCCCAAAAATCCCCACTCCGTCAATTCCGCATTTGCTCCATTGTCTGTTGCATGATGTATTCGCCGGAGAGCCGGTCGTGTACCCTCTATTGGCATTCTCTAAGCCTTTGGATCAAGAGCTCTCCCGGCATCACGGGCTGCCACTCTCACAGCCCTACATAACGCATATCGACTATCAAGACTTCCTGTACAAACTTTCCAATCGCAGGTCTGTGCTATAATAGCGCTATGATGCTCGAGGACTATCAGATAAGGCATGGATTGTTTTGATTATCTTGAATTCGGTACTGCGCGTGCTTGCCTCGTGATGCTTTCTTGACACATGACCGCGTGTTGAGACCGGCTGACCATGATTGCCAGTAGTTCCATTGCCACCTACTTCGCTGCTCCTTTCTCCAATTTGAGCGCGAGGGATCTCGACCCCTACATGAGCGAGACCAGTACCACTGATCTGCCTCGAGCACGAATCGAGCAATCACTCTATTCTACCGTCGTAGGGACTTTGCGCAAGAGGAACGCCGTGCAAAGCGGATCTCATTGATCTTGGTCTGTCAGCCTTGCGACTCAGCAAGCCGGCCTTGTTATATGTTTAGTGCCTCCGCCGGTGAATACAATCTTGATACAGCGTTACTGAGCCTAGCGATACTGACTCTTTCCATTAGATAGCTGATTCGCTCCCATTCTTTCATCCGCCATCTTCAGTTCTGACTACAGAAATGTCTACACGCAGCTATTCTGAGCATGAGAGCATGCAACCAGTCCACCTCCATAAATCATCCAATAAGAGGAAACGCGAAGCGTCGGACCATACTGCTAGTATGAGGCAGCCTAGCTCACGACCTGCACCTGCTTCGAACAGCGTCCACGGCAACGGACAAGAAAATTTGCATTCCTCACACGATTCTTACTCTAACGACTCGAATAATCACGACTTTACTACTATGACCGAGGAGCTATCGCGACATATGGCCGATGTCAACGCCAATGCGGCTCCCACTACAGCAGCTGCAGCGCTTGCTGCAAGTATGCCTCAATTGACAGTACCGCAACCTACAGATTTTTCTTTCTCTAACTCAGGCTCTGGCACCGATCCAGACCGACAATTAGATTCTTCTTTTGACATCGGCGGAGGATCAGATGAGGGTCAAAATCATCACACCCAAGGGACGCCATACAACCTTGACGCCTATCAAGGTGGGGCTGTCGCACATGGACAGGACACCGATACTGGCGGGAAGCCTCCTGTAGGATCGGCGCAGTGGCACAAAGTGCGAAGAGACAACCACAAAGAAGGTGAGCTGTCTAGTGCCTTCATCAAAATACAGGCTTACCAAATCAATAGTGGAACGAAGACGTCGGGAAACCATCAATGAAGGCATCAACGAGCTGGCAAAAATTGTTCCGGGCTGCGAGAAGAATAAAGGTTCAATTTTGCAACGTGGTGTTGAATATATAACGCAGCTGAAGGATAACGAGACACGGAACATCGAGAAATGGACACTCGAGAAGCTGTTGACGGATCAGGCCATCTCGGAATTGAGTTCCAGTGTCGACCGACTGAAAGAGGAGCTTCAACACACGCACAGAGAAGTCGCGCGTTGGAGGACTACCTGTCAGAATGCAGGCTTGGAGCCGAAAGATGAGGACAGTGGTGGTACTGACGACGGCGAAACCTGAACTGCTCGCCGAGATGCAGTCCGATGACTGCTACAGTGCTGGTGTCATATGCCGCACACGGCCAGGCAAGCCTAATAGCCGTGTCCCCACACGCGTTGATCCCTATTTTGATGCTCGGACGTGTGTGATATGTCTTGTCCGGTGCCCGGGAGTGGTCGAGTATATGCTTTGTCAACATTGTTAGGATATGGCCCGTTGCCTCTTCTGTTGCTTCGATTCTGGCCGCCATTTTTTTACACAACACATTTCGAATAGCACAGCAATGGTAAATCTTATTTTACCAGGCGTTGGCGGTGCCGACTTGCAATTTGATTGCTTTTACACCCTGATTGACAGCTAGCTCAGGTATCTTGAGGAGCTAAGGGTGGCTAGAATACTTTATATGTCGATATTTACAATTGAAAATGGGACGGAATCAAATGCTGACGAGGGCGGCCATTCTCATAGATCACGACCTATGACTACCTAACTTGCCAATTGGAGAGAAAAGGCCAGGGCGATAGGACTTCGGGAGTCAAGAGTGTTGTACGGAGTATTAAGTCTTGGCATTAAGGATTAAAGTTAGCGCGATCCGAAATGTGTCCTCTAAAAATCACTACCATCTTGTAGACCTGTACTACCATCGTTCGGACAGCATAAATTTCACCCAGACGCGAAGTTGGTAATATCGATCAGCCTCATCGGAAAATTTCAGTAGCTGAAGTCCGCTCCGCGTTCTGCGGCGACGTTGCAAAGATGAGCGGCCGTCAGTCCACTTCCTTGGTCCCATTCATCAGCGATTGCTCACCTCTGCTCTGCTAGTACGGTTCCTGGATCTGATCAAACCCTTCACTCCTTTACTACCTGAAGTCTCAGCTCCTGAGACTAAGACGCCTTTCAACCAGAAGCTCGTAAGACATTTTCCCGAGCTCAGCGTAAGAGGACGGGAAGCTGAAAAATACTAGATGTGGACGGGCCTTACCTTGTTGATATTTCTAGTCATGAGCCAGGTACGTTGACAGGGAAGGACGCTGCTGCAACGGGTCTGAAAAATGTCTAGATGCCGCTTTATGGCATTGTATCTTCAGATACCTCGGATCCCTTATACTGGTTACGGATGATGTTAGCTAGCAATCGTGGGACACTTATGGAGCTCGGCATATCGCCAATCATCTCGTCGGGCATGCTGTTTCAGCTGTAAGACTTTGGTCAAAGATCTAGTTTTGCCCTTCAACATTCGCTGACTTTTTTGATGGGCAGTCTCGCAGGCACCCATCTCATTGATGTGAATTTGGATTTGAAGACGGACCGAGAGCTCTACCAGACTGCGCAAAAGCTATTTGCACTCATCCTATCTTTCGGTCAAGCTATGGTTTACGTGCTTACGGGCCTATACGGGCAACCGGCCGATTTGGGCGCAGGCGTCTGCGTGCTACTTGTGGTCCAATTGTGCCTCAGTGGTCTTATTGTCATTCTTCTAGACGAGCTTTTGCAAAAGGGTTACGGACTGGGAAGGTAAATTGAGTTCCATCTTGTTTGCGATAGTCCAAGTATTAATTGGGACTCCAGTGGCATTTCTCTATTCATCGCTACAAATATATGCGAATCCATAGTGTGGAAGGCCTTTTCTCCCACAACCATCAATACAGGCCGAGGTCCTGAGTTTGAAGGCGCTGTCATCGCGCTCTTTCACCTGCTTCTTACATGGCCAGACAAGCAGCGAGCGTTACAAGAGGCTTTCTATCGCCAGAATCTTCCCAACATTATGAATCTACTTGCAACCTTGGTGGTCTTTGCTGCAGTGATATACCTTCAGGGATTCCGTGTGGAAATACCAGTCAAGAGCTCTCGACAGCGCGGAATGCGTGGGAGCTATCCAATACGATTGTTCTAGTACGTCTTGCCTTCAACCTAGTGTTACGGCCTTTTCCATACCTCGAAAGTCTTTCACAATCATTGGGAGCACTTTGACTGAGAATTCTTGATAGTACCTCAAACATGCCTATCATGCTTCAATCAGCGCTCAGCTCCAATATCTTCCTCGTCTCGCAGATGATGTACTCCAGATTTAGTGACAACCTTCTTGTCAAGTTGCTTGGAGTTTGGGAACCAAGGGAAGGTATGTACACGCAGCCTTCCCACACTAAGCGTGTTACCCATATCAGTCAGCTGGATTCGTAAATGACAGACCAAAATAGGCAGCGCTCAACTCTATGCAAGCTCTGGCATTGCCTACTATGTAAGTCTATCGGTCATGGAATATCTCACGTCCCATGGCTTAGAGAAGGGATGCTGATTCCGCGAATTTGAAGATGTCACCACCGCTGAACTTTACGGAAGCAATCCTTGACCCAGTCGTAAGTAACTTTTCCAATTTCGTTTCTATCCCATTTCACGTTCTGAGTCGTGTTATGCCATCTGGGAATGTGAAAACTTTCGCAGCTGCGTTAGACGTCAAAAGAAACTGCTAATCCGGGCTGCTGCAGAAAACCGCAGTCTACATCGTGTTCATGTTGACAGCTTGCGCCATATTTTCCAAGACTTGGATCGAAGTCAGCGGCTCTGCACCTCGAGATGTTGCGAAGCAGCTCAAAGAGCAAGGGCTAGTCATGGCAGGTCATCGTGAACAGAGCATGTACAGAGAGCTCAAAAGAATAATCCCTACCGCGGCAGCATTTGGTGGCGCATGTATTGGCGCTCTCTCCGTCGCAAGTGATCTTCTGGGCGCTTTAGGCTCTGGGACGGGTATCCTGCTGGCTGTGACGTCAGTGCTCTTCCAACTTGGCTTTGCTGCGAGATACTTGGAGGTCTGAGCTAACTGTATTGCAGCATTATCTACGGATACTTTGAGATAGCTGCAAAGGAAGGTGACAGTAAGTCGTGATTTCCGAGCTTTTCCTGCCCCATTGGCCTTTTGGGTCGCAGAAAACGTGTTCTTCTACGTTGCCAGTCCTTTTCTAAAAGAATTCATACTAATTCTAATTTCATCCAGTGGCCGGGTTGAAGGGTATGGTGATGGGGTGAGAGGCGAAATCTTCGGATCCCTCAGTGTTTCCACATCAACCGACCCATGAAGGAAGAGAGAGTACGTGGGGAAGAAACCACTGATGCGGTGGTTGGAAATGAAGTCGCAGGTCTGGCAAAAGCGTGCATATAGTGAAGCATGCCTATGTGTATATATACATGTACTCGTAATTCAAAAGTCTGGGATATTTCTCTGGTTTCCAAATACGGAGGGGCGCTGAACCCGGGAAACAAGTCAACGTTGAAGGGACTCCTTTGTTTCGTTACTTTTACATGACATCTCGAGTGTAACTTCCAGGACGTACACGCAGGCTGAAGCCTGAAGCCCATTTGGCAGATCTCATTGCTGTATTTTCTACTGAGAATTTGTTTCCGGGGCAATGGTCCTTTTTCCAGACCAACATTCCGTTCGTGTTCCATATCCTGGTGCACGATAGATGGCCAATTTTGCTTGTTAAAATATCGTCTTCTAAGCAGATCCGGAAAGCCTTATAGCGATAGTACCCATCTACCTTTCCCAATCTCAAGTCCGGTAGTCCGCATTGATAGTCACTAGCCAAGGTCAGTCTTGCTGCCAACTAGACTATGCAACCCACAAGAAGAAATGGGCCCACCGTATTCATGACTGAAATCGCAAAACCAATAACTCGCCTCTTCGACGCCCGTCCCGGCCCCTCCACCGCCCAGGTCCACCAGGATCTCGAGATCCTCTTCCGCGAGTATCTCCGCGGCGCGCGCCTCGTCCACGGCCTCGGGTTCCCCATTCACGACGAGTTTGAGCGGTGCGGACCCGTCGGTCGGTACGAAAGTGACGGATGTCCGGGCCGGGATGATGGTTTGGGGGGATGAGAGACCCTGCGTGTAGCCGATTGCGCAGAGGATGCGGCCCCAGTTGGCGTCTTTGCCGTAGAGGGCCGTTTTGACGAGGGGGTCGCGGGCGATGGATGAGGCTATGAGTTTGGTGTCTGGGAAGGAGGGCGAGTTGATGATGCGGACTCGGACGAATTTGGTGGCGCCTTCGCCGTCCCGTACTACTAGCTGGGAGAGTTGTTGCGTGAAGTCTGTGAGTATGCTTTGCATTGCTATGCCGTCTTCTGAGGTGAGTGAAGTGACGGGCTGGCCGCCCGCGGCGCCGTTGGCGAGGACGGCGAGGGTGTCGTTGGTGCTTGTGCTGCCGTCTATGCTTATGGCGTTGAAGGAGCGCTCGACGGCGTGGGTGAGAAGGGGTTGGAGGGCGGAGGCTGGGATGGGAGCGTCGGTGCAGAGGACGCCGAGGAGGGTGGCCATGTTGGGATGGATCATGCCGGCACCTTTGGTCATTCCGGCTATGGAGTAGGTGATGGATGGAGAAGAGGGGAGGGTGAATGTCGTGGAGAGGAGTTTGGGGAAGGTATCGGTGGTACAGATTGATCGGGCGGTCGTGAGCCATGAGTCGTGCGTGTTTTGGAGGTTAGAGACCGCTTTGGGGACGGCGTTGAGAATTTTCTTGATGGGTAGACGTTGGCCGATTACTCCGGTGGACATGACCAGAGTGCTGTCCGGGGTCGAAGGGTAGGGTAGCAGCCCGTCGAGGGATGATACCATGCTAGCAGCATCCTCGAGCCCACCTTTTCCGGTGACGGCATTCGCACAGCCAGAATTGATGATTACAGATCTAAGACCCTCACCGGAGCATTTTTTGAGGATGTCCCGGCTCAGCGTGACAGGAGCGGCTTGGAAGATGTTCTGGGTGAACACTGCGGCAGCGGAGGCCGGCCGTTCGGATGTCAGGAGTGCAAGATCTGGAAAGCGTGTGTTGGAGGCTTTCACACCCACATGGGTGCCAGAAACGAGGAATCCTTTGGGATAAGTGCCCGTTGTAGGGACATATTTTTGTTTCGCCAACGGGACAGACCCATCCACTGGAGCCGAGTAGTGTCTCATTTGTTTACAGATGGACAACGAATCTCGACGACTGATTGAACCTGATGTGATGATTAACAGTGAATCGGATTATTGTGCTCATCTCATGGGTCACAGACGGTAATACTGACATGTTTTACGGAAAGCTGCCATGATGTATATACAAGGGCAAGCAAGTGTGGATACTCAATAAGACATGTGTAAAAGATATCCAGGGGGTATAATACGCTTGTATAGGATGTCAATGAGTCACGATCAATTCAGTGAGTCATATCTCGTTATGTGCAGAGAAAATGGAAGAAAAGGGCCCCGGTAGAAAGGTAGAGGCACAATGTACGCGTAGTAAACAGTCAGAGGATAGCCTAACGTTTCACAAATTACCTTACTTTTACCTTGGAAGCATTGATGACTCTCCCAACTTTTCTAAAGCTAGAGCTACATAATACTTTATTATTGTAGTCAAACTTTTCCATCAATGCTCTTGTGAATTGACTTTCTGATTTCCGACAGCTTCCGAGGTTCGCTAATGCCACGGGCCGTCCCGTTCTGACTCTAGGGCTACAAGCCTAACGCAGATTCATGTAAAGAACTGGAAGATCGAATTACTACCTACGTACTTCTATTTCGATATATTGCTATTTGATTGCTTCTGTATCCGCAGAGCAGGACCACCGCATTCTTGAAGAAACAGGCAAACGAATCTAATAATCCGGTCCCGACAATGCTCAGGTATCGGCCGTATCTCGCCCGTGAATCCTATCATGTCGTATAGCAACGGCTACACCAACGGCAGCTATAGAACGAATCGTTACGAAGATCCACATGAGGATGGTGATTCGGTAGAGGATAGCCGACAACGCCGTGCAGGAGGTTATGGTGGATTCTATGACAGCGCCACCTCGGTTCCAGCAGAACCCGATGCTCAACCAACTCCATCCTCCTTTCGACGGCAAGCCACCAATAATTCAACTGGAGGATCGGGGCTATCGGTGTCGAGAACAAGGCATGTTGACGACTATGATACAAGCAGGAGTCGTGACAGAGGCGCGCGGGGTCAAAACGGGGCAAGGCAGCATGGCAGTGGACCAGGCGGCAGACAGATTGAAGGTTGGTCGCAGCCTTACTGCGGACTTCATAACCCCAGATTTGGAGCAGTGCTGGCGACTATACATACCATGCAATTGGAAACAAATTTAAAGCCCCATTTTCTACGCTAGAGCTAACTCTTTTCTCTATCAGGAGTTCTCGAGCACATACACGACAATTGGGATGTCATGACCAAAGATGACTGCGTACCTGTCCATATAGCCCTGCAGCTGATGGACTACAGCTCCCTTGGGCGCGGCAATGACTACCAAGACTTCCAGCGAACAAACAGACATCTGCAGAAGGCGCTCAAAGCGATCGTGAACGGTCAGATTCTTCTTTTGGACTACAATATTTCACTTTTTGGCTAAAGACTCTCAGAACATCATCAGGGTTTCAATAGCTCCATCGGAACGTTTCACAAGATACAGGCCAGCATCCAAGCATCGCAAAGCCGTGTCCGGTCACTGAGGGACTCAGTTCAAGGTGCAAAGTCCAGTCTTATGGTCACCAAACCCGAGCTGAAAGGATGGGGCTCATCTTCGCAGAAGTATGACGACATGCTGCTGATCTTGGGACAAATTGAGAAGTTACAGCTGGTTCCCGAACAGCTGGATGCCCGGATTTCCGACAAGCATTTTCTGCCGGCTGTTGATCTTCTACAAGATGCCTTACGAATCATACGAAGATCCGACATGGAAAACATAGGGGCTCTAACGGATCTTCGGATTTATTTCAGCAATCAAGAGACATCATTGATTGACATACTCATCGAGGAGCTACATGATCATCTTTATCTAAAGTCCCCTTACTGCCAAGATCGTTGGAAGCCATATACTGGAGATTCAGCAAATATCAGCGCATCTGAGATAGGCAAGGTTTCACTACCTAACACTTGGGGCAGGCCCCTGTATCGATTCTTGGACAGTCTTGATACAAGTTCGCCATTGGGCGACGACGCGTCTCAAAACCCCGAAACTGATAGCTTTTACTACATCCATATGATCATCGAGTCATTGAATAAGCTGGGCCACTTAGACGTGGCGATTGACCGCATGGAGCAACGACTACCCGTCGAGCTATTTGCCATTGTTGATAGAACCAACCAAGAGGTTGACCTGCGCCATCCAGCACACAAGCGGGGCCCCCTCAGCCCCGGGAGAACAATTAGTGACTCGCACTGGGACGATACGATCGGCAGTAGTCTTGTCCTCAATGACCTTTTGTGGACACTGTTCTCCAAATTTGAGGCGATTGCAGAAGGACATCGTGCATTTCATGACGTCGTTGCAGGCATTATTAAGCGTGAAAGACTAGGGCATTCGGAAAGCCTCACAAGAGGATTCAAAGAGATGTGGAAGTTGTACCAGAGCGAGGTGAGCCTTGAGTTCTAGAAGAGAAACCCTTGTTCTCCGCTAACACGTCTAGATGCGATCATTGCTCCATGATTATTTGGCAACGGACGAAAATCAGTCGTATAGATTTGGCCGTCAGCCCGCCGCAGAAGCAAATATATTCCACAAGACTCACCGCGAGAGGCTAAAGGTAACCGTCGCTCACTGAGATTCGATGGCTGCGCTTACAAGCAATAGCGCGTCTTCAAATTGTCCGAGATAGATCAGAAGTCTGCCGATTTGGCCGCGGACCAAAGAGACCTTGACAGAATACTCCAAGCATCTGTGCCTGGGCTAGTTTCTAAGTCACAGAGACAGTCTGGTATCTCGCACAATGTCACCACCGTCGCCACTGATGGTCCTGTTGCGAGCCACAAGTTACTTGTCGATCCTAATGTCTTCAACATTAGCTCTCTTCTTCCACCTTCGCTGTCATTCCTCCAGCGACTCAGAGACATTGTACCTCACGACTCGGAGATCGCGATGAGCACACTGACTTCCTTCCTTGACGAGTTTCTCGTCAATGTGTTCCACCCTCAGCTCGAGGAAACTGTCACCGAGTCATGTATTCAGTCGTTCGCTGAGGTTGATGCATTTCAAAAAGCCCCCCAATGGTCTCAACATGCTGCCCGGCCGATATTCAAAGCAAGTCGCTGGCCATGTATCTCTTCCCTAGTCACTTTGCTGACCTCCGCAGGGCACATATCATTTCTTCACGTTAATCAAATCTTTTAGCAAGCTGCTTGATACTATACCCCCTGATTTGACTTCCACGCAGTTAATAATCACTCAAATGGTTGCTTACTACGACAAATGCTGTGAATACTATAGAGGTAAACAAATTATCAATTTCGTAGAGCGAAGCTGACAAGGTGTAGCTCTAGTAATAAGGCCACAGCTACACGCACAGGATGAGGAGCGCTTGAAAACCGCAGCCGCAATGGCAGACACTGGTGACGTTCGGGAAGTTGCTAAGAAGTTGTTAGATGGCTTTGCAAAAGAAGACGACGATCCCCAGCAGAAGGTATGGGCAGATTTCCTATGAACGATCCATGTTGCTAACAGTGCATAGGAGGCCAAGATGCTCATCGCTAAAACAAATGAGAAGCCGCTAGATCCATATGACATAATATCCGATCCAAGATCCGTAACTGCTCTCTGCTTAATATACTCTAGCATGGTAGGTGTTATATTGACGAACAAGGATAGCTTTATAGGGACATTACTGACCGAGTCATCGCAGCAATGGCTAGCGGTTCATCTACAGCAGCTTCGACGCATTATCCCTGAGTCGTCGCGATCACATCGCGACTCAGCAAAGTCTCAGAACACGCGACAACTATCCCTTGCCAGTCCTCCCCAGCAGGCAGACCCAAATACCCCTATATACCTCCCCATGACCCAGGAGACCGTGGAAGCTTTCGATAGCATTTTGGCCTCCATGCGTACTCTCGCTGTGACAGCGCTCTTGACTCTCCATATCGATATACGTCTAGGCGTCATCCACATGCTCACGCGGACGCTTCATGCACCTTACCTACTCGCCCAGAAAGCTAAGGATCCCGATCCTTCAATCCTCGCCCTCAACGCTGACCTCCTTTCCTTCACGGACAATCTGTCATCACATCTCGATCCTTCAGCCCAACAATTCATCACCAACGGGCTCGCTCTACTCATCGATAACTTATTTGTCACCAACGCTTTCCAGATCACAGCAGGTATGAACGACTTCGGCTGCGAGCGAATGCATCTCAACATCTCCGTCCTTTCACAAAACCTAAAGTCCATCCAAACCAGCAGCGACGATCATGGTAGTGAGCTTGACCGTAGTAAGCGCTTCTATGAGCTCTTCATGGAAGGTGCAGACAGCGTCGTGGAGCGAGCAAGGGACCGTGGCGGTGAGGGATTGGAAGGATTCGATCTCGAAGAATTGAAAGGGCTGGTGGAGCTCTGGTACAGAGATGGTATTGAGAGTGGAGCGCGAGAGGTGCAGATTAAGAGTAGAAGAGAACTAGCCGATAAGCTGTTGGTGCTGAGTGAGTGCTTGTGGAATAGGTGATGCCGTTTAAAGGAGGATTCGGGCAAGGGAGTCTGTTGGGCTGGAGGAAAGACATTTTGGGGTCATGTTGTGTTTGCATCTCACAGTGTATATGTTATAGCGCAATTTCCATTTTTTTGGTCAGCATGCCATATTGTTACATGCAAATGTGTGAACAAAGTCATCGCTATCAGGCCGGTGCGTACTAAGGCATTCTGCCAAACCATGTCTCACTGGCTTCTTTTTATCAGAGTGTTTCGAAATCATCAGCAAACGTGTCGTCCGATGATTGGAAAAAGTCATTGCGTTTACAACGCCATGTTATTTCATCTCCTCTGTGTTGAATCCTTGGTTCTGAATACCGATATATCTTTAGATCCTTCTAAAATCTACCTACCATCCCCTCCCCGCCATCTTCTCCCCCTCCGCCATCCTCCCCACATTCAACCCCACCATCGCCTCCCCCAGCCCAGCACTCACCTCCGCCAACACGGCCGGGTCCCTAAAATGCGTCACGGCCTGGACAATCGCGCTCGCCCTCTTGGCCGCGTCCCCGCTCTTGAAGATGCCGCTGCCCACAAAGACGCCGTCGCAGCCGAGCTGCATCATCAGCGCCGCGTCCGCGGGCGTCGCCACGCCTCCCGCTGCGAAATTCACCACGGGCAAACGGCCCAGTTTTGCCGTTTCCTGGAGCAAGTGGAACGGGGCGTTGAGTTCTTTGGCGTAGCCTCGGAGCTCCATGTCGCTCATCCCGCGGGCTCGATTGATCTCCGCGGTCACGGTCCGCATGTGCTTCACCGCCTCGACCACGTCCCCCGTCCCGGCCTCCCCTTTCGTCCTGATCATCGCCGCCCCCTCATCCACCCGCCTCAACGCCTCCCCCAGATTCCGACACCCGCACACAAACGGCGTCCGGAACGCCCGCTTCTCCACGTGGAACGCGTCGTCCGCGGGCGTCAGCACCTCGCTCTCGTCAATGTAGTCCACCCCCAGGGCTTCGAGGATCTGGCACTCGACGAAGTGCCCGATGCGCGCTTTCGCCATGACGGGGATGGTGACGGCGTCCATGATCTCGCGGATGAGGGAAGGGTCCGACATGCGTGCGACGCCGCCGTGGGCGCGTATGTCGGCGGGGACGCGCTCGAGGGCCATGACGGCGCAGGCGCCGGCTTCTTCGGCGATGAGGGCTTGGGAGGCGTTGACGACGTCCATTATTACGCCGCCTTTGAACATTTTGGCGAGACCGTCTTTGACGAGGAAGGGTTGGGGAGTGGCGGTGGAGGTGGAGGCGGGGGCATTGGGTTGTGCGGTGGTTGAGGGGGGGTGTGGTGATGTGGGGTTGTGGCGTGGGGTGTCCTGAGTAGAGGTGGATGTGGATGGGGCGGCGGGAGTGGAGGAGGTGTCGTTGATGGCCATGTTGGGTATGAGGTGGATTGGATGTAGGATGATTGAATGAGTCAATTGATGGGATACCTCAATTGTTGCTCGGACTGGTAAGCAAGGAGGTGAAGGTATTAGAAGAAAGTGCCTTGTGTGACTCGAGAATGCTCGCCACACCGGGTGAAACTTTTTGAAAGGTGCTGATGAGCAATGCAATTGAAAGAGATGTATCAGAATTCTATCCCTGTACGCTATGCAGAAACATAAATGACACTTGTGTGTATGAAAAGGAAGAGGAAGTAAAAGAAAAGGGAAAGAAGAGGTACTTGATAGTAAGTATCCAAAATCAATTTTACGAAAAGTCGATGACTCTCTCTCTCTCCAAAAATCCCCCGAAAGCGGAGAAAAGATGTGCGGCTAGCAACGGCTTAGAGATAACCTTGCATGACCTTTTTATTAAAGTACTTTACCCTTATCTTAGCGCAGAGTACCTAATCGGCTGATCCACGGTCCCCGAGCGCGCGCTATTGTGATCAACTGAAATCATCACCGCGTCAAAAGCTTAGCTGTTCCTACCGTACCACATTACTCACTCCCAAAAAGCAGCACCAACTAACCCCTAACATCTTCCCCCACCCCTCTCCATTCCCTGAAACACCCATACACCAACCCGAATCAAACCACACCAAATCCAATGGCAACACTCCTCCTCCCCCGATCCCGTCCCCTTTTCTCCCTCACCCTCGGCCTCGGTCTCTCCTCCCTCTACGCAACACAAGCAATCTACCGCCAACGACCGCTGTTGTGCGAAGTCTCCGCTGGGGCATCCAGGACTTCGCTTTCCGAGAGTTTCCAGTCGTATGCGCGGGATGCCAAGGTACCCGTTTTTAAGGACGGGAGGCCGAATCCGCGGGCGTACAGGCAGATTAGTGCGGGGAGTATTGTTGGTATGTGGGTTTTTTTGGTTGAGGAAATTGGGGAACGGAAGGGAGGGAGGGATTGGGATGGAAAATGCGAATTGAGAAGAGGAATTTTGGAGTTGGGGTAGTGCTAATGAGTTGATGATAATAGGATTGCTTGGTGGCGTAGCTGTGAGTACGTTTTCCAAGACGTTAGCCATGCTCGTCGGCCTGCTGGTCTTTGGGGTGCAGGTATGTCGCGGGGCGCAGCAGAAGAAAGGACAGGCAATGCTCATATTCGCACAGTATCTAGCTTCGCAAGGATATAACGTCATACCGACAACGAGGTTACAACGATATGTGAAGGGAATAGATCTCAGGTCGGCTATAGAAGATAATGTGGCCTTCAAGCTTAGCTTCGGGGCGACCTTTGCGTTGGCATCAATGGCGTCATTTTGATACGTAATATATGGCATGCAAAAGCGTTGAACCAACTTTGCTACCTTGTGAAAGGCCGTCGCTATGCTTTCAACGCTCTCGCGCGAAGCTTCTGCGGGGCTCTATGATCTATGCCTCATGTCTCGTCAATCGAAATGATTATGATACGTATGCAAATTCCGGTCCCCGGCATGCGATCCAGAAGTCTTTGACAGCGGCATTGGTTGCTCTCGCTCCCCTCAGGCTATGGTAATATTTCAGCGTACGTCTGGGTCCGTCAGAAGTTGAAAAGCTCACTTGATGATTTTTTGTAACCACACTCGCTTTTCCGTCGATCCCACCTTTTGGCTTGGAAAGTCGTCGCTGCTCAGCGCGTTTGAAAGCCACATCTTGGCCTGCGGTTGGGCAAAGATCAGCTTTTTCAATGGCTCGGCCAGGACCTCGAGCTCGCTGCGTGATGCCTCTCCGCCAATGTTTCGAACCAAGAAGTGACACAGCTGTGGCCCATACTGTTGCGTGACAGCCGCGACGAACTTGGCCACATCTCCTGATACTTCATACCTTTGAACAAAGGTAGCCTACATCCATGGTCAGGCTAGCCCACCCAAAGACAAGAGGGGATACTCACCCAAAAGTGAGCCGCAGCCCGCTTGGGCATGATTTCTGCTGCTGTGAGGGCCTTGAGGGTGAAGTCGAAGAGTTGCTGGATGTTCTGCGTATTCATCATACAATCAAGATAGTGCGGGACCATCCTGTCCGCTAGACCAATCCCACTCGAAGCAACTTCTGGATCCGATGATGGCTCGCCTGGGGTTTGATGTCAGCGTTGACCTTTACGGTTGACACATTGACTGCTATACTTACCACCCATCTGGTGGATGGTATCTAGTAGGTTATTCAAGAAGGCCAACGCAGCACTCTTTATTGCGGTTTCCGGCTCGTGAGAATATCTGTTGAGCATCGCACAAGCAGTGTCAAGAACATAATCCAATCGTGCAGTGTCCAACTTGCTGGCCAGCACCATGTCCACAGTCACTTTGGGCGGGAACACGAATAATCCAGGTGCACTCTCTTTGTACCCAGACCTGAGAATCTGACAGCTTGCTTCTACGACATCACTGTTCCATCTCATCAAGCTTGTCACTGTAACCATGATCTGGACAACTTTCGTCTGCAATGAAGCCCCCAGACCTTCCGTCCAGAAGGTCGACCGAGGTGCTTCTGCATCGAGATCGACAACAGCATCATCTGGTGCTTGCAAGGCCCTGCCCATACTCGCCAGGCATTTTAATGCACTAATCCCACTAGTTTGAAATTCTTCAGCTTGAGAAGCCTCCATAGATCTTATGCAGTCATCAACATCCCTCTCGACGAATCGAATTAGCGTTGAAAGTGGCACATATCTATCCTCATCCCTTGGAATGGCTTGGATGATGGCTGTGATTCCACCAATAACCTTCTCTTTTACGTAGACCTCGGCAGTAGCCCATGTTAGTATCAACTCGTATTGTTGGAGAAAGGCGCCAAGTTCTGGTATCAAAGTCTTGCGACATGACGAACAACTCGATGAAATAGCCTTTGCCGCAACGTTTGCCAATGCAGGGGCTTTCAATGACTCGAAAAGGAAGTTCAACATGGCTGGTAGGTATTCAACATGATGTTCAAAGAAGGCCGTGTACTTGGTGATCGTGTTCACAGCCGTCTGTCTTGTCTTGGCTGGAATGGGCTCGACCGCGCTACTCATTTCAGCGAAAAGTGAGGAGCCAAAGAGCCTGGATAGCATAGCATCGACCGAGTCCTCGTCTGAGATCGAATTTGCTAGTGCATTGAGGCAAAACAGTGTGGCTTCCAGATGTAGCCACGCACGGTTTTCGAGTGATTGTAGAGCAAGTTGCGCAAGCTTCTCGAAGATGTCTACACCCAACAGAGTATATGAGGACTGTAGTAAGTCTTGAACGTCCGCCCGAAAGGCTTTGAAGCCGGCGCGCGCATCAGAATCCCAAGAGGCTGCTAGATCGTTGGGTGGTATGCGTATCTTTGCCCAAGAGGCTTCAATGACTTCCACAACCGGTTGCCGGGCACTGTCCATCCATGCTGGCTTCTCTTCCCCAGCGGCGAAAAGTGAGTCGATAAGGAACTCGGTATAGGTTATCCAGAACTCAAGAGCTTGAGCGCCTATCTCGTCTTCGACCCCCGCATATCCCTCGCATCTTAGCAAATCAAGTAGTTGATTCACAATCTGGCGCAACGAAGGGTATTCCGACTTCTTTGCCAGATCTTGAACAGTTGCATCTCCGTACGCTAGCATGAGTCTAGCAAACGACATTGCTCCAGGGTCGTAATCACCTCCCTTGAGTCCCGCGACAATCTGGCGGGCTCGCGCAGACGCAAGTAACGTTGATAGAGACTCGAGATCACCAGCAGTGAAAAAGGCCGAGAAATTCGTCAAAACATCCGTAAAGAACTCGACGGTCACATCATACAACTCTTCATGGTGTAAAGCTTGTATTGCCAACGATGTAAGTGGTCTGAGCGGTTCTAATTCCAAAGCCTTGTCGATCCATGCTCGGTGTGCATACATGACCCATGACTACGGACGGTTAGCAGAATATGCCTGGACGGAAAGATGGTACAAACTTGAAAGCATTTCACACCCTCTTCGGCAACCTTCATATCTTGGCCGGAGGTGATGTCCAATGAAGCGTTTAGTAAAGCCACAGCATCATCAAGATTTGAGGAAACTCTTTCATGGTATCTATGCCTACAATGTCCAGGTAAGCGTCGATGATGGGTCAGGATGGACGGGACGTCGTACGTCTGTATGCTAGCGGCACTTATCTTGCCGACTTCTTCGACCAAACCCGCAGTAAACCACAGGATGGTCATTAGAGAAGACTGGCTGAGCTTTACAGCTACTGGGCCTATCTTGGTGTCTTGAGCAAGCGTGCTATTATTAACAACATGTCCCTCATTGAAGCTTAGGACCAGATGCCTGATACATTGCTTCCATCGACCCAAAGGCCGTAAATAGTAGGCTATTAATGAAGAACACAGCTTCCTGATGACCAGCTGAGAATCTCTGGCGTTAACAAGTCGAATAAGCCATTCTATGAGTCTGTCCAAGAGTGACATTGCATCGTCTTCACTCAAAGTGTTCCTGGTAGCGGATAAGCCTTCGCCTCGGGTACCTGGATGCAGAGTACTCTTGCCAGTCCTGGTTAATCTTGATAGTAAACGTCAGGGCGCCAAAGAAGCGAACTTTCTCATCTTGGCTTTGAAGAAGCGCATCGGCTATTTGCCAGCCTGGCTGTGATCTCTGTAGCTTCTGTAGAGCATCCTGTATCCTTGCAACTTCCTGTGGTGAACCAGGTTGGTAGAGTTTTTGGACAAGCTGGTACAGGAAATTGACCGTTAGCTGAGTGGCATCTAAGTGACAAGATCCGCACACCTTCTCTACATCTGCAATTGTATGAGGTTCAATCGATTGAGACCCCCTCTCCTGGTTCAGAGTCATGGTAACAGGAAAGGTAGAAGTGATAACAGGGATATATGATACTTTTTCATTTGAAAAAGACCACACGTAAGTTACACAAATCCGGTCTCACGAAGGAGCCAAGACTACAACTTTTGAAGTACTTATTCGACAGGGCCGCTTAAGAAAGAGCTGGAATAGGTAGGAAACGGTTGAGATGCGAACGGTGATCTGGCAAGGGGAAAATGTCCGAAACCCATCATAGCTTTAAGACACAATTCTTGGTCTACCCGTGTGTCGTGTGTCAAATTCCAGTAGAGATATTGAACATGAGCTAGACCAAGTTTGTAACAAGGCACGCTAACCTTTTCAAGGTTAGTACGATCTTTGAATATCTCCCGAGGTCCCGTCGTAATTGGAAAGCTTGCTTTCTCACTACTACTGGGAAGTCCCACGCCCCAACGCATGTTAAAGTAGGGTACCTTGATTTCCAAACAAGTTCATTTTCAAGCTCCCCATCACCGCATTCCTAACATCCCAAAGTCCATGCTAAGATAATGCCATGGCCTCAGTCCGAACGAGTCGAATATTCCTTCAAGAAAGCTGAGCTCGCTTGAGACGTCTAATGTTGTAGGAAGAACAGAGCACACGCGCTAATGAGAAAGAGAAAGAGACGTCCCCAAGCCTTTGGTGGAGAACTGAGGCACTATATTCTTAGTTCGAAATCTCAATCTGAAAGCAGACCCACCATCTTCCCAAAATCTTTGATCTGCTCTTTTGAAATGTCCCTCGAGCTTCTCTATGTCACTGAGTATTCCGTTATTTCTTCGGCATGATGTTTGATACCTCCTGCATACTGTTCACTGTGGACACTTTGTCTCCTTGCCATGGCTTCGGCATATTTCCTGGAGTACTCTGTATCAGCGGCTGTTGGACGCTTCATTCATTCACTTTTCAATCAATCAAGCCTGAGCCAAAAGTCATCCTCAGAGACCTTCAAGATATTCAGGTTTGGAGTAGTGTTGGACAGGCTGCGCGGTCTTTTGGGCCACCGTCGCAGTTTAGGTGCAGCCATACCGCTAGCTTTGAAGAAGTAAGTTTGGCTACCTCGACGCCTCTACAATAATGGAGTGGAGATGTACACCGCCAGCACGTCTATATATGTATAGACTCATCACTTTGGTCTCCATCTCTACTTTGGCTATTCGAAGTCTAGACTTTTTGCACCTCAAGTCTGCGCACGCTAAGCCGGTGGAGCCCACTGGCTGTCAAATTGCCACCACAACGCGATCGCGTCCTCGCAACAGTTAAAAACATGCTAGATCTGGATTCAAAGCTAACAAAAGATGGTAAAAGAAAGCGTAGTCCCTACGATTATGATGCGGACACACATCCGGCGGCATAACATTGCCTCAAACCAATCACTAGGTATGATCAAGCCTTGTTGTCCAGAGCAACGCATACAGCTTTGATTACAAACGGTCAGGTACAAGGACAAGATTGTTTTTTGTTACTTACGGGAGCCTCCTTCAGGCTACAAGATACCCACAAAACGTGTCATTCAGCAGCACCGGCCTCATGACCCAATCTCATCAGTAGGAAATGGGAATATCCCGCATAATATTCAAGTGGTACCCTCGAAATAGCAATCGATACCTCCACTGATACCGACTCAATTCAGAGTAATTACTTCAATCTAGACCAAAATGCTTCTAAGGAAGGCAAGGGATCAATAAACATCTAGCCATATCAAGACAGTGCTCACTGTGTCTAGCTACTCATCGGGTCATCCCTACTGGCTTCTATCTTTTCTCACCCTGCCCCTTCAAAACTGCAGTATTTACTCATGGCCAAGGTGGAAAGTAGTACTGTCGCAGTGACTTCCATCAATGACCACGATGGCCTTGTCTTGCAGAACGAAAAACAGCTTCCCAGCAGTGTTTCACGTATCGAAGCTTATCTCCAACATAATAGAACGCAATCCGTCGACTCCGACTCCGTCTCCGATTCCGACCCTGACTCAAGTGATGGAAAAGTAACAGTTGATGGTATTGCCGTCACATCCATCAATAATCATGACGGTATACTCATCGATTATTACCAACAATACAGCGGCAACGGCTCAACAGATGGTGGTTGGCCTGCAAAAGATAAATGGATATCATTCATGGACATGTGCGTCCATTGTCCCGTCCGCTGATTGACCGTGGTATACTGAAGAACGTCCAGGTTCAACAGTAGCAAATGGCACATGGAAAGGTCGTGCCACCAATTCAATGTTGATCTGAACACCGATCAGGAAATCGCAGACATGTACGACGCAATCCAATTTGTCGCTGAGGCAACATACGTGGATCACCGCTTTATTCTTGCCATAATAATGCAAGAATCCGGTGGATGCGTTCGCGCCCCAACATCCAATTACGGAGTCCCCAACCCTGGTCTCATGCAAGACCACAACGGCACGGCCACTTGTAATGATGGAAGTACGACGCAGGAACCCTGTCCAGGAGAGACCATTATGCAGATGATTCAAGAGGGAGCAGGGGGTACAACGTGGGGTGATGGACTGGCGCAGTGTCTGAATAATGCTGGAACATCTGATGTTTCTGCTTTCTACAAGGCCGCGAGAATATACAATTCTGGATCTATTGATGATTCAGGGGATCTAGGGGAAGGAATAGCAACGCATTGTTATGCTTCAGATGTTGCAAACCGGCTTACAGGGTGGGTGCGGTATCCCCAAAATTGCACACTTGATGCTTGAAACTTTGCGAATGATAAGGGTACTCGTACGTCGAGGTATTTGTCTAGAGGCTTGTTGGTAGTACTTGTTTGGCACAGTTTCGTATATACTTATCAGCATCTAAAGAAATGTCCAATTGGTTGATTTTGACATGGCTTAAATTCTTCCATGTAAATTGCCGTCGATACGCGGTTGGAGTTGACCTAATCGGGCTAGCTTGGTTCTGGTCTCTCGTACTTGATCCCATCAATATCATTCGATGCAAACTCTACGCCGCAGATGCACTTGTCTCGATCGTTACTCGTGCCTTGTGGGTTCCTATTTACACCTTCGGTCACCTGCCTGCCCAAGCTCCGCCTTTGGAGATCAATCTCTAATTCTACAACAAGGGTACTTGCTATTCGTGACTTGGACATGGAGACTGTGAACACAACAGAGCGCCTGAAAAGCCTTCGACATCTTATGTCCGAGAATAAAATCGATGTATATAGTATGGTTTCAAGACCATCTCTTTGGAAAGGATCGAATCTCATGTTTTTTAAGTCGTACCCTCTGAAGATAGTCACCAGTCCGAGTACATCGCACCTTGTGATGCCCGTCGAGGTCAGCCTGCTGGCACCCGGTGTTGGAAATTCTCACTTACTCTGATAGCATATATATGCGGCTTCTCGGGCTCTGCGGGGACAGCTGTGGTCACCCATAGTAAAGCCGCTCTGGCCACTGATGGACGATACTTCAATCAGGCCTCGAAACAGCTCGACTCCAATTGGGAGTTGCTCAAGCAAGGCCTCGAGGAGGTTCCAACGTGGCAAGAATGGTCAGATCGCTAAGGCGAGATTCTTGACTCTTTGCAAATCTGACTTTGCCACAGGACAGCCGAGCAATCGGAGGGCAGAAAGACCGTAGGCGTAGACCCAACGGTAATCACAGCTCGTATGAATTTCTGGAACAATTTGCTGCCAATGGTATTTCTAACAGCATGTAGCTGATGCGCGAAAGCTGGCAGAGAAGATCGAGAAGAAAGGCGGTGCTGGCCTGATTGGTGTCAAGGCAAATTTAGTCGACCATGTATGGGGCGACAGCCGCCCTGAGCGACCCAAAGAAAAGGTCAGGACACTGCCATTAGAGTTCACAGGCAAATCCTTCGAGGAAAAGATTACGGATCTTAGGAAAGAGCTCGAAAAGAAGAAAAGCGCTGGTCTCATTGTTTGTACGTGCTCTCGATTTTGTCTACAAATTTGTGCTACTGACACCTTCAGCTATGCTGGACGAAGTAGCATGGCTCTACAATCTTCGAGGAAATGAGTATGTCAACTGTCTTAGTAGGTTGCCTAGACCGAGGATGCTAATGGGATAACAGCATCCCTTATAACCCGGTATTCTTCTCATACGCTATCATCACACCAGCGACTGCTACTCTTTACGTTGACTCAAACAAATTCAACCCCGATGTAGAATCCCATCTTGGAGACAAAGTCCAAGTCAGACCCTACGATGCAATTTTGGAGGACACAAGGATGCTGCGTCTAAAGCCAGACACAGAACAGGGACCAGAGGCGAAGGGTTCAGAGAATCAGTCTGCCGAGTCAAAACGGAAGTACATGATCTCAACCAAAGCCTCATGGGCTCTCAGTCTAGAGCTCGGCGGAGAAGACGTGGTCGAAGAACTGCGAAGTCCGGTAGGTGACGCCAAAGCCATCAAGAACAAGACGGAGCTAGAAGGGATGCGAGCTTGTCACGTTCGAGATGGGGCGGCGCTGAGCGAGTACTTCGCCTGGCTGGAAGAAGAATTGCTAGGAAAGGGAACAGTACTGGACGAAGTCCAGGCAGCTGACAAGCTCGAATCGATACGGGCGTAAGTCATGAAATCTGCGAACTTCAAAAACAAAAAGAACTCCCTTCTGATCAAGAAAACTTGCACCCAGAACCAAGCACAACTTCGCCGGCCTCTCCTTCGACACCATCTCCTCCACCGGCCCCAACGCCGCCGTCATCCACTATAAACCCGAACCCGGCAACTGCTCCACCATCGACCCCCAAGCCATCTACCTCTGCGACTCGGGCGCCCAGTACCTCGACGGCACGACCGACACGACGCGCACCCTGCACCTCGGCACCCCAACAGCCCTGGAACGCCACTCCTACACCCTCGTCCTAAAAGGCGTCATCGCCCTCGACACCGCCGTCTTCCCCAAAGGAACGACCGGCTTCGCGCTCGACACCCTCGCTCGCCAGTTCCTGTGGGGAGAAGGCCTCGATTACCGCCACGGCACGGGCCACGGCGTGGGGTCCTACCTCAATGTGCACGAGGGGCCGATTGGCGTCGGCACGCGGATCCAGTACAGCGAGGTCCCGCTCTCGGCGGGGAACGTGCTGTCCGACGAGCCGGGCTATTACGAAGACGGCAACTTCGGCATCCGCATTGAGAATGTCATCATGGCGAGGGAAGTGGAGACGGCGCATCGGTTTGGGGATAAGCCGTATTTGGGGTTCGAGCATGTGACCATGGTGCCCATGTGTCGGAAGCTGATTGATGTGGGGTTGCTGAGTGGGAAGGAGAGGAGGTGGGTGGATGAGTATCATCAGGAGGTTATGGAGAAGACCGGGGGTTTTTTCGAGGGGGATGAGAGGACGATTAAGTGGTTGGAGAGAGAGACTGCGGCGCTGTAGGAGCGGTTTGCTCATTCAGCTAGATATATATGTCGGATTTTAGATACTTGAGGATTGTTATACAGGGGGTATCATAGCGCTCTTTCGTGGTTCTTCTCCCTTGCAAGTGATTCAGACAACGAGATCTTCCAGAATAGCCTCCATCTCCTCCCTCCGCCACGGCACTCCCAGTAACTCCGACCCCGATCCGTCTCTCCTACTGACAACCATCTGATGATCGTAAAACTCCTTGAGCAATTGCCGAAACCCCATCTCATTGCTGCATATAAACTCCTCCACCACTTTCTGATAAAGCACTTTATACTCCATCCCTCCTTCCCCTCCACCTTCCTCGTCCATGGCAGCCAAAAGTTCCGCAATGAGGACGCGATAAAGACTTCTCGCGTTCTCGGGTAACGAACGGAGCACGAACCCCACACCTTCTTTGCCTTTGACACTGCGCCCACTGCGGCCGAGGAGCTCATTCACGTCATCGATGACGGAGCCAATCTCAATGGGGGAGTAAGACTCGAAGGTTGTGGTGTCGTGGAAGAGGAAATTGTACTGATCACGTAGGTTAGTGTCCCACAGCAAAGGGAAGTTGGGCATATCACAGGTTGCTAGAAGATTAATGTGTGGACTTGCGGCAAGTTGTGCGAATAGAGCTGGGTTTGGAGAACGTCGGAGAGGTAGTGCGTCGAGAGAGTTGATGAATACAAGATATGGAGATGGCGGAGGAGAAGTACTGAGCTGGTTCAAGAGCGTGGAGAGGATCTCGCGGGGCTGCGTGCCGAGTTTTGAAGGGAGAGTACTGGGCGTGCAGTCGAAGACGAGAGTGGCAAGGGTGCTAAGGACTTGTCGTATGGAAAGAGTAGGCGTATATCCATTTACCATCAGGATCCTCGGCGGGTCCGAGCGAGATTTGGTGTGGAGGTATTTGGCAAAGGCTGTAACGAGCTTACGTTTCGAGCCGTAACCATAGAGGCAGATGTTGAAGGAATTGGAGAGCTCAAAGCGCCATTGGGGAAACGAGCGAGAATGCAAAGAGTGCAAGAACTCATAGGAGGCCACGTGAGGGTCTTCGTAGGCATTAATCTGGTTGTAATACTCTTCGTGGGTGAGGAGGGACAGTGAGGATAAGGTATTATTCGAGGTCTTGATCTTTCCCGGCCGATGTTGCCAGAAGTAGAGCTCGTGGGATGGGAGATTCTGAGGAGGTGTTGGAGACTTTTTCCGTCGACCACTTTTACGTTTCGAAGGGGTCGTTGGGACAGTTTCATTTATTCTCAGCTCATCATCTGCCTCTTCTTGCTGGTCCTCGCCCTCTACCCCATCTGAATCCCATATCCTTCTAGCCAGAGAGTCCTCCTCTTCACTGTCGCCATCGCTCAATCCATCATCGGCTGTACGTTCAACAATGCTTCTCGCACTCCTCCTGCGAGCCGATCGGTCTGCATTTCCGACTGTTGAAATTGCACCGTCTCTATCTAAATCTGCAGCAGACTTGATAGGGGTCGACAAGAGAGCGTTGCCATTGGACTTTACAGGAGTGCCATGTTGAGATTGGGATCCTGCCCCGTTTGGCAAAGCTGTGGCTTTTTGGACGTTTCCAGGAGACCATCCGCGTCGAGACTTGGGAGCTGCTTCCTGTGACCCGCCTTTGTTCAACGTGGCATCATCCGCGATGTGATTTTCATTAGGTTGTTGGCCAGAGGTCCTATTTCGTGTTGAGGTCTCCTCCCTTTGGTTAACAGTGTCCTCCAGACCATGTCTCTTTCTCTTCCCTGCCATGATTATATGTCGTCCATGATTGTAAATCCATCAAGACTGGAGCCGCTCAGTTTCTGCGTTGCCGGGCGTACATATGTAGCTATTGAGAAAGCAGTTTCGATATCGGTAAACACAGTATCTCGGCATCAGCGCCCATTGGGTCAGGGGATTAAGGTTTGCGAAATGATTCCCCTGGTACTCCGTACTCGGTACGGTACAGTCTACGGGAGGCTACTTCCTCCCTTTGCGCTCTCATGCATTTATTCATTTACACACTTGTATATTCGGACTAGTCATCCCAAATACTACCACAGTACCAGATGTCTCAAATCAAGCTCGTCAATCATTTGCTGCTAAGGAATAAGGATGGTCGACTTGACAATCTGTTTTCACAGTGGCATTATTTTGTGTTTATGGTTGGTGAAACACGGGAATTGCTGAAAAAGCAGATTGCGTAGAGACTAGAAGTCATCTTTAAATTTGATACCACCCCCGACTCTTCTGAGCCGCTCCACTGACAGTCTTCACTCTTGACAGCCGCCCACGGCTCATATGTAAGGTACGTACTACTACCAAGCTGTCGGAGACTTGCAATATGGAACGGAAAGCTTCGTTTCAGCATGAGCGTAATGGCTATTGATATGACCTCTTCTCCCTGAATTAAAATCGGGCTTCTTATCATAAAGGAGTCTTTCGTCCTCCCAGGTGGGCTATCGATACACTTTCCTGTCACTGCTTCACTGTTCTTTTCTTTGAGAGAATAGCATCCAACATGAGGCTCTCCTCAATCACACACTCATTTGCCTTTCTTTCATTGTCGCTCATTATTATCTCCCAGCTTCCTTTTGTCTCATCGATTGATTCGAATGGTAAGTTTCTGTCTTTACCCGAGCCTTAGATACAGTATATATTGATGCTTCAAAGTCCCTGCTGCTGGTGTTCGACCTCGTCTTGATGACCGCGCTCCTGCCCAGACCATAGCCTCGACACGCAGGAGAAAGAAATGCTCACATACGGGCATTTCTGGCCATGCCTCAGCCACTGGGGTCGCGAATGGCTATTCTGGAAAGAATGCCTCTACTTTAGCCTACCAGCTCCCCTATTCCAGAACTGCAACCTCCCAATCCAGTCAAGGATACCCCAACCAAGCGGCGGGCCAGGGGTTGACTTCTGGATCTCTATCATCTGGAAGCGGTGCTTCTAGCGGTCTAGAAAATGGCGACACTGGCTCACCTGCAGCCGGAATTAGCAACGCTGGCGTCTCGCTAGGGGCATGTCCCCTGCAAACTACAGTAACAGTCACTACTCAATATACTGTCACCGTGACACAGGTTGCCGGAGTAACTACGACAGCTGGGTCGGCAAGCCCATTGCAAAATGGGTCTACTGCCAATGGTCCCGGTAGCCCAGCGCAAAATGGGTCCTACAACGGCTCGAATGGTTCTGGTAGCTCATTGGAAAACGGCGTCTCTGGAAGCGGCTCGGCTGGCCCTAAACGTACGAAATGCAGCAAAGCAAAAGCCCATGGTACGGTCTTTGCAAGTGCATCTGCCGGTATGGGAAGTCTGTACGGAAATGGCACGAAACAAGATTCAAAGTATCCTGCCGCAGCGAACGCATCTTCACTCTTGGGTTCACGTACGAGCAATAATTCCAGTATGTTGCCTGCCCAAGCCAATACTACAGCAACCACAAACGGCACCTCAGATGCCGATCTTCGTGGAGAGTTCTGGGCGGGCGGTACTATAGGCACTCTAATGCGAATGGAAGCGATCCCAGGCCGTGTCTTCTACGATTATGATGGCGTCACCGTCAAGGATCCCATCAAGACTCTAGCAGACTCAGGTCTTAATGCTATCCGGGTTGAGACTTCTCGTGAGAATGGCTTAGGGCCTACAATTTTTGCAAACAACGCATCGACTCGTGGTGATGAATTGCTATTCAAGCTTGATTTGGGAGGTATTGATATTGCGGTCAAGACTGCACAACGGGCTGCAGCTCTAGGTATGAGACTTCAGCTCACAATCAATCAAGGCTTCACAATCCCAAAAGACCTGGAGTCTCTTGACTATGACGGTATGGTTGGCGCTGTTCAGGACGAGGCAAAACGCCAGCTGCAACCCTTCCTTGATGCTAATATTGTACCTGATATCATCCTTTTCGAGAATGAAGGTTCTGATGGTTTTCTCTTCATTGAGGAGTCTACCGGGCATACCCGCGGGACGAATGACGGCAAAGCAAGCGCGGCCAAAGTAGATCAAGAGTTGTGCGGTAAGATTCCCACTGGCAACATGGCATCCTACCCTCAATACGCTGGTTACCTGAAGGCCGAAGTCATAGCTTGCAACGAGGCCATCACCGCGTCAGGCTTTTCCGCAGCCAAAACACGCTATGGACTTCATTCTCATGGCCAGTATGTCCAATGGAAGGAAGCTTGTGTGCATGGTCCGAACCCATTAAGCCAGACCGAGCTAAAAGACTCGTCCGGTGCCACCTGCAGCAATTCCGTCATTCCTCAGAATATCCTTTCTCAGAATGCCTCGGAGATGCTTACCATCATGGGTTTCTCTGCATATCCAGACCCAATGACCCCCACAGACATCAACTCCGAATCCAGCATGGCCGACACTCTGACCCGCTTGACCAATACTCTGACTCAAATGCAGGGTTACGCTGAGGCCTACGGCAAATATACCGGCGGTGAATGGGCCGGCCAGTATAAGTTGCAAGGCCTCGGCGTTGAATATGGCACCAGCTTCACGTATGATCAAATCGCCCAGGAGCAGTCTCTCACGGAGTTGATGTGGAAGACCGTGAAGCGTTTCTCCGTCTTTATGGGGATCTTGTGGTACGAGCCATGGTACTGCTATGCTGATTGGGAAGGCGGAAAAGCCACGCTCTGTCATACTTTGGACGGAAATGCCGAAGCACCGACGAATACCATGAAAACATGGGGAGCAGCAGCCGTCTCGCCCTGGAAGAAGTGATTGAGCACTTTCTGCAGTGCTGTAGGCGAAGCTGTCCGGCGACAGAGGTTTGGTGTGGCTTGAGCCGGCCTCGAATATATACATTTTATCTTCTCACATAGTACATATTTATACTCATTCATAGATAGACCTTGATGGCCCAAATATTTGTATCGAGTCACAAGGTGGACAACGAAATCTTGCTCGATTCGTAGCAAGTCAAGAAGAGTTGTTCACTTATGCCGCTTATGCCACGACTAAACACCGTACTCCACGCGATTCCTATTTACATGTCTTGCTATCTTCACACGTAACTCGGCTGACAGTGCTACCTCGGCTTCGCAACAGGCTCCCAAGCGTGGGTTTTCGGCTTCACCCTAAGCACTCAACATGTTAGCGCTCGAATCTATACTATGTAGCGCAGCCATGACATCTCGAAAGCAACATCGGCTATTTCAGGCTAGTTGACGTCTTGATCCTTGCTTTCCATCGCCATGCTTCTTCGAAGCCCTGAAACCCCATGATGGAAGAGTCGGACTTACGTCGAATAAGTCTTGAACGCCGCCCTACTCGCCGTCAAATTTGGCCTGTGCTCCGGTATCTCCCAGCTCCTCTGCCCCGTCTTCAGCACCGGGTCCTCAGTCGGTGGCTTGTCAACCAAATATGACATCCACGCATGCCACCCTGGCTCAATCTGTGCGGGGTCGTATTCTTTCTGCTTGTAGTCTACCCATCTCGTTCGTACTGGGTCCTCACAGTCAGCGAGAGTACGATTGGGTGTCGAGAGTAATTGGAAAGGCAAAGGGGAACTGGGGACGTGGAGACGGACAAGGTAGCTCTTGTTCTAAGTTCTCGTAGTATTTGTTGCCGTATTTGTCCGTTGCGATGTAGGTGCCGGCTTTGGTGTCCCCCATGTATTGCATTTGGTGGGCGTATTCTTTGATGCCGATCTTGCGGAGATTGCGCAGGGTGCGCATGATTGTCGACATTGTGGACTGTGATTTTTGTTTCTGGAAGAGGGAGAGCCGGGGGACGGAAAGATTGAACAGAGCAACAATAATGGTGAGGTAGTGTAGATCGAGGTGAGAGCGAATTGAAGGAAGCCAATGCCACTAGCGTCTTGTCAGTATAAGCATTGTCACGGATATAGCCGGGTAATCGGCGATAGGTAGGTCAGGTACTTTTAGTGAGCGATTTCAGATGCATATTTGGCTGAGACGTTTTCTGTCAAAAACGCGCCCCTCGTGCTCTCTCCAATCTCTCAACCTTTATACGTACATTGTCTGCAATAGACACTCACAACAGGCTCTGGAGTCTCAAGAATTTCTATCCTTGTGTGAGAACTTTCAATTGATCGCGTGTATCCATCAATCTGTCAGCCGGCCAGACAGTATGCATTTCTACAAAAGAGCTTTCGGATTCGCAAAAGACGCAATTGCGGAACCGTTGGAACGGCGGCAAGGCAGTAGTGATGGTGAGTGAATCCCATTAAGCCTCTCTGTCATGCTGGACAACTCCCAAGATTTTCTACAGTTGGCTAATCAGCCCCGTTTGCCAGTCACAGCAGCTTCTTCCACATCCTCTTCCTCCTCGGCTTCGCCCGCATCAGCAGCCTCTACCTCCCTTGCACCTTCTTCTATCTCTACAGATACGCTTGCGGCTGCATCTTCGACCACTGATGGACCTTTCACGGTGACGGAGTTTCGCAATCTTCCAGCGTTTACCAAGACCGAATCGACAGCATACACCGCCCAAGGTATCTGGTCTCTCTCGAAGAAATGCGTTGATGCGCGCTTGCTAATTCCCACCTTCCAGGAGTGAACGCTACACATGTCACAGTTTCGAGTAGTGAGACGCAAACATCGACTTTGACTGCTTCTACCTGTGAGTCTCTTCCCAGCAATTCCTCTCCTGTCGACCACTATCCATGTCGCAAAAACTGTCGCTGGACCTCTCGTTCTCCCATGCTTCTCGATGTTTTCCGTCACTTTGCTTTGAAAGGAGTATGCTAACGCCAATCTCAAAGACCTTGCAACGGCCAATGCTACTCTTCCAGGCATCCCGCACAATGACTTGACAGCCTGCAGAATCAATGGCACCGATCCCGATAGTGGGCCATTCTGCTCTCCTATTCATGCCCAGAATCTGTGGACAGGGTACACATACGGAGGTAAGTGAGGAGCGTTCATCAATATCGCAGAAGCTCATAACTTCCAGTAACGTGGAACCCAACACTCTTCCCGGACAATGCTACCAACATAGTCGAATTGACCTACATTACGGCAGATCAGCAGCTCACGTGGTCTTCCCCCGATGTGGCGAACATACGAGGCTATGTCAACGTGTTCATGGATAAGGATTGGTTACTAGGGGCTTCTGGCAATGACACCAAATTAGGTATGGATACATATGGAGCAAATTGACCTTGTTCCACTTGTTTTCGGAATCGAATTACGTGGTCTTGGCACGAGCTGTTTTCTTTTCCCCCGATTATCATCGCTCTCTTGTTTGCCTTTGAGATGGAATGCTGAATTTGCAATAGGCCAGAACCTCACCTTCTCGCTGATCTCGTAAGTTTGATGATCCCTGGGATAGTCAGTGCTGACTGGGAAATATCTGTCTAGTACACCTGCTGGAGGCCAAAACATTTCGAAACCGGGTCCTATGATCAGCTTGGTATAGCTAATTCCTTCTCCTTTTCTCGAGAATATTTCTGCCCTAGTCGCAAGACAATTTCTTAGGAGTGATACCTCTATGTCGCCTTCAAGGCCGCTCCCAGAACGCCTTCTGATATCGTTGAAGCTGATGGAAGTTTCTGACTTTGAATCGTCTGATAGACTGTTGATCCAAAAAGTCTTCCGCCGTTGTTGATTCCAAAGATCGCCTCAAAATATGGTTTAGAAATTGGTTTACCGATTGGGTAGGGCTCTTCTATCCTAAGTTCCCTCGTTCGGACGATTGAAGGAGTCCTGAGGCATGTCTCAGGGCTTTTGTACTCGAGATACTTGTCACGAAAATCACTTTTCTTTACGAAACGAGTAATTGCTGACCAGAGAACGCAATCAGACTCGTTGCGGTGATTATTATTATTCTCGGCATTTGGTGTGGGATGAGAAAGCATGTGTGGAGCGATGTCAGAGGCCATTCGAGAGACTATATGGTGAGAAGAGCTCGTAGGAAAGGGAGAGTGGAAAAGGACGGCGCTATCCAACTTGACGAGTACGACCGCGGCGGCCAGGAAGCCTTCTCAGATGAAGTCAGCTCCCATAATCTAGAGGAATCGATGACAGGTGCTAACACGAAATCTAGCCATATCAAGGAGGAAGCAATAATGCTTTTCGAGAAGAGATAAGACGCCAGCGCTTCGAAGATGATAATTTAAAAAGAACGGTGTCTTCGTTCTAATCTACCTTGCTAAATTCAAACCCTACGCTGTCTACTCCAAATGCCTCAGGGTCATGATTGTTCTTCAATAGCCAGTGTCCTTGTGAATGAATTGCACTACTCCAATTCGCTTGGGCGCGCAAGAGTCTGAAGCGGTTGGTATGAACTTGTTACGGAAGCTGCTAGATCAGGCGCTTCTAAGGAAGTTGCTTGAATCGCATCTGAGAATCCTCAAAACCCTCGAATGGCCCCGATCTTTGTACACCTATTGTCTTCGCTCTTCAAGGGCCATCAGTCCACAAGATGCACAGTTTAGCACGAGTCCTAGCGGTCCTTGCCTTACTATCTTTTGCAAGCAATGTCATCTCAACATCCATCCGACAATCGAGACTTCCTCGTGCGCCCTCGCTATCACAGCAACTCAATCACACGACGCTGTCAATTTTAGAGTATGCAATCATCTCTCATGAGAATGAAAAACAATACTGATTCATGCTTTAGACCCATCAATCTATCCGCTCCTTCTCCAACTGATCCTTGGGTGTACAGTATATTTCGGCACAACGTCTTCCTCAATCGAGCTTTCTGACTTTCGTAGAGGGTGCCCGCGGTCTTTACAGCCTGTCTGCTTATACCGAGCCCAGCATAGGGCTCGTATATATATCCAATTTTTTCTTCACGTGCCTTGCAGATCTCTTCAACGCAATTACCCACCAAAACTTCAGGCCCCATCAGGCCTATCCAGATGGACGATACCAGTGTCAATACACATATGCCTTTCCTCAAGGGCCGATAGCCTTCAAGTTGGAGTTGATCAAAGTTGATGCGCCGCAATGGGTTTTTTCATTTTCTGATCTCGGGGACGATCTTTCAGCGCTTTTCATTGCGCTGCAACATTTTGCATACGGCATACCGCAGATGAACATTGCTGTGTATCGATATATCAATGGGCATGGAGGGGCGAAATTTCTAGCTTCGCATGGAATCCTCGAGCTGTGGCACATGGGTGCAAATGTGAGCGTGGCGTAAGAAAGCACGACGACTGTTTTAAGAAAGTTTGAAAAGTATGGATTCGAGCAATGGAAGCAGTATAGATGTATTTTAGAAAAGTTCAAGCACATACAGCACAACAATATTGTAGCTCTATTTTAAGCACCAAAAAATCCGTTGACGAAAATCAATCTTTGTCCGCATATTATGAGTTGCAAAAGAAATAAGATTGCTTGGCGAAAACCATCCAGCCCCATCCCCATTTTTTCCTTAGGTGATCCCATACAAATTTTTAGAGAAATCGCTACATAGTAATTAAATCATCAACCATGTAGATTACGAGGGTGTTATATTGTAGGTATCTAACTAATGATCTATCCCCTGCTCAAATGCCTCTATTTCGCCATCAAATATGTAGCCTGTAGGGCTATGTCTAAAATGCTCTACCGCATACCGGTCACAACCGCTGTGATCGATTGCGTATCGTAAGAAGCCTTTAAAGTTATCCTGAAAGACGTGCCGAAAGGCCTCGAAATGGCGTCGTATCTATGCCTTCAAGAGGGCAAATGACAGCTCGATTGGATTGTAATTAGGCGAGTAGGGAGGCAGGTATTTGACGAGATATCCTTTGGCCTGGATAGCCTCAATGATACGAGGATCAATATGAACACTAACGTTATCCAAGACGATAATACTGCGCTCGCCGGGATACTCGTTGCAGAGGGGTAGTAGTTGATCGATTAGCCATTCGAGAATGGCTTCTTTATTGAACTAGCCCTTCTTGATTGCGGTATAAGGTAGATAGCCAGTAGTGGTGTATGCCGGAAGCACACTAATCGCGTCACCTCGTGTTATATTACTATGATACCGAGCAGGATCACCAATGGGAGTATAGGCTATGGATCGCCATATCGTCTGTAGTCTGAACAAGGTCTCGTCGATGAATACTAGCTGTTCGGCCTTGACTTCGCTCGCAAACGCCTGCCATGCCACTCGGAGCGTCTCGCTCTGAGGACCTATTCGTTGAGCCTTTTTCCTACTGATTCCTGCCTTCTTCAGAGCTCTATAAATAGTAGACTTATGGATATCGATCTCCCACTCTTCTCGTAGATACCGTGCAAGTTCGTCCTGATATAGCCATGGCTTCTGACGCTGATATTCAAGTAGGGCTTCCAAAGCAGCAGGCGAGAGACCCCGCGGTCGTCCGGGGGTCTGCAGACTTTGTGGGATCATAGTATTACCGTATAGAGCAAGGTTTCTTTCCTATCGATAAGCCGTTGCTCTACTACATCGTGTATCTTTGGCTACTGCGTCAGGTCGCCAGTGAGATTCGAGCAGTAGATGGGCTCGCTGTCGTACGGAGGTATCCTTTCTGAAGGGTATTGCGTGGCTGTCAGGCCTTAGTTAGTGACGAAATACCAAATATTCGGTATATACCTACATATCCGGCTTCAAAAAAAAGAATGGTTGGTGTAGAGCAATGTTTCCAATTTTTTCTATGAGATTCGCTAATAATTTGTTGGGGATGGGGCTGGATGGTTTTCGCCAAGCAATCTTATTTCTTTTGCAACTCATAATACCACAACGCTTAGCGACAACGACAACCGTCGGAGAAGCATTGAAAAGACAAGAACATGGATAAGTTGAAATCTTGAATCCAGGCATCGAATAGATGCTCGTCCAGAGGATACGAGCAACTCCCCGCCCATGGCTTTCCACTTCAAAAAGACGACTGCCATGGCAAATCCGTCTGACAGCACACTCTACTACCTCCACGGTAGCATCCCCTCAACCACTCACGCAGGCATCCTCTCTTGCAGCGCTTACATCAGACCTGGACCGTCTTTCCCCCAGGATCGATATCAACGCTGATCAGATTGAGATACTGCATGGACCAACTGAATTCTACCAGAGCCTCAAAAGCAAGATAAGGAGGGCAAAGTCGAGGATATATCTCTCGACCCTCTACATTGGCAAGACGGAGAATGAGCTCATTTCAACCATACGGGATGCCTTGATCCAAAACGGCACCGAGCTCAAGGTATCAATCCTGACAGATGCGCTTCGGGGAACGCGAGAGGCCCCGAATCCCTCGTGTGCATCATTGCTGGCCTCGTTGGTCGAGGAATTTCCAGATCGAGTCGAGGTTCGCATGTACCATACCCCCAACCTGACGGGACTGCGGAAAGCGCTGATACCAAAACGTATCAACGAGGGTTGGGGGTTGCAGCACATTAAGCTGTACGGGATTGACGATGCATTGATCCTTTCCGGGGCGAATCTTTCGAATGACTACTTCACAAATCGTCAAGATCGCTACCATATCTTCAGTTCGAAGCGGGTCGCCGACTACTTTGCACGTATTCACGACTCGGTCTGCAGCATCAGCTTTCTTCTACGGCCAAGCGAGAATGCTTCAAAGTTCACTCTGGAATGGCCCACATCCAACCTAGCTCCCAATCCTCTCGAGGCCCCGAAGCGCTATATAGAAGCAGCGACCTCCCTGCTCGCCCCATCAGTGAGAACAGCGTCATCACCATCACCTCCCACAGCATCTACGTCCCTCTACCCCGTCATATGTCACCCACCGACGCTCAACACCGAAGTCTCTGCATTCACGACCCTTCTTGCCCGACATATCCATTCTTACACCTTCACAGCCGGCTACTTCAACCCCCATCCAGTCATTACGTCCTCCCTATTGGCGGCCTCTTCTCTACCAAACTCAGCGCCAGGCTCCATCCTGACAGCCTCGCCCTACGCCAACGGATTCTTTGGCTCCAAAGGCATCTCAGGCCTTTTGCCTGCAGCCTACACGCATCTCTCGCTCCGCTTCCTGCAAGCTGCGCGCGGCAAAAACGTTCAGCTTCGAGAATGGCAGCGGGGGGTGGTGGGGCGCCAGGACGGGTGGACGTACCACGCAAAAGGACTATGGGTGACTCTGCCGGCGCATCCACAACGGATGTCCGCCTCGTATGCTGCTCGCAACGAGCCTTCGTCGGACCGTAACATCAGCTCCGAGCACACGCACGCAAACACCCCACTAGGTCCCAGCGTCACTCTCATCGGTTCATCAAACTACACGACGCGCAGCTACGGCTTGGATCTGGAAGTCGGCGCTGTGGTGGTGACGAGGGATGAAGGACTGATAAGGAAATTGAAAAGGGAGGAGGAGCTGTTGATGAGATATACGACGGCTATCAAGGAGGTTGATTTGGAGACGAAGGAGAGGAAAGCGGGGTGGAGGGTTCGGGTTGCAATGTGGTTGGTTAAGGTGTTGGGGGGGGCATTGTGAGCGTGGTGTGAGGATTTGATGTTTTCTCATAGTGCGAGCTTGGAGAGGGAGAGAGAGAGGGGGTAAAGGTGCGGATCATGAGACTTGGATCGTAGACAATTCTCTATTTGAAAGGGTCTCTCAATTGCAACTCCTTGAATGCTAAATCCAAAGGCTATGCAGAAAGCCCCGTCCACCGGCGCTATGCAATGCTACGCTTCTAAAATAAAAGGCCCAGAAAAAAATTTGAACGCCTCCCTAATGGAATTCGCATAACCATCCGCAGTCTCCTATTGACATATCTTTACACTAGCCCCAAGACCCCTCCGACAGGCTCTCATGGCAACAGATTCTCTTTTCAACCGAGTTCGCGATGCTCATCCCGTTGTCCACTCGGCGTACAAGGGCTGCTCTTCGTCTGCCTCACCGCACTCTCCTCCGGCTCCGGTGAAAAATCGCTCGAGCGTTCGTCCGCATCACTAGCGGTCTCAATGTGCTGATTGGCCGGCGAAGAAGGCAGAGAAGTCGGCGTCGGAGGCGAAAACTCGATGCTGGGACTCTTCCTCAGATCGTCGAACTGCGACTCCTCCGACGGGCTGCTGCGGTGCGCTAGGCCGCGAAACCAAGCGTGTCGTGAAGACGGTCTTGTGGATGAGGGACTGTTGGGCGCACTGTCCGGGGAGGGAGCGTAGCGCGATAGATTTGCGGATGATTTGCCGATGGCGTTTTGCACCACTGGTGGGAGTTCGAGGTAGGCTGCTTGTGAGCTGTGACGAGAGAAGATTATGAGACCTAAACACAGTAGGATGAAACCGAATTGAACGATTGCCATCCGTTTCTGGAAGACGATCTCGTCTGCTAGGAGGCTGAGGCGAGCGCTAAGGGCGAGTACCTCGTGCTGAGATTGCTCGCGTTGAGAGGAGAGCTCGAGTACGGTGGATTGCCAGATCTCGTCGTACTGGTGGCGGAACTCACGCAGCTCGGTCAAGACGGTGGTATTGAGGGTCTCTAGAAAAGCAGTCGTTTTTACCAATTGTCGCTTTTCGACTTTGGAGAAGGCTTCGCGCAGAATGCGAGACTGCTCTTCGATGTATTGAAGTGAGAGTGTGGAGTTCGATTCAAGAAGCTGCAGTCGTTTGTGCACAGACTTGAAAAATGATTCTTGCGTAGTTGGAATAGGGTTGGCTGGTTGGGTAGGGGATGATTGAGTTCTCACAATAGATGCTGACGTCTGATTCAATGCTCTTGCTGTTTCCGACTTGTTCTGGATTGCACCCTTGTCAGGAACATTTGGGAGCTCAGTCCTCGGAGCCTCTAGGGAACTAGGGGGAGTATCGTTGGTGGAAGAGGACGTGTGAGAGGGCGTCTGAATCGCTGAGATAATCGATGACGTCTCAAGGATCTTTACTGTCTGATCAAGGAGTTCCGAGGCTGGTGACGGAGGTATGAAATCATCCGGCCGGTCCTCAGGGTTACAAGTACTCTTATTATCATCTGATGAGGCCGACGAGATTGCAATTTGCACAAGGAAGGACGAGTTGTACCTCGTGATGCCTGGCGATGACAAAGACTTGGGACTCGAAGGCACTGTGGTAGCCGACATCTCCAAAGAAGCACTTGAGGCAAGGTCAGTCGAGCGGGCTGTTGCGGCACGTGAAGACTCCGTCACCAAGATATCAGCGGCTTCAGAGGTTTCTTGGGCTTTATCTTTCAATGCATCGGCACTGACAATGTCTGATGGTATCTGATTCACCAGATCACGTTCTTCGGCATCGCCAGCTTCACTATCCAGATCATCATCGTTCCTAGCCCCTTTGACATCGTGATTGAATTCCTCCATCATTGTAGTACCGTGAACCCTCAACAGACTGACGGGACAGTAGTACTCATTCCCAAAATGCGTCAAGAACTCAACTCGTAGATATCTTGCCCAAATTAAAGGGTTTTCAACCAAGAAAGCCTGCACCTCTCGACTGTTCCTTGCCTCGAAAGTTCCTAGCTCCCTCCACTTTTCGAGCTTCACAGGATATCGATCTGAGACACTAACTCGAAACGTCCGAAACATTGAGCTGAAGAACTCAAAATTCGCCAGCGCAATGGTATCGATCAAGATGTCATCGCATAGCTCGACGATGAAAAACTTGTTCTTCGCCGAACAGATGTTGAGCATGTAACTATCTTTGTTCTCCACCAGGACTGCGGTAGAACCCTTGCACTCTGGGTTTGATTTCAGGACAGTGGAGGCACAGTCAAAAGATGCGTAATTGGACCTTTCCTTGCACGTCTTTCCAGCATCCTTTCCTCTCCTACGAGTACCTGATAGCTCGTCCGCTACTGTCTCTTCAGTACGCTCATCTTTCGAATCCTGATCAGAGCCGCGAATCAGCGGAGACTGCGTGGGTGGTGGATTGCCAGGGTCGACAAATCCGCCAAAGTCTATCTCAATCTCCGCATCCTCGCCTAATGAATCTAACGCATTATTGATACCTCCAGGCCTGCGTCTTTGCTCGGTATCACCGCCAGCTCTTGCACCCAGATGTTCTGCGGACTGCCCAACTTTGGCAAGATTCTGTCTTTTCCATTCTTCAAAGGACAGGAAGTTGGCATTGTCTAAGGGTGAGTCAGAGTCGGCCTCCTGCTCAACTTCGGTTATTACTTTGTAATCCTGTGTAGTTTCAGAAGTGGACGGTGCTGAAGCAGTAGCTCCGTGATGACTCGTAGTGGTGTCCGTGCTCCCAGAAATGAGGGAGGAGTCAGAGGGTGCCGACTGAAAGCTGGCTCGCACATCAGAAGCTGATGGACTTAGATCACGCGTACTTGAGGGCGCATCCAAGGATTTAGGCCAATTGGAGGAACCTTTAGAGGTGGATATCTCTTGCGACTGTGGCTTGCTTGCCCAGCTGGTTGTGAAGCACTTCTGTGCTAGAGTCTGGGTGATGTAATTGATGCTTCGAGACGGGCATGTCGATGGAACAGCTAGAGACGGTGAAGGTGTGCCTTGTTGGATAGACGAAGTCACTTGGACCTGTGAGCCTGAAGCGTTGGTGGCGAGCAGCAGCAATGCCGCTGCTGCGAAAGCATGGCGGCATGACCTGGACATGTCTCTTTCATCTTCACTGCACACATGTAGCGTTGTCAATTGTGGGACTCAGATTTCCGAGTTACATGGCCACGTTTACTCGCCATCGCCTGAGATAGCTCTTAGGTACTTAGGTAAGGTAGGGAGGTACCTTGTACAAGATAGGGTTAGGGCTTCATCACCACAACTCACCTAGCCCTCGTAGACGGTAGGTACGTACTCTCGGTCATATCGCCTCCCTCCAGAATAATACCAAAATTCAGTTGATATTAAATGTATTGACTGATTAGCGATGGCTTCCCTACTAAGCAATGAAAATTACAATGCCGAAGCATCTGTTACGAGTGTCTCTACGGAGGAGACTACCTTGTTGCTGTACACGGACACCTAAAGGGCATCGGAGTACATTGCATTTCATTCTAAGTGATGCGGGTTTCTTACCTACTGGCCGTGCTCAGCTGCCAAACCCATCTCAAAATGTCAAGGGCAACGGTGCGTTCATGATACGATATACCTATTTGGTACCAGTCTATTCATCTGAATCTGCTTCTTGCAATACATCAAGCCACTTATATCCGACCTAGCGTCACCGTTCAATTAAGCAGGTATTTGGTTTCAACCCCGCTGATTCGCCCCACTATCACCTTTTCGTATACTCCGTAATATCTTCAACCCTCCTTGACGACATCTGCGCTGTAGCTCCAGGTTCCATTAGAGGACCTTGGAGTATGGTGACCGACGAGCGAAGCCGGGAAACTGGCATAAGCGATCCCACTTTCCGCTCCTATTGATCTTCCCAGGCGGCTCTGTATCAGCACTCGCTTATCTCATCCCTCCGCACTCTGCGATACCCTTCTCTCCTACCATGCTTCTACTTCTGGTGCCTTTGACACAGTACTGGATGTTGGCTGTGGCCCTGGCAACGCAAAACGGGACCTCGCACACTCTTTCTAGGAGCGACTCACTCATACGGGTAGATTCGGGCCTTTCTCGAGTACTGGGATTATTGGCAATCAGACTTCCAACGAGGCCCTTATCTCTGTCCAAACTCATGCCTAATACAAAACTCTGTATCGATAAAGTAGATGTCAATTTTGATCAATCAGCTGACTGTGCCATGCATCATGCATGAGCTCGTGATGGTCTTGCAACTCAATATACTGCTCCTGTGGCCTACCAAGCAGATCTCGATTCAAAGTTGGAGTAGGATTCCCCCTCAGGACAGAGGCGTCCTTGTTGGCTTTCGAGGAATGCAAATAAAGAAGAGCAGAAAGCGAGCTGATGCCGTGAAGGATCTTGTCGAGTAACGCACCGAGCCCAAAACTCTGAATTCTGATTAAGCCGGTAAGGGCTGGCATAGAACCGGCCCACAGGCTTACATTCAGATCGACAATACTTGAATTATCAGTAACTTCTGTTAAAAGCGGTCAATGACCTACGCGGAGATAAAGGCTGGTGTGGCCATCCAGGTACCGTCGTGAGATATATTGAGTCGTATCTGGGTCCAGAAAGCCACACAGCTGGTGATGCAAGCCCTACCCCGAGATCAGCAGTCTCATTATAGATGTCAGAGACACTGCACTCACGCCAAACCCGTCCCAAAGACTGCAAGTACGCCAAATTTTCTCTTTGTCGGCATTTGAAGCCCCATTACGGCCGGAATTGGCAAGATCAGCAGATAGAAGTTGCTTACAATGTTGAAACCCGAGTTGACTAAGCCGTATGTCTCATTTCTATGGCACCTGGGGCTAGAGGCCGCCTCCACATAGCTCTGCCCAGAGCGCGGAGAGCAAAGAACTGCAAAAACAACAATGTTGGAAAGGTACCAAACACCGGTTACCGCAAGCCCAGTAAAGACAGACAATCTCATCCACCGTAGACTGCCAAATACACAATAGAAGAGCAGAAACCCGGACGCTTTGACGGCAAATATAACAGGACCGTAAAGACAGTTGTTGACCACAACAATCTGGAAATTGGAGATTAGAAGCTGGTATGAACGTTCAAAGTACATGTGAGCATCACTCACCAGCTGCTGTTGGTTAGAAAATGAAGCGAAAGTGAGGTCCCATTCGTGTGATCCATATCCCGTCTTTTCGTCTGCAGATTATCAGCGCAAAGCTAGCTGAAAAGATGAGATACTAAATCACATGAAATCGTCAAGCTAGCATAGACAACGACAGCAGCCTACAAGAAGGCTGCTATTAGTACCGTGTATAAAACCACAGTCATTGTGATAGGAATCTCACGAAGGCGATTAGGGTAGCATCTGACAAAGTATTTAGCAGTGCTCTCTTTAAATACAGACATCTTGGAAAACATACAATCATCCTTGGCTATCTTTTTGACGACAAAGAGTTTGGAGTAGATTCTTAGTGCAACGACCAAAGTCGTTACGGAGAGACACACGGCTGTTGTAACGTAGTCAGACCACGTTCTGTTGGGCGGGTTTACAAAATTAGGCGTGACTCCTGGTGGAGGTGGTGCCAGTGGAACTGCGGCTGGATCATAATCCATGTTCACCTTCAGGCCTGAGTAATGTCTGTAGCGGGTGTTTGTTCGAATAAGTTTACTACTTCGACGTCCAGATAGGGACTTATGGAAGGTAGTGGAGAAAGCCTTGTTTTTATATGCCCGAAAGAAGTTTTGGGACCCAGCACCACGCAAAGTACAGCAATAAGATACTTTACATTCTGCGGATCTTGTAATCATTTAATCAAGCTTTTCCACGCAGACACCCAAGGCTGAGCAAGGCTGTGGTGTTCCCCCTGGCGGCGAAGCCGTTCATGTGCTTCATGTCCCAGAAAATCGCTTAGAATCCATTTTGGATTAGTTCTCGACGATCGGTAAGCACTAATCGTTCGAGGACTCTGATAAAGCCGCGAGTGTGCATCAGTGAAGTGCAATCCGAAGATGTGGCTTCATGCACATGCGGGGCAAAGCTGCAAGGTGCTGACATATTTATGATACCGGGCGGCGTAAAGCTTGCGAGCTGCTGGGGCCGTACGGTGGACGAGGGTTGAGGGTAGGACATAACTAAAGCCGATTTTTTTTTTGATTTTTCGCTGTTACTTAGACTCAAGGGTATTGAGTCCAGATTTTCCGGATTTCAAAAAAAATGCAATTTCTTGGCACTCACACTTGTTGCACCACCCACCTAA